>CAUYUJ010009691.1:260000-390000 GCA_963575745.1 Prorocentrum cordatum
GGGAGAGACTGAGACAAACAGGACGGCCGCGGAGGCGGAAGGGGGAGGGGGGCACTCCGAGGCGGAAGACTTCCATCATGAATGCACTGGCGCGGCCAGACTCCGCAGCGGGAGCCGTGGCAGTGGTCCACGGGCGCTGCCAGAGCCCCGGATTGACAAACACGTATCGTCGAAGATCTGAGGAGGGGCCTGAGAAGCCAGGGTAAAAGGGCCTCCTGGGCGAAGCAGCCTTTGACCGCCGACGGTGTCTATCGGGGTCGCAGCGGCGGCGCCCCGGAGATGGCAAAGCAAAATAAGGGAAGGAAAGGGGAGGAAGAGGAGGAGGAAGAGGCGGAGGAGGAGGAGGAACAGGAGGAGGAAGAGGAGGGGGAGAGGACAAGGACAAGGACATCCGCATAAACGAGCGGTTGCTGGCTATTCCGCGCGCCCTGATGGAGGGAGGCGCGCGGGCTTAGCAGAGCGCCCAAAACAAAAGGGGAGGAGACGACGAGACGACCTCAAAAAGAGGAGGGGGAGAGACGGAAGGCCCATGACCCCAAACTGTTGCTTGGGGGGCTGCTTATTCTACTGTTTTAACTCCACGTTCCCCTCTCCCGCTCGGCTCACTTCTCGGTCTGTCCGAAAAGTGCCACATGTCTCGTCGCATATGTACTTTGATACCCTGCTGTAATTTCCCACTGACCCCCCTCGAAGTGCATGCGGGGTAAAGCACATTGCTAGTCACGTATACGGCAGGGCCATTGAAGAGCACGCCGGTGGGCTCCCTGATGATAACTTGTTTTTCCTTCGACACCTTGCAATCATGTGCCTGTCGGCACCCCACGGGGCACTTTCCATTGCGATGGCGGCGCGATTGCTCCGCGGTACCCATCTTGTATGTCCTGGGTAACACTCCGAGAGACCTCGCTACTGCTTTCCATGGCTGCCTGTGAGCACATCCAACTTGCAGCCTGCCCAAAGTAACATTCCGAGAAAACCTCGCGAATGCCTCCCTAGGCATACCAGCAGGCTCCAACGGGTGCGCTTACTGGTGGCCGCCGGAGGAGCTGGCCACAATCGTCTCCTCCGACTTGGGGTGACCGATTTTGTTCCGCGAAGGTCTCTGTACCATCCAGCATGGCCTGCGTGTTGTCTCGTAGCTTCTGGCCCTCCTTCAGCCTCTTCACATCCTCTGGGTCGAGGTTGTCCTCGTTGTTCAGCTCCTTTATGGCGACCTTCATGACTTTGTGGAGGTTCTCTTCGTCGTCCTTTGCAATCTCCAGCGCCAGCTCACACGAGCTCTGTACAGCAGAGGCCTTCCTCACTAATCTTTCCCATGCGTCGACAGGGTGCCTTGCCATGAGGTCGCAGCCTGTGACCTAATGCGTCAAGAGGAGCAGGAGGAAGAGGAGGAGGAGGAGGAGGAGGAGGAGGAGGAACAGAAGGAAGAGGAGGAGGAGGACGAGAACACGAGGAGGGGGAAGGGAGAGGAGGGGGGCAGGCGATGATCGGGGGTTGCTCAAGGTGCCCCTGCCTCGCCACAATTTGGGAGCCCCCTGGGCCTCGCGAGGGGTGGCCGGGACCTCCTTGGAAATCCTGGGGGGAACATCCAGACATCTGAGTTTCTTAATTAGCGTCGGGGAGGCCCCCCGGCCGACAGCCCCACATCGACCCCCGTCGCGGGCAGCCACCGCGCGCCGAAGGCGCTCCGAGCCCCGTCGCGGCGCGACGACGGGGCGAGGTCAACCCCCGTCGGGGGGTACCCCCCACGCTTATCAAAGAACCCAGAAAAAGGGAGACCTCTGGCAACACCCGGGACAAGCGTCTGGACCAACAGCTGCATAAACACAGCTTCTCAGAGGTGCGCACTAATTACTTGGCTCGGCGCTGGGTCTCTTTCCCTGGCGCGCGGAGCGCGCCAGGGTCCGGCGCCGGAGGCGCCGCCAGAGGGGGCCCAACGCCGATCCAAGAGATCCGCGCGGACTTCCGAGGAATTGTATTTTTTTCGAATGAGGGGAGGGAAACGGATGAAGGGGATGAGGTTGCGAAGACAAGGGCGGTTGGCGCCCCCCGGCGGCCACGGAGGTGGTGCTCTGAGACCTCGCGACCTTGGTGAGGCTGCCGACGACCTTGCAGACGGGCACGCGATTTCTGTTACCAATCGGCAGCGCGCGCCGCGGCAGCGGCAGGACAAGTACCAGGTATCCGTTCGAGGGTCGAGCTTCGAGGCTCGTTGTCTGGGCGTTTCTGCTCGTCCTGGGGCGCCCTCGTGGGCACGGCTGGATCCGCCTCGAAGTTCTGGCCAGAACTCACCCCCAACCTCGGGGTGCTTTCCACCAGCAGTGCCTCGCCGGGAGCGTTCCAGGGAAGCCTGGATCATCCCGAACGGCCGCGGGAGATTCGAGATTCCATCCAGCAGAGATCATGTCTTACATTTCGGTACTAACACATGTTAGCACGTGGAGGGGAGGGGGGGGAAGCTGCTGGCCGATAACCGAATCTTTTCGCTTTGGGCAGTCCCGCGTATGCCAGCGCGCACATGGGCTGCGCACCCCCGTTCGGACCTGGGTAGCCGACAAGGTCAGGTCATCTGGGGGTGGGGGGGGGCGGGCGGGGCCGATGACCCAGGTCATCGCTGGACTTAACCCCGGGAAGCAATCATTGGAGGGTGAAAGAGGGGGTCTGCAACAGGGGGTCTTCAATGGGGGCTGAATGGCCCATGTATGCTCAATGTATCGCTCATGTATGTGAACGGGTACGATTGGCATCCAATGTTGGCGGTCATTGAGGGCCAGTCGTTCGTGCCCGCGCGTTGCCCGCGCGGGCACACGCGCCGCCCATCCATTATCGTTCATGCGTGCGGGGGTTCTTGCATATTGCGCGTGGGGCAGCGAAGTGGAGTGCAAGTGTGTCTTGATTGTGCGATTGATGATCGTGTATGTTCCCAAACGATGACTTCTCGACCCCCAAGACAGATTTGGAATGGGGCCCACTTTTCTCCCAAAATGTGAATTCACATTTTCCTTTTTCCCAAACTGTGAATTCACATTTTCCTTTTTCCCAAAATGTGAATTCACATTCTGGCCCCTTTCATAAAGAATCTTACACCAAATTCCAAAATGTGAATTCACATTTTCCTTTTTTCCAACATGTGAATTCACATTTTCCTTTTTCCCAAAATGTGAATTCACATTTTGCTTTCCCCCACAATGTGAATTCACATTTTGCCCTGGCCTTCGAGATCCCCAACACTGAGGCGTTTTGTTCCGCATGTCAGATTGGCTGGGCAAATTTCGACACTGACCTGACCGCTTTCGTGTGTTCCAGCCTTTTCTTTTTGCGCCCTCAGCGCACGTTGCCTTCGTCGCCTTTCCCGAGCCCCCCGCCCCCTTGCTTCCTTTCATTTCAAGTATCGCGCATGGGTGCAAGCGGGGGGCTTCCATTAGTTCCCCCGCCGACCACAACAATCGAGGATGCATCGCCCATTCATGGCCCATAAAGACATCATTGCCGGGACCCTGCGGCCGACCCCCACTTTCACCCCCCAAAATCAGTACCCCCCCCCGGCGATATCGTTAGCACAGAACATAAAATACATAATTATTTCAAGCGGCGCCCTCCGGCGATATCGTTGGCACATAAAACATAAAATAAAATAATCAATTAATTTGCCCCCCCCCCTGGGCCCGAAGCTGGCGGCAACGTGAAGCGACAGCCTGAAAAACCAATGCGCACGAACGCTTGCCAATGGTTTCCCGCCTTGCTAAAACACCGGGAAACTGACGCGCATCGGAAATCAAAAGTAAATCAACAATGACTAACAATGAAATCCCGGGTAATAACTGTCACGGGGAACTCCATTTTGGTCGGCAAGCCCAAGTGGGAGGCGCATCGGACAGCAAGGCACCGAAAAAGAACCGCACTTTGTTGGGCCGCCACACGAATCTCACATGAACATCAAGGGGCCCTTACAAACATCTCTAAGGAACACTCAAGGAATATCAAAAGAACCCGAAAAGAACCTCAAAGGAGTCCCACAGGAATCACACAGGAAACGGCAGGGAATCTAAAGAATTTGGAAAACGAGGGCTCGCGTGGACATAGGCAATTCCTATTGCGACCGCGATGAAAAAATGATGTTTCAGGCGGTCATATGGAAGAAAAACCCACGGAGGGATATCGCAGACGCATTCCGCGAACCCCCCCGCGATATGTTAGCACATGTATTTTACATAAAATAAGCCACCGGCCTCGGAGGTCGATGTGGCGGTTCCTTCAGCAAGGGAGCACACACGAATCTCACATGAACCTCAAACGACCCCTACAAAAATCTCAAAGGAACACTGAAGGAATATCAAAAGAACCCCAAAGGAACCTCAAAGGAGTCCCACAGGAATCACACAGGAAACGGGAAGGAATCTAAGGAATTTGGCAAACGAGGGCTCGCGTGGACATAGGCAATTCCTATTGCGACGGCGACAGGAAACATGTTTTTTCAAGGGGATTAGATGGGAGAGAGCCCGCGGGGGGATATCGCAGACGCATTCCGCGACCCCCCCCGCAATTTGTTAGCACAATTTTTCCATGTGTATATATATATATATATACATATATATATATGTGTGTGTGTGTGGGTGAAAAAGTTAGCCACTGGATCCGGTGGCCCGTGTGGACGTCATAGGAAACCATAGGAATCCATAGAAATCCAAGGAATCACTCAGGAAACCGCGCCAAAGCTTCACAGAACACCGCCAGGTCGAGCACGACCTGGGGGCACTCCTCCTCCCCCTCTCCCCCGCCCGTCACTCCAACAATTGCGGCTTGAAAGCAGGGCCAAGGGGACCGGGCATTCAGAGGCGTGTGGAGGCCTTTCTGGATGCCTCCTGGGAACCTCCGGGGACCTCCCCTCCGCGGACCTCTGGTGACCTGCGGGGGATATCGCTTCCGCCCCGGCCCCGGTGCCGGAAGCGGCATGATTTCCTCTGATGAGAGCGGGGGGGAGGGGGGTTTACTGATTGTTCCCTGGGGTTGTGTTGCTCCCATCTTACTTAAAGTCCACATCGCAGAAATGATTCCGGCACCCAGAAAAGTATTGAAACGGTGTCGGACGAGTATCGCCTCCCAGGGCCCAACTCGCGAAATCCCTCCAGCTTCGTTACCGCTTTGCTGCTCAATATTCTTTTTGGTGGTCAAAACTAACGTTGGTAGACACATCATATGGACGGTTGCCCCCGGGGCCGTAGGCGACCTGAGGAAGGGAGGGCGAAAAGGGGGAGAGGGAGGAGGAGGAGGAGGAAAAGGAGGAGGAGGAAGACGAAGAGAAGGAGGAGGAGGAGGAGGAGGAGGAGGAGGAGGAGGAGGAGGAGGAGGAGGAGAGGGAGGAGGAGGAGGAGGAGGAGGAGGAGGAGGAGGAGGAGGAGGAGGAGGAGGAGGAACCCCGAGAATCTCGGTCAAGATGGGAAGATGCGGGAAAATATGTTCAATACCGGTCCTCAGGCCCATTCCAAGGTCCATCAGGTGCAACTGTTCACCCTCGATCATGTGAGCGCGTTTCTTCATGTTCGGCGATGACGGGCGTCACGAGGGGGGGAGAGGGGGGGCATGGCGCAATGCCCCCCCCGCCGCGCGGCTCTGGCACCGCAGCCGCGCCCGCGTGCGCGACGCGACGAGCGACGAGCGACGAGCGACGACAACGACGACGACGACGATGCGAGCAGCATGTAGGTGGCGATATGCCCCACTGCGCCTGTGTACACCACAACGCTCACGTGCACCACAGCGCCGTGCATACCACAGCACCTGCGTACACCGCAACAACCGTGCTCAAAACAGCGCCTGTGCACACCACGCTGCGCGCGCACACTACAGCTACCATTGTTTGGGGGCCAAAGACCCAGGAGGGCGGCGGCGACCGACGCCCCGCAGCCGCCGACGACGCGTGGGCCGTCGCGGCGCGGGCAACGCGCTGGTGGGGTCGAAAAGGGCCAGCGCGGCTCGCGCTGCCGCGGAGCGGGGGCGGCCACGCCCAGGAGGCCAGGTGCCTCGCCAGCCGCCGCGTCGTCCGCGAGGCGCGCCGAGCTGGCGGGGCGCGGGCCTCTGCGAACGCGGTCGGCCCGAAGCCGACAGACGCGCCCCGCCTCGCCCGCGTGCGGGGCGCACTGGGATGCGAGGGCCTGGATGCTGCCGATGCGCCCCCTGGCGTAGGCGTGGCACCGCGCGCACAGCAAATTGCCGAAGGCGCGCTGCGCGACGTGGCTGAGGGTCGCGCGCCCTTGGCGGGCCCTCCTCGGCGGCGGGCCCGCTCCCACCGGGCGCCGCTGGGGCCGCCGACGGCTGGCGCTGCTGGCGGCCGAGCCGCGAGGAGCGGGACCTCGCGGCCTCCTCCGAGGCCCGCTCGCTGGAGGGCGGCGGCCTATCCTCGCTACCCGTCGGCCCAGCGTCTCTTGACGAGGCCAATGACGGACGAGGGTCGCTGGCTTGCTGAGCCGAGGCAGAGCCGCTGCCCGGCGTCGCCGCGCGCTGTGATTTCCGCGCCCCGCAGACGCGAGCGCGACCGCGAGACTGACTGCCTTCAACATGCGGCCGCTGCTGGCGCCCTCCTCTTGGCGCTCGGTGGGCCTCCGGCCAGGCTGGCCCCGACCCTGGGGGCCCGTTGCCCTTAAATTTAAACGTTGGTGTTGTATCCGTTAAAACAAGGATGTATCAGTTAATATAAGAGTTGGTTCCCTCTAGCCATTATGGATGGCCTAAAAACAAAAAAAACACGCCTGCTACATCTAATCAACTAACATTCACTACGCACTAGGAGAACAAAAACACATTCGGGCATACCACGTTGATTGTTCGGCATCGGGGGGGGTACGTTCGCATGATGGTGGTTTTCTGTGTCGCGCGCACGCAATATGCACTTATCACGGCACTGCGTTTTTTCTCCGTAGCTTGAGGGTGGCGCAAATACCGAGCACGTTGCGCATGCATGCAGCTGGGCAGTCAAGAGCAAGTGCAGGCAGGCTGACTGAACTGACTGGTCCGACTGAACTGAAGCAGTGCTTGTAGGTTGGAATTTCGACAATGGGTGTCCTAAGCGACCTTCCGATTTATCTCCAGTTCTCCCAAATCCAAAAACATGCCCACCATCTTTTGTGTGCGTTCTACATATGCTCCCTGCTCGTGGGTCACGCATCCAGCTTACACGGGCGATCGGTATTTGTAGTCGTGCCACGTTTTTGTGCGAGGGCCTCGAGTTCGAATGGGAGAACGCTTGGCTGGAGATAACCCACATTGGCGGATTTAGTTTGGTGTTCTTTTTGTCCTACCAGGGGCCTTCAGATAAGCTGCGTCTGACGGTCCGTAAACATTTTGGCTTGAGCGGTTTCGAATTCCACCTCGGACAGCAGACGCTTGCGAACGATGAGCGGAGATGACCAGCCCACGAAGCGTGTGACCTTCCAGGGGACTGCGCAGGACATCGTCGATGCAATCGGAAGCCAATGCACGTCACGGGATTGGCTGCCCGAGTTCGCCGCTAAGAGCTTGCAGCCCACCGTGAAGAAGTTCTGGGCCACGCTGTACCCGTTGTACAAGATGCAGCCAAACATGTCCTTCCAGAAGCGCAAGGTCATGGACGCGATGCAGGAGATCTTGAATACACAGCGTTCCAAATGGCCTTCAGATCTCAACGCGGAGCACGAGAAGCAGTGGGTCGAGTTGCACACCCAGCGCCTGCGTTCCATGTGCATGGAGTTCGGCCAACGGCTTTCGAAAGAAGTGAAATGGGCCCGTGACCTTGTTGACCGCGACGACCCCGACGCAGGACACGGGGATTCTCACGGTGGCGATGGCGAAGACGACGAACACGGAGACGCCGACCAGGAGCAGCAATCAGACGAGGACGATCCCGAGGGGAAGGAGGGGGAGGAGGAGGAGAACGCTGAGGACGCACCTGACGACTCGTATGAGGAAGAGAATGCGGCCTTCAAGAAGAAGCAGGATTCGGAGGACTCCCAGCTCCCCCTTGGCGGATCGCCTCGGCGCAACTTCTTCTACGGCTACTGCCCCGAGATGAAGAAGGCGTGGAGGGCCGACGCGAAGAAGCCCCTGAAGAAAACGTTCACCGAGCTGTTCGAGAAAGGCGAGATGGACCCCACCGAGTCCCCGTTCGCGCAGTGGGGCAAGGAAGCCGTCAGGATCCACGGCATCACAGTGGCAGAGCTGCGCGAGATGAAGAAGATCGACGTAGAGAAGAAGAAGGGAGGGAAATTGTGGACTGGCAGCGACGACAACGGCAGGGACATCAGCGTGATGAAGACTATGAAGGCTGGAACTGTCATGTACTTAATATTCCGCACCGACGCTAACAAGAAGGATGGGAAGGAGCAGATCTTGCAGATCTCGTCCAAGAAGCTCGTGGACGTTCTCGGCGCAGAGGTTGGCATCACGAAGACGCTCAACGTCGCGACGGACCTGGCGGGCAGCATCATGAAGGGCGAGATCCAGGACACGAAAGAAGCTCGTTCTCTTGCACGCGACAGCGCGCTCGAGGCGGAGATCGGGAAATATGGAGATGCTGGCCCGAGCGCGGGGACTCCCGTGATGAAGAGGCCTGCGGCTGCGCCTTCGGACTCGTCGGCGCTGAAGCTGCGCAAGACGGCGGCGGAGGTGCGCCAGGGCAAGGACGACGACGACCTCGACAAGGGCACCGCGGCGGCCAGCGGCTCGGGCGGTGTCGGTGACAACTTCAACTTCGGCGGCTGGATTTCGGACGATGCCGACGGTGACCAATACGACCTTTGAGAACGACCTGGCTGCAAGGCTGGCCAGTTTACAAGGCGCTGAACGCGCTCCTCGAGCCTGCTGTTACTGTCCAACATCAGCTGAAAAAATACAGAGTGCCCGTACACGGCCCAGCAAGGGGCCAGACAATGAGAAAGAGAACCGAAAATCGCAGAAGACCCAAAGAGGCCACCCCAAGAGGGCTCCAGAGGCCACCAATTAAGCCCCCCAGGAAACCCACCATGGGCCCACCATCGCTACCTCCCACGGTGCCCCAGTAAGGCCTCCAAGAGACCCCCAAGTAGTTCCAAGCGAAAAAAACAGCGAACATCCAAGAAGCCTCTGATCCACAACCCAGTGACCCCACGCGAGGCGGAAACAAACACCACGACAAATCACACATGCCCGTCCGTCCTGCGTCTGGGGGGAGGGGTCGACGGAATATCGCCAGCCTCTTGAAGATCGTCAGAGGTAGGAAGAGTAGGAGGAGGAGAGAGGAGGAGGAGGATGATGGTGAGGAGGAGGAGGAGGAGGAGGAGGAGGAGGAGGAAGGAGAAGGAGAGGGAGGAAAGGGCGACTGTCGAATCGAGGGCAGATCCATGAAGCATACTATTGAGGAGATGGTCTCGGTCGGTGGTCGCACGACGGCCGTTTTCGAAGGGTACCCCTACTCTTCCTCATTCTCGGCCTCCATCCATCTCCTCCTCCTCCTCCTGTTCCTCCCCCCCCTCCTCCTCGTACTCGTCTTCGCATTCCCCCTATCCTCCTGCTCTTCCCGCTCCTGATCCCCCCGCTATTCCCCCTGCCGCCCCTCCTTCTCCCCCTCCCCCTCCGCATCAGTCCCCCGTCCGTGCTTGCCATGTTTTGGCACAACCTTGCTCTGGCATTGTTGCGCTTTCAGCAAACGCCTCCAGCGTCCGCCGCACCACTCGCACATCGTTCGATGTCGGCGGATGCCGCAGCCTCAGATGCGAAGGCTGAGCTGCCCGACGAAATATCAGACCCAGCCCCCCAGATTGCTGAGCAGACGGCCAAGGAGGTTGGGTCTGCGTACGATAAGCTGGTCAAGGCCGCCCTCGATGCCACGACCGTCGAGTGCGACGCTGCGAACGCTGAGAAGATGGGCATGCAGTGCGAGAAGGCCGTCAGGGATGCGACGATTGGAAACGGGGAACCTCCAGCTGAAGATGGTGACGCTGATGCAGAGCTCGATGGAGATCCTAGCAAGGACGAGATCGCGCTCGCTGATGTGCTGGCCAGGGGCTCCTTCGATCTTCGTGCTTCTCACGTCGGGCGGCTTTGGGCACAGGACACAAAGTTGAATAAGCAGCTGGAGGCGGACTACAATGCAGTGGGGAAGGCGCACGACAAGCAGCGCCTCTTCAGGATGAATTGGGCCAAGACGAAGCTGGAGAGCCTCAAGGTTGAGCGCTACAAGACGCGCGAGCAGACCATTGACACGGGCATGAGCGGCGAGTATTTGAGTTTCTACAAGACGTGGGAGGCGGAAGGCCTCGACCAAGCTGGACTGGAAGCGGCCAAGCACTTCTGGGCGAGCGCGGTCGACCTGTGGAAGCAAAAGAAGACGGTCCATGGCAAGCCCCACCTGAAGTTCAGCCGCAGGACGAAGCGTCTCTACGTCCTGTACTTGAAGGAGCACGTCGGCTTCAACGAACGCCAGACGTGGGGCGAGCGAGCGACTGAGCTCGTGCAGTCTGGGCGCCCAGAGCAACTGGCGTCATCTGCCAGCGGCGGGCACCGCGCGGCCAGCGCAGTGCCTCCAGTGCCGCCTCCAGCCTCCGAGCCTGCGCCCGAGGAGCCGAAGCGGGGCCGCACCGACGGCAGCGGCACTAGCAACAAGGGAGATAAGGGAGATAAGAAGAGACGCAGAGGGGATGCAGATGCAGCTCCTGAGGATGGCGAGAAGAAGAAGAAGCTCAAGACGCAGTCCGCTCGGGCAGAGAAGCTTCGCACCTCGCTCAGCAACGCTTCAACTTCGGCGGAGGACCTGATCAAGACCATCTCGAAGGACGAGAAGTGGAGCTGGGCGAACAATGAGCACACTCTTCTTGCTCTCCGGGAGGCTCGTACGCAGATCACTGCTTTCAAGGAGTCGTCGCAGTTCTGGAAGGACTGGACGGTGGCTCAGAACTTCGCCTCGACGACTCTCAAGAAGTACACCGAGGACGAGGCCTTGGAGGAGTTGGGTCGCATCGCCGAGTTCGATAAGAAGATCCAGAGGCTGCAGAAGGAGGTCGCGACGCTGACGCGCATGCACGCCGCTCGCCCTGACGAGCCTTGAGTGAGATTTGGTCACTCGCTGGGGCAGAAGTGTGCCCACGAGACACTATTGACGTAGTGTCGTTCGATTCTTGCTTCTTCGAAGGGTTTGTAAGGTATGATCTAAGATTTCAGGTTGGTTTCCTGGTCTGGACGTGCGCGAGCCCAAAAACCAGCGAGTGAAACTCGAGTGAAACTCAGTGAAACTCCTCCGAGTGAAACTCAGATGAAACTATGATTTTGTGAGGATGTATCAGGCGAAACGCTGATCCCAAGGAGTTTCACTTTGAGTTTCATCGGAGTGAAACTCCAGTGAAACTCAGTGAAACTCTGAAGGACCCTTGGAAACCAACACATCATGAGTTTTTTGTTTGGGAGCTGAGAGGCCATGGCGCCAGGGCAGGCACTGAGATAAAAGGCAGAATCGAATCGGTTGCACGCTGTGGCGAGGGGCTGACGAGATAGGGGAGCCTCGTCTGCGTTCGTATCATGTACTCTGCGTTGTGTCACGCTATCTGGATGTGCTGGTTTTGACCAGGCAAACCATCTCGCTCATTCTCGTGCGTCCTGTTCTTCCTCCTGCTCCTTGCCGCCGCCCCTCTCCTACTCGCATGCCCCCCCTTCGCACTCTCCGCCGCTCCACCTCCGTTTCTTGACACTTGGAGGCCGTGGACGGTCCCGAGCCGCGTAACCAGACTTCGTCATCTCGTCTGCAATGGTTCGGCCCCCAAGGGCGGGAGGGTGAGGAAACGGACACCAACAACAGCAGCCATGGCAACAAGCATCACCGTGAGAGCGCCCGCAAACGCAGCAACAGCTACAGCAACACCAACAGCAGCGACATCAACAATAACGATCAAACGCACTACGAGTTCGGCCCCATCCTTTGATTATCGTTAGCTGGGGCGCTTCGAAACTTGGGGTAGACAAAATCAGCGCAAACCGTCCGTGGAACATTTTGGCCCAAGCTTGTCAGGCCACTTCGCGTCGTGCGATCTTCTATGCCAGACCCTTGGAGCCACGATCCCTGGTCTGACGCAGTTGCTGCATTGGGTTTCGACAGCGGCGATGATTCATACGAGCCTCCGTTGAGTAACACTTCGGCTGAGGAGGCATCTGAAGAACTTGCTAACTACATAATTCACCTCAAGCGAACTGCTGTGCTCAGCGCAAAGCAAGCTTGTGTCATATCCTTCTGGGCCAAGACAGCAGGGCTCAAAGGCACAGTTGAGAGGCTAGCAGTTCCTCCTGATGGCTCTCATTTTTCACGGACGTTTGACAGAGCAACGAGCGTCGACATGGATGAGGCCGCACAACGCTACGAAGTGAACATGCCTGTTTATCGTCGTGCCGATCACAATCAAGGCAACGAGTGGGTACCGATCGTTCTGCCTCTCGATGTCGTGCGGTCTGAAGTTGAAGCTGATCCAAACCTGCCAGAGAAGCTGGACGAAGCTCGCCAATTGGGCAAGCTACCCGAGAAGTATTTCCGCCACCCCGCAATGCTTAACGCGCCAGAAGGCGTCCCCGTATATCCGTACACCCTGTATTTCGACGGCGTGCCCTTTACGCGGCACGATGGGGCCCTGTGTTGCTACATGGTCAACATGCTTACAGAGGTCCCTGCTTTAGTTGGTATTCTGAGAAAGTCTGAAATGTGCGCATGTGGGTGCAGATCGTGGTGCACTGTCTTTTGCTTCCTTCAAGCACTTGGGTGGGGCGTCGAACTCGGGGCTACTGGACAGGAGCCGACCAGGCGGCACGATGGTTTGCCCTGGCGCCCTAGCGACGCTGGCCGCGATGAGAGGTCGGGAGAAGCACTGCCCTGGAGGCTAGCCATCGTGCACCTGAAAGGCGATTTGATGGAAAACACCTCCACTTTAGGCTTCCCCTCGACATCATCAGGTGATAACCCTTGCCCCAGGTGCTGGAGTCGGCACTGCGACTGGGGGAACATTGCAGGTCTGAGTGCACTTGGTACGCCATGGCGCCTCAAGAGCTGGGCAGATTACTGTCATGCCTGTGCTAGATGCGAAATCAGAGTCACCATCACGAACGACAACTTCCCCTACGTCAGAGCTGCCCTTGAATTTGACAAGCGTCCTGATGGTTCGCGGGGGTATGCACTCGTGAAAGATATCGAGGCGCTTGGCCTCCAGAGAGGCGACAGGCTTGAAGTGACAGATGGCATGGAACGGTATGAGCTATTCCATTCGAAGCCCCGCCCGCTCCAAGCCATATTCTGGAGACGCTCCGAAGAGACAATGTGCAGAAGGCGAAACCCTTTGTTCTCCGAGCTGTCGGGTCTACTTCCTGACGCGGCCATGGTTCCAGATCCCATGCACGCGCTTTCCCTCGGAGTGTTTCAATTCTGGATTTCTTTGGTGTGGTTCGCATTGATGGGTGCAGACGTCTTTGGCCATAGCAACGTTGCGTCGACAGGCGAAGTGCGGAAGCAGATGTTTGTCCAGGAGGTGTAGGGTAATTCAAATAACAATAGCACAACACACTATACGTGTACAAGTAACATGTTCATGCGATTGACATTGTGCAATAAATAATGCACGTTAGAGTGTCCAGGAGTGTGTGAGTGCGTCCACGTGCATGGTGCGTACTGTGTGAACACACGTCTTGTGCTCGGTAACCCTCCCCGATTACATCCAATAACCCAGGAACGAGCGTGCACATTCATGTATCTGCATTTCGGTAACCCAACAGGTTCGTGCAAGACTTTGGGAGTGGTATGGCATCCAGCGTCGTTCGGGGAGAGAGGTCGTGGCCCTCCAAAATCTTACTGTAAATATGATGGGCAGCAGTGCAGGCAATAACATGGGATTCCACGCAGCTGAAACACATTACGTTCTTGAGTTTACTCTGCACGTTTTGCTTGTTGAATTTCGACCGCGCCTCGAGCACGGCAGCAAATTGAAGGAGGCTGGGGATGCACTGTGGATGATCAGGGAGCTGTTGAGAGAGTGCCCTCGTGGCAATTTTACACCACAACAAACTCAATCGTTTGTGGATAGTTCACTCGTAGCAGTTCGGGTCATGGACTATTTTGGGCTCGCTGCGAAACCTAAAGTGCACGAACTTTCCCATATGGCCCACATGTGTCTCGGAAGCGGCTCACCGTGCAGTTGGGCAGTCTGGTTCGAGGAAGGCCTGAACAGGTGGATTGCCAAAATATCTCGAGCTGCCCACCGGAGCGTTTGGCACCGGAGGGTCCTGTGCGAATTCGAGCAGACATACGGCTTGCAAGGCCGACTCGTGCGTCCGAGGAGAGGGTTTTGACGAGAGTTCGAGCCAGTGCTAACCAGGCAAAGCCAACAGCGGAGGGACACCCAGCATCTTCATCACCAATCCAGAGGAGAAGGAGTAGGAGGAGGAGGAGGAGGAGGAGGAGGAAGGAAGAGGAGGAAGCGGAGGAGGAGGAGAGGGGGAGGGGGAGGGGAGGGGGACGGAGAGGAGGAAGCGGAGGAGGAGGAGGAGGAGGAGGAGGAGAGGAAGGAGGAGGAGGAGGAGGGAGAGAAGGGAGGAAAAGGGGAGGAGGAGGAGGAGGAGGAAAGAAGAGAAGAGAAGAAGAGGAGGAGGAGGGAGAAGGAAGAAGGGAGGGGAACGGGGGAAGGGGGGGAGGCAAAATATCTGTGCTTCCTCGGACGCCTCCTCCTCCCTCCTCCCTCCTCCCTCCTCCTTCCCTCCTCCCTCCTCCCTCCTCCCCCCTCCCCCTCCTCCTCTCCTCCCCTCTCCTCCCTCCTCCTCCTCCTCCTCCTCCCTCCTCCCTTTTCCTCCTCCTCCTCCTCCTCCTCCTCCCTCTCCCTCCTCTCCTCCTCTTCCTCCTCCTCTCTTCCTCATCCTCCTCCTCCTCCTCCCTCCTCCTTTTTCCCTCCTCTTCCTCCTCCTCCTCCTCCTCCTCCTCCTCCTCCTCCCCCTCCTTTTCCTCCTTATATTTTTTCGACGCAGTTCACCGCAACAGCGAACTTAGAGGAAAACAGAAATGCGCGAAGCGTCTGCCAAACGTGGTAGCGGGGCCGAATGCCACCAACCCGTTGGGGCCGTTGCTGGAACCCACTATGGGCCACGACGCGCGTACAAATTGCCGATGTGGGCGAACGGCTCACAGCCGTTGCTACAACGCTAACCGCATTTTGAAAGAACGACCCACTCACCGAGCGTGGGCGCGCCGACTCCAAACAACCCACTGAGAGGTGCGCACGCGACGCAACATTGACTACCACGGAACACAAGTAGGTATATACAAA
This sequence comes from Prorocentrum cordatum, assembly GCA_963575745.1. NCBI lineage: Eukaryota > Dinophyceae > Prorocentrales > Prorocentraceae > Prorocentrum > Prorocentrum cordatum. Next base: position 275,291 of record CAUYUJ010009691.1, read on the forward strand.
CCATACATGAATTTGAAAAGTAGAACGGCGTAGTGTGGACACAACAAAGAATACCCCGACCGCCCCGCGCAATTCCGTGGAACCGCGGCCAGTACAACAAGAGAGCGTGTTGGGCTCGTTTCCACAAAGGCCAAAAAAAACAACTGCACCACATTTCGCCGACGCGCCTGCCACGTCAACAAAAGTCAGTCGCAGAAAACTCAAATGATAGGTGACGGAAACCCGCCCATTTTGATGGGGGTGTGTAAGATCCACCATGGACCGTGCGGCGATTGCGCGCGGACGCGTCGTTCAAGTAAACGCTACGGGCGGGGGCAACCACATTGGGGGGAAACGGCTACGCCAGAGCCGGATTACGAAACCCTGACCGCAATCGCTGTCAATTGAAGCAACGCGTGAGTTCAGCTGGCCAACGCTCAAAAGCAGAGGATGCGTTCCGATATCCTTTTATTTCAACACATGAAGTAACATCCACTCAACTTGCAACCTTTAATTTAACGGATACAACACCAACGTTTAAATTTAAGGGCAACGGGCCCCCAGGGGACCTGGCCGCTGGCCGCGGCGGCGCCCTGGGCCGCCGTGGCCCCCGCGGCGGCGGGCGGCCGGCCCCCCGTGCTCGGCGCGGGGCCCCGGCCGCGGGGCGAGCCGCGCGCGCCTGCGGTCGCGGGCGCCTGCCCCGCCGCGCTCGGCGCGGGGTCCTGGCCACGATCTGGGCCGAGCTCTCCTAGTCGGCTGTCGGCGCCGTCGGCAGCTGCGGCAGCCGCCGCCGCCGCCGCCGCATGGGCCACGCCTGCTGCAAAGCTGGGCGCGCAGGTGGTAGGCGATCCCGCCTGCGACGTGGACGGCCTCGCAGTTGCCGCGGCGCTGCTTCCTCGCGATGATTCCGCGGGCGACGTGGGCGAGGGCGGCGTGGCCCTTGACCTCGGCGATCGTGGGCCCCTCAGGGCCGACGCCGCCCGACTCGCGGAGCGCCTGCCACGCCTGCCGCCAGATGCCCCCACGCTGAAGACGCCAGCGTCGCGCGGGCCTCGCCCCGAAGGTTGATGCCGTCGACGACGAAGCTGGCGTCGCAGTACAGCTCGACTGGCGGGATGGCGCGCCGCAGGACGATGAGCACCGGCAGCAGCTCCACGCCCTCGATGCTCTGCCAGAGCCCGACCGGAGGCGCGCCCAGCGGATTGGCGCGGCTGCCAGCGCCTGGGTCGACTTCCTCTTGCCCGGGGGAAGCTCGACGGCCGCTGCCGCGGCCTGCGCGCCGCGGCTTTCGGCAAGCTGCGCGTCGCACAGCGATCCGTCGCAGTAGAGTGGCTGGCCGACGAAGGGCTCGCCTGGCTCGCCTCCACTGGGGCCGCGGGGCTGGAAAAAGGACGCGCTCGACGAGGTACTTGACGACCGCGTTGTCCTTCTGCGGCAGCAGCAAGGCGATCTCGCGCGGGAGGCTGAGGCCGCGGTCCTGAATGGCGCTGCAGCAGAGGTGCCTGTGCCAGACGTCGCCGACCTGGTCGGAGCAGAGCTCGCATAAGTCCGAGGGGGCGCACCTCGGGTTGTTGCCGTGCTCTCTGGCGTTGGTCCACTGGCCGTCGACGATGCAGGGCCTGAGGTATCCGCGCTGCTCGCTGCTGTGGCTGGACCAACTCCGCGTTTCCTGGGATGTGCCACGGCCGCTAGCCGCCCACCCCTGAAGCTGGCCGAAAATGTTGCCGACGTCGAGCCCGGAGGCGCCGTGCTTGCTGAGCTGCTCGGCTTGCCGGTGCTCGCAGTTGCGGCCGAGCAGCTTCTTGGTAGGCCACGGGCTGGCGTCGCTGGCGCTGCGGTGGAAGCCGTCGCGCGTGGCCCGCGCGCCAAGCGAAGCCGCCCCCCAGCCCGCGCGGCGCATCGGGGGGAGAGCGGCTCCACGGGGCCGCGGCAGTTGGCCCGGCTGCCTGAAGCGGCCAGGGCAACCGTGAAGACCTTGTCCACGGCCTGCCTGGGGAGCCGCCGCCCCCGGACGGCCCTGTGCAGCATGCGCGCTGGGTAGAACATCGCCTTGAACACGGGGTCGCAGGCCCTGCCGATGGTGGCGAGGGCGGCGGCGCGGCTCTTGCCAGAGGGCCCGATCTCGACCGACTTGAACGTCAGCGCGCGCGCGACGTTGAGGTCGGCGTCGCTGAGGCCCGCGCAGCAGACGCCGTGGGCGAAGCTGGCCTCGGCGCCCTGCCTGAAGATCCTCGCCGCGACATCGCGGCGGCGCCCTGGGCCCAAGAGCCCCCTGGGGCGAGGGGCCCGCCGCGCGGCCTGCTTGAAGCGAAGCCGACGGGCGAGCCTGGCCGCCCGCCCAGCCAGGGCCCAGTCCACCCCAAGATTGCGGGCGGCCCCCGCTGGCTGCGCCCTGGCTGCCTGCGCCAGGCGGCCCTCGATCGCCGCGGCCGCCGCGGGCGCGCCGGCCAGCGGGGGCGACTTCTCGGTGGCGACGTGGACGTCCACCGCGCGCAGCTCGCCGACGACGCTGGCGACGCTGGCGACGAGTTCGTCGGTCACGCGCCTGCTGCCTCCAACCCGCTAAAAGACCAGCTCGTCGACCACGACCGACGGGGCGATGCTCGGCGATGCCCGCAGGGCGCGGTCGAGCGGGCTGAGGAGGATGAGCATCGTGAAGAAGGTGGCCCACATGTCCCCAGCGAGGGCCGTCTGCTGCGCCACGATGAGGTCCGAGACCGCGCCGTTGAGCCCCAGCGCCCGCGGCAAAATGGTAGAAGAAGATTTGGAAATTCACCGCCTGGACAAGGAAATTCACTGCTCGAAAGCCTTCCACAAGTCGAGGTCGACCGCCGCCGAGCTCCAGTCAAGGCCGGGCCTCTCGACGCGCTTGGCCTTGAGCCACTCGCTCCAGGCCAGCTGCCGCCAGACCGCGCGCTCGCAGGCCTTGCCTGCGCAAGCCCGCTAGAAGGCCCAGGGGCGGGCGCTCCCCCAGGCGACCGCGACGCCTCGCCGCGGGCGCCCGCGGGCGCGGGCCGGGGCGGCCAGGAGGGCGGTGGGCCTTGCACCTCCCCCCCTCTTGCTGATGAACACGAGCTTGCTGATAGGGGGGCCGGCAGCGCTCCTGCTCGACCCCCATGGGCAGGTCGATGATGGCCTCGACGCCGCCGTCGTCGAGGGCGTCGAAGTCGCGGGGGCAGAACGCGTCGAAGCTCGCGCCCGCGGCGGCGGCGAAGCCGCGGAAGACCTCGCGCGCGCGGGCGACGGTAGGCCGCGGGCGCCGCTTGCCGAGGTCGGCGGGCCACCGCAGCGGCGCAATGGGGGCGCCGACGTTCCAGTGGCGCGTCCACTCCTTGACGAGCAGCTCGACGCAGGTCTGCTGGTCGGCAGGGGGCCGGCAGCGGCGGCCCGCCCTCGCCGTCGGGCGCGTCGGCGGCCAGCGGGCGAGGGAGCCAAGGCATGGGCTCGCGCGTGAAGGCGCGCAGCCCCTTGCCGCCCAGCGCGCGCCGCTGGGCGATCCAGTTGCCGAAGCGCCCCCTCGCCAGCTCCACGGCACCCTCGACGCACTGCTTGGAGATGGCGCCGACGAGCTCCGCGAGGCACCCTGCAGCAGGCACGTCGAAGGCGTCGAAGACGCTGCCGATGAGCGCCAGCGCCTTGCACGTGTTGAGCCGCTGCTGGTCGGCCATGTCCACGTCGGCGTTGGGCGGCAGCCTGGAGCTGAGCCAGCGCAGGCTGAGCAGCCCGTCGAGGCGCGAGCGCGCGGTGCTCAGCGAGGCGGCCCTGCGCGCCTCGAACACCCACTGGCAGATCCACTGCGTGCTGGAGCCCAGCTCGGGGTGCCGGGGGAGGTTGGACTGGCCGGCGAGCACCCGCTGCAGCGCGGGCGGCTCATCCCTGCCACGGAACTCGCTGCCTTGCTCGCCGAGGCCGCGCCGATCGATCAAGACCGCTTCAGACATCCTGATGACCTCCTTCCAAGCCTCGTCCACAGAGGCAGCGCTGACCAACCTGGGGCGGACGTCGGCCCAGGCTGGCTCGTTGTCCTGGGAGCAGCAGCCCAGAAGGAGCGGCCGCGGGGAAGGCTCGGGCGCCCGCGCGACCTGGATCAAGGGCTGGCCCTTCCGGGCGGCGACCTCGAGGAGAACTGGCCGACGCGGCCCGAAGCCCCAATCAGGGGGGGCGGTGGCGGGGGCCGAGGCGAGGCACGGCGAGGCCACAACGAAGTCGATCACGCGCTCCGGGGGCCTGAAGGCGCCGACCGGCGGGCTGATGACAACGCCGTTGATCTGCCCGAGCGGCAGATTGAAGTCGCCGCCGATGATGAAGGCGGGACCGAGGCCCTGCACCGCCGACCTCACCGCGCCCAGGATGAGGAGGTTGGCGGCCGAGAAACCTTCGGCGGTGTGGAGGTGCACGTTGGCCCACACGAAGCCCCCTGTGATGACGCCGCTATGCGCGATGGCAGCGCGGCCAGGGGCGAGCACGCCGCTGCGCAGCCCGTCGGCCTCAAAGCGTCCGAGGCCGCGGCGCCTGCGGGCGAGGCTGGGCAGGCCTCCACGGCCTGGGCGGCCGCCATCCGCGTCGGCGATTGCCGACGTGCTCAGGCATGAGGGCCATCGCGCCGCCGAGCCGCCCTCGCCCTTCACCGCCAGTAGCGGGGGCAAAAAGGCCAGCAAGGTCTGCCGCAGACAGGACCGCCCCGAGGCGGATGGCGTCCACCTCGGGCTTGAGCCCGACCTGCGCCGCTGCCGGTGGGACCGCGGGCTGCTGCGGCTGGGCAGCCGCCCGTCCTCCTGGCGGGCCCGCGTCGCCCATGGGCGCGTCGGCGGAGGCGGCAGCTGGCGGCGCAGCTGAGGCCTTGGCGAAGGCCGCGACCTGCTCGAGGAGCTCCTCGACGAGGGCCGCGGGGTCCTTGCCCGAGGTGCCGAGGGCGGTGGCCTTCTCGAGCAGCTCCGCCGCGGGGGGCTGGGCAGCGCCAGAATAGGCCGAGGCGGCAGCCGCACGGGTCTCCTCGCGCGACTCGCGGTGGGCGCGGACGAGCGCCAGCTGGGCGTCCAGTTTGAGCAGGCGGTCAGTGAGGTGGGCCGCCCTGCGCTGCTCCTTGTCCTCCTCCGCCTTGAGCTTCTTGCCGATGCGCTCGAACTTCGCGGTGGCCTCGCGGGCGGCGCAGAGGCCGCTGGCACGGGCAGCCCTCCTGGCCTCGACCTTGTCGACCTGCGCCTGCGTGAAGACCTCCTTGGCGGCCTCCCACTTCTCGGCTGACAACTCGGCCGCGCGCTGGAGCTGCTTGTCGTCCACGCGCGGCGGGTGCCAAGCGTTGGCGGTGGGGCGCCGACCGTCGGCACTCCGAGCCCACTGCGCCGAGGGTTTCCGACCTCCTTGGCCGCCGCTGCCCCCGCCCGAACCGCCGCCGTTGCCGCCCCCTCCGCGGCGGCCGCCCTATCGCAAGGGCCGCCCGTGCTCGCAGAACGCGCATTTGGCCTGCCCCTGCGGGTAGAAAACACCGCACCCACCGCACTTCCAGTGAGACATCGCTGGCCAAATGCCCTGGAGCAAAACAGGGGGGAGCGAGACCACTCGGCAGCGCGCAGCTCGACCGAGGCAACAACTGCAGGGTATGGCCGCGGACTAGCGGTATCCACGTCGCTTCGCGGGATAACTGGCACCTTGAGCCACAATGGCTACGGGCACCCCATCTACCATGTGCAACACAACGCCCGTGTACACCACAGTGCTTGCGTGCACCGCAGCGCCCGTGCACGCGACAGCGCGCGTCTACACCACAGCACCCGCGTGAAATGCAGAGCTGGCGTACACCACAACGCATGCGTGCATAGGGCAAGTAAAAAAGGAACACGTACGTGAGGATAACCCCAAGAAGCATTTCAGAACCCCCCGGCGATATCTTAGCACCGCATTTTTATTCGATATTCCGAGGGGCCGAAACAACCGCACGATAGGTTTAGCACCCGGACACACAACAAATTCGCGGAGGCCTGGCCCCTGGGCTACAATCGAAATTCGAAATTCGAATCTGCGTGGCTCTCATGAAAGACTCAGGATGTCGCTTGCTGCTTGGAAAATTCATGCATTCATGCAACGCATGCAGCTCCTCAGGAGAAGGCCCAGAAGGGAAACCCCAGGTGACTTGGGCCCTGACAGGCGTTGGGCCCCGAGGGAAAAGAGGGGGGCGCGGGAGGAGGAGGAGGAGGAGGAGGAGGAGGAGGAGGAGGAGGAGGAGGAGGAGGAGGAGGGGGCAGGAGGAAGTTCGTGGGTGGAGGAGAGGAGGAGGAGGAGGAGGATGAGGAGGAGGAGGAGGAGCTCCTGGTGCCAGGTAACGTTTCCAGGGTGCGGAAGGGTTATCGATTTGCCGGAAGGGGGGGGGGGGGGTTCTTAAATGTTTCCTGGGGTTATAATGCGGAGAAGTCGACGCCACGCCATGAAAGTGCGAAAGTCGAATGCGGCGTTTTTCCCGCCTCCCTCCTCGTCCACCTCCACCACCTCCTCCTCCTTCGCCTCTTCCTCCTCCTCCTCCTCCTCCTCCTTACCCCCTATCGTGCGGGCTGGCGCTACAACGCATGCCCGCATCTCCTCAACGCGCACCGCATGGTAATATGTTGGATCGGTCCACCTGTTTCTCGGACGACCAATTTAGCTGGAACCTCTTGGACTCAGATGGGAGGGGTTCGGGTGATGCGGACTGTCTCGACAAGACTCGTAGATTCCACCCGGGCTCCTTTGTCCATAAGGATTCATTTAGATTTTTCGTGTGGGATCCACAAGCGCTCCATTTTTTTGTCAGAAGGATCCGTTCTAACATTCTACATATAACAATGGTGTTGTGTTGCACACGTTTGCTGTGGTGCACACAGGCGCCGTGGTGCACACAGGCATAGCAATTCACGAAGGCATTGTGGTGCACACTGGTGCTGAATTTCGCACGACTGCTGTGGTGCACGCAAGCGCTATGGTGTGCACAAGAGATGTTGTGTCCGCGGGCACGGTGGCACAAACTGACGCTGTGTTGCACACGGCTGCTGTGGTGTACATGGGCGGCGTGGTGTACACAGGCGCTGTGGTGCACGCAAGCACTGCGGTGTACACAGGCATTGTGGTGCAAATCGCCACCTGCCTCCGTCATTCCTCAGCATTCCCAGACGCCGCCGGAGCGAAACATGACGTAATCGCCCCCCTCCACCCCCCCACTAGATGATTGCCGTCATCGGCCCGGAATAGATATAAAAAAACGTCCGCGCGCACGACAGCTATGAGCGACGAGCGCCAAGCCACGAGCGACGACGACGACGACGACGACGACGACGACGACGAACGACGACGACGACGACGACGACGACGACGACGACGACGACGACGACGACGACGACTGCGGACCAAACTCCTATGCGGATTCCTACGCGGACACCTACGCGGATCCCATTGCGCACGGCAGCAGTGCCCGGAGCGCATTGGGGGGGGAGCGTTACGTCATAGGGGTGGGTGGGGGGGAGCGGGGGCCATGTCGCCCGTCATGCCCCGAGCAATGAAGAAGCGGGCTCTTTTTGTTACAAGACAAGGGCGCAGAAACGGTTCCCAAGGCTGAGAAAGGTAAAACACCTGCCCGAATCCAACGCCCAGAACCTGCCCACCCCTTCCTGCTGACCAGAACTGGTGCTGGCCACCTCAGACCCCCAGCCGGCTCCAGCCCAATCGTCATCCCCTCTTAGCCGCCCTGGCGCCTGGCCCCCCCTGCCCCCAATCTTCAGGGTTAAGAGGTCGCTTCCCGCCCCTCCCCTAACCAGCTTCGAACTTATCCCTATCCCTGAGATTGGCCAACCAGAAGGCAATGAACAAATATTAGGGATGCTCCCTCAGAAACTGAGGGGGTCCCTAAGATCGGCATCGAGATAATCGAGATGCCCGACGTGGGAACGGAAACAAGCGGTACGATGCCCAGCAGCAAATTGATAATGCCAAAATCGGACAGCTGGCACCGTTGGGTAGGCAACCTTCTGCCTCCAATGGACAACGTCCACGCCGGCACCGTCGGCGAGTTCTCTTCAAATGATCAGGAGAAGCGGTCGGTCTGTGTGCCCACTCTCGCCGTACTACTAATGAGCGTTTTCTTACTCGGCCTTTCGACATTGGGCGGAAGGGGGGGGGGTCTGGTTCTGGACCTCTGCTTACTGCGGCTGTTTGCAACAGTGCGTCCCATTGGGGAGGGACTCCACCTGCCTGAAACAAACGTCAAAAACAGCCAAGATCCACTCCATGGTCGGGGGCGCGCAACCATGGATTAGCGATCCATGGATTTGGCGCGCGGTCGCCAAATCCATGGATCGTGGGAGGTGCCCTCCCCACAATGCGGCGGCCGGTGCCGCCTCGCTCGGCGGCGGCAATCAGCGATTTCCGATGGAAACGGGAACCGTCGCTAATACACGCCCCTCGATCCATGTTTGAGATCGCCAGAGGGGGAAACGAAAAAAAAAAATGATCCACTCCATGGGAGGGGGAGGGGGGGTGCGCGGGCCCGCGACGATCGGCAAAACAATGAATAACAAACTTTTACATACCCATTCAAGTCGACCCGAGGTGAGGCAGTGCCAATCCTGGGGGCAGGCAGGCTGTCGCAGGCCGGCAGTCCTGAGGGGGCCCAGGGACACACAGATCAATACACCCGAGTCCCAGGATGCCCATCATTTCCCACATGTTTTGCGTTTTCGTCTCCCCCCCCCCTTCTCATAGTTTCCCATATTTCCGGGGGAATCGACGATTAATTGTGTTTGTGTGCTTTTTCCCGTCCAGAAATCCCCCAGGCGCTGGTGGGGGCGGATGGGGACCGCGAGGGCGCGAGCCCCTGCCGCCCGCTGCGGCAAGTGGACTGCGAGGCGGCTGGCCGGGGGCAACATCGGCTGCTCAAGTGAGCAGCCAGAAACGGAACCTTAGGTATACAGTCGTAGAAATAATGAATAACGAATACCGAACGATTTTTTAATGTAGGAAAACATGCGCGACTAAGGAACGACCGGGCCCCTTTCGAAAAGCAAACGTTCCTTATTCAAGCCGCCCGCTGTGGATGTTGAGAACCCCCAATAGGCGAAACGAAATATCTCTCGACGCCTTTATTGGCGGACTGGGGCCACACCAATCGTGGAACATGTATATTTTTCCGCGGCACCAGCCGCGCAACAACGACGATGACGACGACGACGACGACAAGCAGGAGAGAAGCAGGGAGGAGGAGAAGAAAAAGGAGCGGAGTTTTTCCCCGCCGAGAAAAACATGGGGGAATCCAAAACGAATAACGTCGTGGGGCGAGCCCCTTACATGTCTCACTTGTTGTACGGTTGTACGGATGTTCGTCTTCACTTCTGTTTCCCATATGTTTGTGGGTAACCGCCGTTGTTTGTCGTGTGCGTCCTCTCCCCCCTGAAATAGTAAAAAAGAAAGGTCTGATTTGGGAGGGCCTGACTTCGGGGGCTCTGATTTGAGCTGCCTTGGAAAATTCCAAGGGGATGACAACACCTGGTGTTTGGGGCAAAATGGCGATGACACACGGCGAATAATAAGCCCCCACGGCGACGATATTAAGAGCGCTGCGGGGGCAATGGGTGTTCGCCCCTTTGCGCAACGCAGGTGCGGGCCACGAGTCCACCGGTTGATGTTTTCATTCATTGTACTCGGCTCGCTGCTGGCCTCGAGGTGGAAGCTGAAAATGGCACAGCGTTTCGTGGCCTCATAGGTCGCGCCACCGAAAGCCCCAGTGGCTCCGCCCGCGCGCGCCACCCCCACCCAATACAGCGCGTCGTGGCCCCCGAAAGCCTCAGTGGCAGTGTTCGCATGCGGTTCCCCCATCGTATACAGCGCTTCGTGGCCACGAGGGGACTTCCACCAAAGGCTTCGGTGGCGTCGTTCGAATCATTGGGAGTTCCACCGACGGCCTCATTGGCGACGCTCGCACGCGCCCCACACACACACAACACAGCGTTTCGTGGCCACAGATGACCATGTGGAGCCCCGCCGAAGGCCCCAGCGGCGACCCCGCCCCATGGCGGCGCACCCCTCGCACGCTTCGCCGCACCCCCGTGCGCCCCACCTAAATAAAACCCGAGCGGCAACGCTCACATGGCGGCGACGCCCCACGTCGTCATACCCTTCGCATGCTTCATGGCCCCCATGGTGAGGCGACCCCCCCAGCCAAAAAAGGAGAAACGCCCGCAACGACGGCATTGTCCTTCGCCAGACACTTGTTTCGTTGCGCTGCTCCGTTCACCAACCCATCCTGTTGTGTTGGGTCGTCGTTTTGAAAAGACAGCACCCCCCGTTATCCGCCCGCCCCCTTTTCCTGTCGGCCCCTTCGTCCACTACCAGCACAATCTCCCCGTCGCCCAATCACACCCATCCACGCGTCACCCCCATCGATTGCGGCGCGCGGCACCAGATGGCCTTAGACGGCCGGGGATCAAGACAGCAATACGACAGAGAACAATGAAGGACAAACATCTTTTTCCGAGATAGCTTAACATAGCTTCCGGTAAGCTCCCGAAGCGACGGGAACGCGCGCGCGATGGGCGAGGTCGAGCCCGCGGCGGCGACGCGCCAAATCAAACCACGGCCCCGCGCGCCAGGAAATCAACAAGGAATGCCGCGCGGGCTCTGCACGCGACGCCACGGCGACGGTCGCGGCGCGGTTTTGCACGCGACACACTCCAATGCCTCTTCAATCTTTTCCTCCCCAACCCCTTCACCAGCCTTCCCCTTCCTCGTCTCGGACCCTTCCCCTCCTCCTTCTCCTCCTCCTCCTCATTCTCATCATCATCATCATCATCATCATCATCATCATCATCATCATCATCACCATCACCATCACCATCACCATCACCATCACCATCATCATCACCATCACCGTCACCATCACCATCACCATCACCATTACCATCACCATCACCATCACCATCATCATCATCATCATCATCATCATCATCATCATCATCATCATCATCATCATCATCATCATCATCATCATCCCCCTCTTTCTCCCGACCTCCCCACCCCTCTACCCGTCGCGCGCCCATCTCGCCGTGGCGCGGCGGCGCTTTCTCCTGCCGCGAGCCCCTCGCCCGCCTCTCCCGCCCCCTCCCCGTCGCCGTCATCGGCGTTGTCCTCCTCCATCGCCCCCGCCCCCTCCTCCGCCCTTCCCTCCTCCCCCTCCCCTTCCCCCGTCCTCCTCCTCCTCCTCCTCCTCCTCCTCCTCCTCCTCCTCCTCCTCCTCCCCCTCCTCTTCTTAGTCGGCGTTGGAGACTCATGCGCTTTGAGCTGCGACGGAACGAGGACTTTCACTGACCCCTGCCGGGCAAAAGTGGGGAAGATGAGGAACGGAGAAAAGAAACAATCCCTGCGGCCACTCCGATACCGCACCGTTTGCGACCCCTTCTCGCGTAACATGGTAGTAATCTGGTGATGGGATTTTCCTTTGCCGCATCTTTCCACAAGTCTATGGAGGATTCGAGGGCTATATCTATATATATATATATATGTACACACAAGACTGCAGTGGCGCTTCGCGCCACGCACCTTGATCCTTGGAGTGTGGCATGGAGGCGGAATAACAGGAAGGTCATACCGACAATTTAGCGATAACTCCTTGTTGCCTTTTCCGGCATCGTCGCTATAGTAATGTTATTCGCTATCCTGCCTCCATGCTTCTTGTTCCTCATGTTCGCCATACCCTGCGCATTCTCCCCATCCTCCTCAGCTCTTTTTTGCGGAGGCTCCTCCTTCGAGAGCCTCTGGGGGCCTCACAAAAGTTGTTTCAGGCTGTCTCAAGGCCTTCTGGAGGCCTCCTGGGCGCATTCTGGGGGAATCTGGAGGCTTCCTCGGGCCACCCTGCCTCTAACCGCGGTCTACCTGGACGACCGGGTCACGAGTTGGAATGCTTCGGAGATCGCCTTGGGGCCATCTTGGGCCGCCATGGGGCTCACTGAGGGCCATGTTGAACCCGTGTTGTGCCTTTTTGGGGGCTCTCTTGGACTGCCTGGAAGCCCTTTCGGATGATTGTGGGGCGATTTGGGAGCCTCCCAGGCGGCTTCGGACGCCCAGAAGACCGCCGTCTTGGAGCGTCGGGAAGCCGAAAAGAATAGAACCCCAAAATTCACCAAAAACCATAAAGAAAATCAATGATTTCTGCCTCTCGGGGCCTTCTTGGGAGTGCTCTTGGAGGCCTCTTTGGGGCCGTCTTGGAGCGCTCTTGTGGTGTCTTGGGTGTCTCCAGGACGTCTCCGATGACCCCCCTGATCGCCCTAGGTGTGCTGGGAAGGCTTGGCAAAACGCCCTGCGAAGCCCGGGGGGCCCGCTTCGAGGCCCGTCCGGAAGGTCCCAAAGCCCTAGATCCTGGGGGTCCGGTTTGTAGGGGGCGAAGGGGGGGTTCCCTCCGCCGGGGCTTGCAAAAATATAGGAAGAGGACTATATATATGAATATATGTGTATGTATGTATAAACCTAAACACAAAAACAAAAAAAACAAACAACAAAAAAAATACTCCGACGGTGAGACCCCACATGAGAATATGTTTAGCTTACCCTTTGCCCTTTCCTCCTCCCCCTGGCGGACACCCTCTCCTCTCGCCCCCTGCACTGCCCTCTCTTCCTCCTTCTATTTCTCTTCCTCCTCCTCTTTCTCCTCCTCCTCCTCCTCCTCCTCCTCCTCCTCCTCCTCCTCCTCCTCCTCCTCTCGCGCCACCTCCTCCTCGTCGTCGGCCTCCCCCATGCCCCTTCCCTCCTCATCCCCCTGCCTTTTCTCCATGTGCACCTCCCCTTCCCCCTCGTCGGGGCAAGCAAATCCATTTTCCTCAGCGCCGTCGCCGCCTCGGCCAGCGCCTCGGGAAGCGGGCCCCATAGGGAGGGGGCTCCCGCCTGAGACTTCCTCACAATTCACTCACAGACGAGGCTCCCGCTCGAGACTTCCTCCATATTCAGGTCTCAAGAGCCCAAAAGTGACGACAGTTGCACGTTTCGGATGACCCGCTCGGATTCGAACATGAAGTGCGGGCCCCATAGGGAGGGGGCTCCCGCCTGAGACTTCCTCACAATTCACTCACAGACGAGGCTCCCGCTCGAGACTTCCTCCATATGCAGGTCTCAAGAGCCCAAAAGTGACGACAGTTGCACGTTTCGGATGACCCGCTCGAATTCGAACATGAAGTGCGGGCCCCATAGGGAGGGGGCTCCCGCCTGAGACTTCCTCACAATTCACTCACAGACGATGCTCCCGCTCGAGACTTCCTCCATATTCAGGTCTCAAGATCCCAAAAGTGACGACAGTTGCACGTTTCGGATGACCCGCTCGGATTCGAACATGAAGTGCGGGCCCCATAGGGAGGGGGCTCCCGCCTGAGACTTCCTCACAATTCACTCACAGACGAGGCTCCCGCTCGAGACTTCCTCCATATTCAGGTCTCAAGAACCCAAAAGTGACGACAGTTGCACGTTTCGGATGACCCACTCGGATTCGAACATGAAGTGCGGGCCCCATGGGGAGGGGGCTCCCGCCTGAGACTTCCTCACAATTCACTCGCAGACGAGGCTCCCGCTCGAGACTTCCTCCATATGCAGGTCTCAAGAGCCCAGAAGTGACGACAGTTGCACGTTTCGGATGACCCGCTCGGATTCGAACATGAAGTGCGGGCCCCATAGGGAGGGGGCTCCCGCCTGAGACTTCCTCACAATTCACTCACAGACGAGGCTCCCGCTCGAGACTTCCTCCATATTCAGGTCTCAAGAGCCCAAAAATGACGACAATTGCACGTTTCGGATGACCCGCTCGGATTCGAACATGAAGTGCGGGCCCCATAGGGAGGGGGCTCCCGCCTGATACTTCCTCCATATTCAGGCCTCAAGTCAGCGAGTAGTGATGATGATGATGATGATGATGATGATGATGATGATGATGATGATGATGATCGTTCGATGCCGATGATGGTGAGTGATCGTGCGATGGTGATGGTGATGCTGATGGTGATGATGATGATGATGATGATGATGATGATGATGATGATGATGATGAGTGGGGAGTGATGGTGATGGTTATGATGATGCGGAGGAGGAAGCAAAGAAGAGCAGAGGAGAGGGAGGAGGAGGAGGAGGAGGAGGTCCTGCGCGGAGGGTGTGCAGAGAAAACAAGAACCCCACTCAGGATGTGGGTTAAAAGACGCAAATAACGGATCCGCCGTACCCGAGCTCGGAAATGCCAGATTGCCAGGATTGCCGTTTGCGAACAAATGGTAAATCAAGCGCCGTCGCTGGACAGCAGTTACCAAACGGAGGACGGAGGCCGCGGCGTTCGGAGGCAACCGGAAGGTGCCACCTGCACCAGGATATCGACATTGAAACAAACGAGGAGCCAAAGAAACAGAAAACGCCTTACATATACCTATATGGCTGACGCAGGAGATCGAAGATCAATTGCGTCAGTGGTATCCTATTGGCCCAGCTCTGCATTAATGTGCCCGTCGGCGAGATAAGGATGGAGGCCCCGAGGTTCGGAGGCCATTGGCTTTCGCAAGTGGTGATCCTTGAAAACCCATGACCACCCTGTCGGAGGACAACGGTCTGAGGCTGCACAGGCGTGGCCACCTGCTCCCCCTTTGAAGGGAGCCGCCGCACTCGAGTCGCCTCGGGAGGCGCCAAGACCGCGTCATGCAGCGCCAGAAGCGCAGAGGGAGCCTCGTGGCCGCGGCGCAGACGAAAGCAGACGACAAAGAGAGAAGATGGAGGCCCCGAGGTTCGGAGGTCATTGGCTTCTGCCGATGATGGACCTCGAAACCCTATGGACTCCCGAGGTGAGACGAACGAGAAGGAAGTCTCGACAGATGGAGGCCAACCCAAATATCTGGAAATGTTGTCCCAGGAGATCGACCCATTTGTTCGCCGGACCGCGAAGTGGGTCTGAGATCATGGAGGCCCCGAGGATCAGATGCCGCCGACCAATGCCGGTGACAAACTTCGAGAACCCATGCTCCTCAATGATGACACTGAGATCGCAAAGCTTCTGATATTCTTCATTATACAACAACCCACGAAAGAATCACGAAGAGCGTTTTGCAAGCACTGCGCACGGAAGGGGGAATGTCCACTGGAGAATTTGTTGAAGTACTAGAATGTTTGCTTAACAAAAGGATTGTGCAAGTGCGGGGGAGATGGAGAAGGAGTGGGAAGCTGAAGCAGAGGGACCGGCAACATTTCCCAACGGGGGCTCCTTCTGACCACGTAGTGGTTGAAGACACAGGTGTTGCATGGTTTGTCATCGAAGAGAGGACACGGAACGCAACGGACGAACTTGGACGGCATTTCTGACATAATGTGGAACAAAACTGGCCATTGTTTTCCTGCGGATGAACTACGGCGGCGCCAATTGGTTTCAAGCGGCACAGTTCGCACTTTGGCAGAAGTGGAATTCGCTCTTTCAAGATGGGGAAGCATTTGAGTGTTTGCCAACGTGGGATACAACTGCCCAACTGCTATCCCGTGAAGATTACGCCCTTTCAGAATGGGAAAGCACAGAAGATCAGCTGAGCGCGTTAGGCGCAAAAGGACAATACTGAATCAGCCTCGAAAAGAAAGTCGCAGGCCTTCTCGCCCAGTTTTCCCCCCCCCCTCGTTTCCAAGTCTCCCGTCCTCGGTCCATCTTCTGCATGTGCCGCATGTATCCCCCGTTTTTTCTTGTGTGTCGTACATGTGACCGTGCTGGGGACGGAATGAGCAGATCTTGAGCAGTTCTGAGCGTCTGGCGCGGGAAACGAAATCTGAACGCGCTTGGCGCGGGAAGCATCTGTTTGGGCGTAGTGATAACAAAGAACACCAACGAGGACATTTCGGAGTGCTATGGCTTCAGTGGACGTGGATGGGGGGAAGGGGAAGGCATCTCGGAGTGCAGGAGCTCTGGCTCACAACTTACAGAGGGACCCAAGGACCCCCCCTACTTGGGAACCCTGTTCGCCAGAGCGTCCCCCTCGAGCGGGCACGCAAACAGGCCAGCAGCTGGTCTCTCGCGCTGACCCGTAGGGACTCGTCGTAATCAGCAAGCCTCTCTGAACGGGGTCACCTCGGAACTCGCCCCCTTGAGCTTCGGGGTATCCCCCTTGAGTTTGGGTGTGCGGTATACCATAGTCGCAGGGGAATGTGCATGTCGTGCCCCACAGTTCCTTTTTTACGGGCGTTTCGGCGTTAACCCCCTTAGCGGATGTCCTCTCCTGTCTTGTTGCTTCTCCTCTTCTTTTTCCCCCTCCCCAAGGAAGTGGTTGGCGCGTTGACTGTTTCTGGGTTTGGCGTCGGCTCTTTTGACATCGCCTGCTCTCCAGCCTCCCGTGCCCCGATGTGTGGTGGTGTCTGCTGCTGTCGTCCTGTGCGCGCGTTTATTACCTCCGTCCTCCTGTCCTCATTAATCCCATTTCCTCCTCGCCCCCGATTCCATTGGTTCGCCCGCTGTTCTCCCATCCCTGCGTCCTCGGTTCGTCCCATGATATCCCCTGTGCCATCACCCTGTGTCTGTTTCGCCTCCTTGGGCTCCTCCGCCCCTGTCCCCAAACAGCCAGGAGGTCAAAACGATCCACTCCCCGTGAGCTTTGCCGAGACCGCGGACATAGCCACCTCCAGCAGCAAGCCGCCCCGCGGCCGCTCGGCATGTCAGCTCCGCCGCCGGCCGGGCCGCGGCCCCCGCCCCGCCGTCGCCACACATAGCGGCGCGTCCCTCCTCATTCTTCCCTCCCCCCATCCTCCTCATCCTCCCCGTCCCCCCCTCCTCCTCCCTCATTTCTCCTCCCTCCTCAAGACGACAACGACGCGCTATTCCGATCGTTGGGCCTCGTGCGACGTGAAACTGTCAAGGCCGCTCGTCGGCTCGTCCGCGAAGAGCAGGCGGGGACCTTCGATGGGACGGGCGCGCGGGGGCGCGGGCGGCATGGAAGGGCGCCCCCCCCCTTTTCCTGTCAGGGTGAGGGGGAGGAGCAGGAAGAGGCAAACGAACGATGAGGCGCGATGGGAACGAGGAAAGGCGAGGAATGGAGCGATGATGAACCAATGAGAAAAGGAGGGAGGAGGAAAACGGAAAATCAAAGCAAATGGCGTAGAAAGGGAAGCTAGTGCTCTAAAGGCGGAGACAGCTAGGCGGATGTAAAGCGAGAAGAAAGGGCGCGCGAGGTGATCACGTCGCGTTCCCACAGTGGCGGCGGACAGACAGGGCAAGACAAAGGCAGGGGCATAAGGGAAAATACATGTCGAAAGTGTTCAAACGCGTCTGCTGTGAGTCGTCGGCCAGCGCACGCAAGCCGCGCGCCAACCAACGAAGCCTCATATAACATCGCACGGCACATGAGACCGAGACGGAGCAAACCTCATTCACTTGCGTGCTCAAATTTATGCCGCTCGATGCTCCAGGGAAACAGACCCTGGAAGCAACCCTCTCGCATGCATGCTTCACTATGTCGCGCTCGCGAATATAATTCGCGAGATGCGAACGTTTGCGCCATCCCCTGCCATCGCTGGGCCCGCGAGCTGCGAGGAGGTGGTCATTGCGAGCCCGAGCTCTGGACGAACTGGCGACTTATTGTCATGATGGGCGACCTTGTCTTGGGGGGCTGCTATGCAGGGAGCTAAACACGAGCGTCGCGTGCCGCTCCTCGCCCAGCTTGACAGCGCTGTGGTCGTAGCTGGGCTGGTCACTTGCGCTGTCCAAGATGAACTCTCGGCCGATGCCCCCCTCGGTCATGGGATGGGCCCTCCGTCGCGGACATCGCGCCAAAGCATGCCCTCAATCTGTTCGGCGCGGAGCTAATCTGACCAGCGCCAGAGACGCCCGGCCGCGCTGCCCCCAGATCGGGGTCGAACAGGGCCCATGCCTCCTGATCTCTTACGATGGGGCGGGCCCACGGTTCATCTCGCGACGCGCGAGGGGGTGCGCCTGCAAGCCGTCAACTGTTCCGCGAGGTGCAAGAAGCTCCGAGACACATGATGATCTGCACGCGAGCACGTGCTATCGGCTCGCGCCGTCGAGCAAACGGCGCGCCGCCGCGCTGGCGCGGCGGCGCGCGCCCGAGCGCGCGCATGCGGATCCAATCATGTCGCATCCAGTCCCCTCCTCCTCCTCCATGAAGAACCCGTCGTTGCGCGCTCAGACTTGGCCGGCGCACGCCGCAGAAGGAAATGCAACGCGCGTCGAGATCTTCTGCGTTGCCAAGACAACGAGGTTCAGATTCTGCGTCGCACGGTGGATGAGCAGCTTTTGCTCGGCCAGCTGCAACGCGACAACGCATGGGGCGACGCGGCGCTGGGCGGGGGGGGCGCGCGCTGCTGCTCTTGCTGGGGCACAAAGATTCCTGCGGGCTGACCTCCTGCCGGCTCGTCGGCCGTCGCCTCGACCAGGCCGACGTGTCTCATCAGCATCATTGTTTCGATGTTCTCGTCCTGGTCGGGCGGCGCGGCGCCGTGGCCATTGCGGCGCTCGCGCGCCCCGCACGTGGTGAAGTCATCGCAGTCGCCCCTCATCTTGCCGAAGACGCTCTCGACATGGCCGATCAGCTGGCCGACTTGCTTCTTGCGCCCACAGACCTTCAGATGGTCAACGTGTCTGGACTGCAAGGGCACGCAGGTCGAGTCGCCGGCGCCACGGGCACCGGGCGCCTCTCGCTTGACCTCGAGCCCCAGGACCCACCCGGCAGGCTTGGCGCCGCGCTCTAGCGAGCGGGCGGCCCAGGCGAGCACCGTAGAGAAGGCTCGGGTCGGGGCGCGCCCTCACGACCCGTGCCCTGCCCGTCGCAGCACTGGCGCTCGGCCAGCTAGTGGAAGGACTCGCTGCTTGGTCATCTCGGCATAAGTCACGCCCTGCAAGAATGATTCCCTCGACGCCCACGGCGACATCGACGGGGCCCCGGCGACGCACCGCCACCGAGAATGGCGCGCGCTGCGACGCGCGCTTCGCTGCCCCCACGAACGTCTTCTGGGCCTCCGCACCCGCGTCATGGAAGCCTCTCGGCGCCGCGCGGCGCCCGATGATCCTCGCGGTCTTGCAACCGGGCCCCTTCTGGCGCCTCCGCGCGAAGACGAAGAGTCTGGCGCCCATCTCGCCCTGGGGCGACCTCGCGCGGTCGCCTCTCGAAGCGCTTGCACCTGGCCCAGATGGCGAACTCCTCGAGGATGGTTACTGCCACGTCTGTTGCCAGTCCCGACATGTCCTTGCCGGTCGAGAGGTCGGCGATGGCCGCGGCCTCGACGGCCGCATATGCGTCGAGCGCGGCTGTCCGGAATTCGCCAGCAACGCTATTTCTGGATACTCTTCGATAAAACTCAGGAATGCTTCGCGCGCCCCATGGGTCGAGCTACAGCTCCGCGCGCCCCCCCCCCCCTCCTCTCCCTCTAGCGCGGCGCAGTCTAGGTCGGCGCCGCTCAGGTAGCGCGGCGCTGCGCGCAGATGCCCTGGCGCTGGCGCTGCGTCTCGAGGCGCCAAGGCCGCTCGCGTGGCCGGCGGCCCAGTCCGGCCGCGGCGTGCTCGACGGAGCGCAGATGACATGTCGGATGTCGTCGCTCTCCAGCCTCACCAACTCCTGAGTCAGATCCCCTGCCCCTTCGACTTGGAGCCAAGCTGCCGACGTCGCCTGCTCGGCGCGGGCGATGGGGGATACCCCGTCGACGGTGCTGGCAGCGTCTGGAAAGCCGATGACATAGTCATCGAGCGCTCCATCTGGACCCTGTCCTGCGTCGGCTGCCAGGAGCGTTTCGGCACCCACAGTCAACGGGATGATGCGAAATTCCTGAGGCTGCTCGCTGATGGGCACATGGGCGTCGGCCTCGACGCCGTCGAAGTGAATCTGTCGAATGCCCCCTGGGCTCCGAAGAGCCCGCCAGATGACTATGCTGCGGGCGCAGCCTAGCCAGTCGCCCACAAATTTCCGGCCGCGCATCAGACGCGCGGCACGAACGTCTCGCTGCTGAAAACCTCTGGGGGGCACGTGGCGCGGGAGCTTCGAGGGCGTCTGGGCGTTGCCGCGTCTGCGCGGTGATTTGCGCGCTCTTCGCGCCCCCCCAATGGCCGAAGGTCCCGGCGACTGAGCCTGGCACGACGCGCTCCAGGAGATCCCCCACTCGGCCCCAAGCCAGGCCAGCTCGCGCCAAGCCAGTGCCCACGCCGTCGCAAACAATACCAGTGGAGTGCCAGACGCCCTGCAACCTGCAGGCCATGTCGGATCGGCGGTGCTTGACCGTCACCGAGCGTCGAGCCGGATCGACAGATGTGACCAGCCCTGGGTTTCAAGCCCGACACGTCCTTCTCGCTCGTGGGCCTGCGGATCTCCGACTGATCGCTCATGTAAGCGGCCCTCTCTGGATTCTGCGGCGCGTGTCTGGAGGGCGCTGTTGACGCGGGGGGTAGGCGCGGCCTCGATCACGAGCTGCAGCGCCGTCTCTCGGATGCGCCACTGCGGTCGGCTGGATTGGGCGTGTCCATCAGCATCTAGACTGGCGCCAGCATCATGGACGCCGGATGCCAACCCTGTTCGTCTGCTTAGAGCGGCTGCAGGATGGGCGGCCGCCGCAATTGCCGCCCGAAAACGAAAATGCGCTGTGCAACGCCGCCCCCGCGGATGAGATCGTTGCCCGCGAAGACCGCGCGAGCCACCATGGCTTCGAAATTCGCTGCGGCACCGCCACCCTCTAGCTGCTCTTCCGCGGCGCGAAACGCACGTCGTCGCGCGGCAGCGCGTCGCTCGACGAAACAAGCGCGCTGTCGCATCGCCCTGACGCCCACCTGGACTCCTCGCCTCGCCACGCCCACGCCGCCCCCACCCCCCCGCCCAATTGCGATGGGCGTCCCCATCGCGCCAAACAGCTGGATCCACGAACGGTCGGCGGCAGCAAGCAAAGTCGAGCGGAGCCTGGGGTCGATCTCCTGGCCGTTGCGCCACCGCGAGGCGCGAAATATCACGGCGCATGATGGTGCGACGCATGGGGCATCGGATATTGCACTCGACGCGCTGGTTAATCGCGTCGAGAAGCGGGCTCCCGGGATAGTCCGGCGCGTTGGTGGCTGCCACCCATGACATCTCCTACAAGCAGTGACCGCGGCGGAGACGGGGTCGACGACGTGCCGGGGAACGTCGGCTGCGCGCGGCGCTCTCGCCGACCCCCCCGAGCGGCGAGCACTTGCAAGCGAAGAAAAAAGTTTGCAACGTTCGGGCCTCAGGGGCGGGCCCCAATGAGATCCGCCCCCGCCTGCGCCACTCGCGGCTCGCGGGGCGCCCAAAGCGGTCCGCGGCGCGGTCCCGGCGCGCGAAGTGGCGCGCCGTCAGTTTCGAGGCGCCCGCGCCGAACGCGGGGGGGCCCGCGTCGATTCTGGCGCGGAAACGCCGCGCATGACGGGGCGCAGGGGACGAAGCTCCAACGTGGACAGTCGCGCCCTTGGGCTTGCCCCAATGAAAATGAACCGCCCGCGCGCGCCAACTGCGGCGGCGTCGGTTGCGGCGACGCTGGCGACGCCGCTGGGGCCGACGGCGCGGCCGGCGGCGCCCCCCCCCGCCCCCGCCGCCCGGGCACCGCGACGCAGTCGAAGGACCCGATGGCCGAGCGGAAGCTTGCGCGCTGCACATGAGGTCGGCCATGACCTGTTGTCGCCGTCGCCATGCCAACATCGACGTCGCAAAGGCTAGGCGGGCGCGACGAAGACGACGCTGCCCCGGCCGCGAGCCGTCGGGCGACGAACTGGGCCGCTGCCGGCCGCTGCGCTGCCGACGCCAGCGTCGGCGCTTTCCCGCTCCAGGCCATCCAGGCCGCGCGCGCTCTTCAACGGGCGCTGCTCAGCTGGGCTCGGCGGCCCTTGCTGCCCGCGGTGCGTTTGCGGTGTAAATGCTGGCGATTGGGCGCGCGCGTAGATGTCGACGGCGTGCTCTGAGCCACGGCGCCAGGGGCGGTCGCGCATGGGGTGATTCTCCGACTCGCGTTCGCGGCATTTGAGATGCTGCCAATTGGGGCCCAAAGGGTCGCCTTGTCGGCCCGCGCGCGCGGCGCGACCTGGAAACCCCTGCCCCCCCATGCCCCTGCCTTTCCCGAATCCTGCGAATGTCTCTTGGAAGTCGGCACGTTGGCTGGGAAGGCGCGGCAGCGTTTGCCGAGAGGTTCGATGGCCTTGCGGGCGCGGCGCGTGGGTCCCCGTTTGTTGAAATTGCACTATCGCGCCCCGGCGCGCTCGCATGCCCGGCGCAAGCGCGCGCCGCGCTGCCCCGCGGGGGCGTCGCGCAGTTCGGGGTCCTTCGCGGCCGCCGCTTCGCCGAACGAACTGATGGCGTCGGCGTCTGTGCCTGAGTCGGCGCTCTGCGCTGGGAATGCCCGCGCTGGCGCAGGCGGGCCAGGGGCCGCCCCCGCCGCAAATGTGGCCAGGCCGTCCCAGCTCGATCCGGCCGCAATGTCATAGACACTCTGAGATTTTTTTTTTTTTGCGCGGGCGCCCCCGCGAGGGAGGTCCGCCGTTGGGCCGAATGGTTTGCGGGGGCGAGATCGCGGGGCGACCGCTCGAAGATGCGTCCAAAGCGTCGCAGCTGGCCCGTCGCGGAGAGTCGCCGCGCTGCGTCGGTCGCTATGGCGCTGCAAGATGACGGCCAGGAGGGCGTTCGACGCTCCGACCGCGCGCAGGAGATGTCTGAGACCCTCGGAGCCGGTTAGGTACGAGTTGAAGGACCAGATGTGCGCTGTTGCGTAGGATGTCGGAACGCGCGAGAAGGTTGTCGACGCGCTCCCGCGGCGGCCTGTTGAAGCTCATGCGTTGTGACCTCGCGGAGGTGTGTTCCTCCTCGCCCATGCGTTCCCATCGCTCAGCTAAACTGCGCATTTGGAAGGTCATCGGTGGCGCCGGGACGCCGTTGATGTGTCCTCCTTGGATCGGGACACGCGGCGGCCATTCGCCCGCGCATCCGCGTGCCATGCCAGTGACACGCGACGAGATGTAGACTGCCTGGCGGAACCCGCTGAAACCCCGGATCGCCGCTGAACAGATCATCGCCTCTTGCGCCCATCGCTGGAACGGCGCTCGAGACTGCTGCTCGGAACCCCTGGTGCGGAGGCGTCGCGCGTTGTCGCCGCCGCCGCCGCCGCCTGCGCCCATGCAGGAGACGTAGCTCGTCACGGCAAGCATGCCCGCCGCCAGCGTGGATAGTTATTTGCCCCATTTGTGTTCTTCCTCGTTTGCGCATCGGGCATGATCTTCCGTCGCGCGTACGCCGTGCTCTCGGCACCCGGAGCATCCCGCAGCGTACTTCTGGGAATCCTCTTCGTGCGTCACATCTTCACTGTAGTGAAAGCCGCCAGCTGCAAGACCGTCGAACAAAATACGAATCGGGATGTCGCCCTGCCTGGTTGAAAGGGGGTAAATGTGCACTTGAAGCGCCGACAATATAGTCGCCAGACCGTCCACGGGTTTCCAATTGTTCCCCAGCTGCTCTTCTCAGGGCTCTCGTGAAATACTCGCGAAAAGTTTGGTACCCTCGGCTGGCGCAGCGAATGTGAACACTAGTTCGATAAACTGTTCATTAGTGTACGAGGCAAATTATCCTGGCAATTGACCCAACCATATGCATTTTTGAATAACGCTTTGTGGGCGCCGCTTTGAGACGGGCTCCTCATGGGGCCACGAAACGTGTGAGGGGTGCGCAGTGATAGTGGGAGGAGGGAGGAGGGAGGGGGGAGGAGGCGGAGGATGGGGAAGGAAGGAGAGGAGACGCGAGGCGTGCCACGAAACGCTGTCCTGGGCGTACGGGACGCATGAAGGCGGTAGCACTGGGGCCTTCGGTGAAGCTCCCTATGGGGCCACGAAACATGTGAGGGGTGTGCCAAAATGGGCGCGGCGCCGCCATGCGAACGCAGCCACTGGGGCCTTCGGTGGAGCTCCCTATGGGGCCACGAAACGTGTGAGGGGTGTGCCGAAATGGGTGCGGCGCCGCCATGCCAACGCAACCACTGGGGCCTTCGGTGGAGCTCCCTATGGGGCCACGAAGCGTGTGAGGGGTGTGCCGAAATGGGTGCGGCGCCGCCATGCCAACGCAGCCACTGGGGCCTTCGGTGGACCTCCCTATGGGGCCACGAAACGTGTGAGGGGTGTGCCGAAATGGGTGCGGCGCCGCCATGCCAACGCAACCATTGGGGCCTTCGGTGGAGCTCCCTATGGGGCCACGAAGCGTGTGAGGGGTGTGCCAAATGGGTGCGGCGCCGCCATGCCAACGCAACCACTGGGGCCTTCGGTGGAGCTCCCTATGGGGCCACGAAACGTGTGAGGGGTGTGCCGAAATGGGTGCGGCGCCGCCATGCCAACGCAGCCACTGGGGCCTTCGGTGGAGCTCCCTATGGGGCCACGAAACGTGTGAGGGGTGTGCCGAAATGGTGCGGCGCCGCCATGCCAACGCAGCCACTGGGGCCTTCGGTGGAGCTCCCTATGGGGCGAAACGTGTGAGGGGTGTGCTTATGGGGCCGCGAAACGTGTGAGGGGTGTGCCGAAATGGGCGCGGCGCCGCCATGCCAACGCAGCCGCTGGGGCCGTCGGTGGAGTTCCCTATGGGGCCACGAAACGTGTGAGGGGTGTGCCGAAATGGGTGCGGCGCCGCCATGCCAACGCAACCACTGGGGCCTTCGGTGGAGCTCCCTATGGGGCCACGAAGCGTGTGAGGGGTGTGCCAAATGGGCGCGGCGCCGCCATGCCAACGCAGCCACTGGGGCCTTCGGTGGAGCTCCCTATGGGGCCACGAAGCGTGTGAGGGGTGTGCCGAAATGGGCGCGGCGCCGCCATGCCAACGCAGCCACTGGGGCCTTCGGTGGAGCTCCCTATGGGGCCACGAAACGTGTGAGGGGTGTGCCGAAATGGGCGCGGCGCCGCCATGCCAACGCAGCCACTGGGGCCTTCGGTGGAGCTCCCTATGGGGCCACGAAACGTGTGAGGGGTGTGCCGACATGGGTGCGGCGCCGCCATGCCAACGCAGCCGCTGGGGCCGTCGGTGGAGTTCCCTATGCGGCCACGAAACGTGTGAGGGGTGTGCCGAAATGGGTGCGGCGCCGCCATGCCAACGCAACCACTGGGGCCTTCGGTGGAGCTCCCTATGGGGCCACGAAACGTGTGAGGGGTGTGCCAAATTAGGCGCGGCGCCACCATGCCAACGCAGCTACTGGGGCCTTCGGTGGAGCTCCCTATGGGGCCACGAAGCGTGTGAGGGGTGTGCCAAATTGGGTGCGGCGCCGCCATGCCAACGCAGCCGCTGGGGCCTTCGGTGGAGCTCCCCATGGGGCCACGAAACGTGTGAGGGGTGTGCCGTGATAGTGGGGGGGAGGGCGGAGGGAGGGGGGAGGAGGCAAAGGAGGAGGAAGGAAGGAGAGGAGACGCGGGGCACCGTCTCTTCAAAACGAGGACCCAACACCACAGGATGGTTGGGGAAAAAAACGTCCAGAGTATTTCCCGCAGGCGGGATACAGAGTCTGAACAAACCTGTGAGAAAACGCGCATGAAGGCGGCAGGGCGCCGCTGTCGCACCAGCGTTCGGTATCGCAATCCTTCTGCGATTTGAACTGAGACGTCTTGTGCACATTGCCTTCCGCTAGTCCTGGAGGCGGACGGGGCTCTTCCCCAAGGACAGGGACATAGTGCACGAAAGTGGTGAACATGAAAATGATACGCCACGGGGGCGCAAACGGTGAGCACGCTGTACGTGCCCAACGCGATGGAATGGTGGAAATCGGTGACGTCGGTCCAGCGACGAAAATGGAAGGACGCCACGCGGACCATCGCGAAAACGGGAAACGTAGCTCCGCTACGAACTAGGGAATGAAATATAAGTGGGTAATGCTGTCCTGGCGACGGATACAATAAGGCAGATGGGAAAAGCGAGAGCAAGGCGGGCGCACGATGTGAGCACCTCGCGGGCCCACAATGGCGGCGGACAGACAGGGCAAGAAACGGGCAAGGACATAAAGGAACATACCGTCCAAACGGAGGGGTGACGAAGAACGCGAGGGAGGCACAGGAACACGAAACAGGGGAGTGAAGAACGGTAGGATCAACAAAAAGCGTAACCAATTCCGTTTGTTTCGATCGTCCTGCTCCCCATTTCCCTTCTGCGATCCCCGCCGAATCCTTTCCCCATCCCCCTCACAATCGCCTTTTCCACGTTGGTCGTCCGCCTTTACCTCTTCGTTCCTGCCCCGCCGCATCACCCATCACCATCACCGCATGAACATCTTCAGCAGCTCAACCATCAGCAACAGAAGAATCATCACCAGCCGCAGCACCAACATCAATAATATCGCCACACATATGCAAATGTCTGGCATTACGCAGATCAGCACGTTGCAAATATTCGTCACCTTCGTCAGCGCGCCCACCGTACTCATCGTCGCCACCAATCGAGAACATCAGCATCATGATCTTCAGCCCCACTCCTTGTTCGTATGCCCTCACTCGTCCCTACTCCCTCCTCCTCCTCGTTCTTTTCTTCCTCCTCCTCCTCCTGTTTCCTCGTCCTCCTCCTGTTCATTCTCCTCCATCCTCCTCCAAGTTACTCGTGTTCC
The DNA here is from genome assembly GCA_963575745.1 of Prorocentrum cordatum. Classification (NCBI taxonomy): domain Eukaryota; class Dinophyceae; order Prorocentrales; family Prorocentraceae; genus Prorocentrum; species Prorocentrum cordatum. The sequence goes on from CAUYUJ010009691.1 coordinate 301,829, forward strand.
TCCGTCAGTGTGCCCATCATTCCTCCCTGGTCCCTCCTCCTGTTTCCTCCTCCTCCTGCTCCTCCCTCGACCTTCCCCTCCCCCCATCCTCCCCGCTGGGCACCGCGGGCCTGTCACCAACTCCATCGCGATGGACACGCGCTTCCGCTGGCCGCCCGACACGCCGCGGCACTCGGGCGTGCCGACACGCGCCCCCGAGATCTTGCTCAGGCTCAGGTCCTCCATCACCTGTGCGCAGGAGGGAGTAGCACCAGTAGCAATAGCACTAACAATACTAGTCCTGGGAAACATAATGGAAATAGTACGAGAAGGCCATAATAATGCTGGTCGTAGTAGTGGCCGTAGTAGTCGTAGTAGTCGTAGTAGTCGTAGTAGTAATAGTCGTCGTCGTCGGCGTCGTCGTCGTTGTCGCCGTAGTAATAGTAGTAGTAGTAGTAGTAGTAGTAGTAGTAGTAGTAGTAGTAGTAGTAGTAGTAGTAGTAGTATTAGTGTTAGTAGTAGTTGTTGTTGTTGTCGTCGCCGTAGCAGTAGTAGAAATACGATTGCTAGCCCTAAGCGTTGCATGAATAGTTATAATATAGGTCGTAGTAGTAGTCGCCGTCAGTAGTAGTAGTAGTAGTAGTAGTAGTAGTCGCAGTTATATTAGTAGTAGCGGTTATAATATTAGTAGTAGCAGTTAAAATAGAAATAGTAAGAATAGTACTAGAATGATAGTAGTGGTCCCAGTAGCAGACGTAGTAGTAGCAGTAGCATAGTAGAAGTGATGGTAGTAGTAGTAGTAGTAGTAGTAGGAGTAGGAGTAGTAGTAGTAGTAGTAGTAGTAGTAGTAGTAGCAGAAGTCGAAACAGTAGCAGTAGTAGTAACAGTAGTAGTAGTAGTCGTAGAAGTACTACTACTACTACTACTACTACTGCTACTACTACTACTACTACTAGCAGCAGCAGCAACACTAGCAGTAGTAGTAGTAGTAGTAGTAATAGTAGTAGTAGTAATCGTCGTAGTCGTAGTAGAGGCGGCAGTGGTGGCACTCGGACGAGCAGGAACGATCGTAGTAGCTGCAGCTGACGCAGCTGTGGTCGAATTACTTTCAATAGTAAGGGCAGTAGTGCCCGTAGTCGTAAGGGGAGGAGGAGAAGTAGGGGAAGAGTGGTAACTGTGATACTAATACTAATTTAGCAGCTGTACGGAATTAGTCGTCGTAGTGGTTGTCGTCGTAGTAGTAGTAGTAGTTGAAGTTACTTGGTACTAGTAGTAGATGTAGTCATTGCAGTAAAAGTAGTGATAGTAGTACTACTCGTAGTAGTAGCATCAGCGGTCCTGACAATAGTAGTGGCAACAATATTAAGCAAATGTGAAATAATAGCCGGATACGTAGTAGTAGTAGTAGTAGTAGTAGTAGTAGTAGTAGTAGTAGTAGCAGTAGTAGTAGTAGTAGCCGTAGTGGTAGGAGTAGTAGTAGTAATAGTAGTAGTAGTAGTAGTAGAAGTAGCAGGGGTAAGAATACAGTGTTAGGGACAGAGTGAGTCCTGGTAATGTTAGGTCGTGCAATCAAAGCAGTCGTAGTAGGAACACTAGTCGCAGTAGGTGTATTCATCGTCATAGTGTCGCCACCAGTAGCAATAGTAATCATAGTGGTGGCGGTTGTGTTAGTAGAAATTGTGGGCGTAGTGAAACAAGTACTGGCCGTCGTACCCGTAGCAGCAGGAAGACGAAGAGGACAGGAGGAGCTGGAGGAACAAACTTTCTCATGTGCCCGGCCCTCTTCAGACACCCCGAGGCCTCAAAGGCGGGAACGGCGGGGCGGGCGCGTGAATTCTGCCCGCCGCCGCCTGGGCCGTCTTCGCGGCCAACTGCACGTACGTGGTGCCTGCGGGCGCGCGCGGGGGGGGAGGGGGGGGGGGCTGGTGCATGGCACCGCGCCCCTCCTCCTGTTCCTCCACATTCTCCTCCTCTCCCCCCATCCCTCTTCTCCAATTCCTCCTCCCCCTCCTCCTACTCTTCCTCCTCCTCCTCTTCCTTCTCCTCCCCATCCCCTGCCCAATCCTCATCCAACTCCTCCCCCTGCCCAATCCTCATCCAACTCCTCCCTCCCCCGCAAATCCTCATCATCAGCCTCCCCCTCCAACATTGTCATCAACCTCATCAGATCCACCATCGCGGCCATCATCACCGTCACCATCACCATGACCCTCACCATGATGGTCATCATCAACATCATCATCTTCGTCGTCGGAACCATCATCAGAATCATCATAATCATCATAATCAGCATCATGTCCATCTGAATCATCATCATCATCATCATCATCATCATCATCACCACCATCATCATCAGCAGCAGCAGCGTCAGCATCAATATCATCAGCATCATCATTAATAGCATCATCGTCATAATCAGCATCATCATCGTCGTCACCATTATCGTCATCATCATCACCAACAGCATCAGCAGTATCACCATTATCATCATAGTCAGCATCAGCACCAGCAGCAGCACCATTAGCAGCATCGTCACCACCAGCACCACCACCACCACCACCATCATCATGATCATCATCATCATCATCATCATCATCATCATCATCAACATCAACGTCAGCATCATCGTCAGCATAATCGTCAACACTATCATCATCATCATCATCATCACCATCAGCATCATCATCACCATCCTCGCCGTGATTATAACAATGCCCATCATCATCATAAGCAGCATCATCATCAACATCAGCATGATACGTTGCGACCCACATCAACATCACCATCCTCATCCTCATCGTCATCATCGGCCCACAACATCAATGTTCTCACAATACTTACCAGTATGATCATGCCGATCGTGATCTTCATCATTACCCTCATCATCAACCACATCATTAGTATCACCGTCCGCGTCCCCATCCTCATCATCCTCACCGTCATAATCATCAGAATCATCATTATCATCATCGTCAGCGTCATCATCATCACAACACTCATCATTATCACCGTCGACGTGTCTTCGTCGGCATCATCGTCATCATCACCGTCATTATCAACAACAGCATGAGCATCGCCATCACCACCACCATCATCACCAGCATCACCATCAGTAGTTAAACATCATCATCTGCAACATCATTTCATCATCACCAGCATCAGTATCAATATAAGCATTATCATCATCATCATCCGCATCATCATGATCATTATCATCATGATCAGCAGCATCATCAACAACACAGTTCCCCCTGCTGCCTGCGCCTCACCCCCGCGCCTGCAGGCATGCGCAGGGACGCCTGGTACCGGATGTCCACCAGCCCCCCCTCGCGGGCCCACTCGGCCAAGGCTAGGGCGACTCGGGAACACCCGAGAACCTCGTCGTGGTTGCCGGTGGTCGTCGTCGTCGACCTCCTTTCCTACTCCTCGTCCTGTACTTTCTAATGTTCATATTCTTCCTCGTCTTGGGGGTTTAGGGCAGAGGTTCGTCGCCCAGCCGGAAACAAACAGAGATGAGACAGGACAGGACTGGAGACGACAGCAGCGGTGGCGCAGCGACTGTCAGCACGTAGAACCCCGCGCTCCTGCAAGGCTGCTCAGCCCTTTAACGTCCGGCGTAGACATGCAGCAAAACAGGAACAGCGGCTCTTCACAGACCAAGTCTGGTGTTGCCTAGAGGTGAAGCGGAACACACTCCTCGGGGTGTGTGCAACACTGATGCGCCTCCAAGGTTTGAGCGGCTTTGGGGCCCGTCACCTTGCGGTCACTGCAACGGACGGCGAGTGAATGCATTAGTGATTAGGCATGGGGCTCCACAGGAGCGAGAGCTGACAGCGGGCAAGCATGATGATCAATTGTGATGCCCTCATCTCCTGGTGTCTCTTGCCCGACTGTGGATCATGCAATCCATGCCAGGTCTTAGGTGCATCACAATGAGGGTCCAGTGGGCGTGGTACCGCCGAAGTGGGGTGGGGGGCCACCCATCAGTGTCGTTGAATATGTCGAGTCGTTGTCCTAAGCATGTTTCAAGTGATACAAACCATTGGAGCGGTCGAGCCCCATGGAGGCGGTTGAACCCATGGAGATCTAGGGTGATGTCGGCGAGGCGCCCTAGAGGGCCTCATCAGGGACCCTTTGTTTTTTTCCCCGCCAGGCTCCCGCAGAAGCATCCGCAGGCCTTCGGAAATTTCCCTGCAAGCCTCCCGCGGGGCACCCGCAGAGCATCTGCAGGGCCTCACCGAAAAAACAAGAAGCATCTGCAAAGCCATCTGCAAAGCATCTGCACAGCATCTGCAAAAACACAAAAAATATATATATATATAAAAACAAACAATCAGATGTCTTGAACGCAACACATTCGTCTCAGCGTAGGAAGAAGTCCAGACGGGCGCGCCCCCGACGCACCGACGATTGAGATGCATGTTATAGGAAGGGCTAGACGAGTAGATATGTGAAGGCGCTGGGGGGGCTCATAAAGGGGGCTGGCGGATATATCTTCAGAGTGCAGGCGGGACTCCTAAAGAGGGGACTCATAGGGGGCCTCATGGGGGGGCTGGCGGATGTACGGGGGCTGGGGGAATTCATGGGGAGGCCTTATAGAGCGAATGCGCTGGGTGGCCTCATATGGGGGCTGGCGTATCTAGCTACAGATCGCATGCAGTACTCCTAAAGGCATAGGTTGAGAATCTGGGGGCGTCCACGGCGGGGTGTCTAGGGCAGGATGTTTTGGGGCGCTTAATGGCTCAGGGCGAGTTCGCGATGTGTCAGACGTGCCAGCGCAGAGATATAAACGGACAAGTATGGTGACCCGAACGCTTAGTCCAACATTGTCAGGCGATCGGAGCCGAAATCCATACGTGCGGTAGGTTTTGGAAAATAGTGAGACATCGGGGAGGGAGGGAATGTGACTTCAGGGAGAGGGGAGGCGGATTGAGAACCCCAGAGATAAGACATGATGATGGAGGGGGGCACAGTGCATTATATATCTAAGAAGAATCCAAAAAGGCAAACATAGATAAACGAAGAGATGAGGAATATCTACCAGGCAGCCAGCCTTGAAATACCAACCTTGGCAATCAACAGACAACACATCTCGTTCATGAACGTAGCCGTGTTGGCTCAACCTTCGGCATTCTCCATATGTCTTCGTACGACTTGTACGCACGTACGCATGCATAACAATTTTGATCGTGTCTGCCTTCATGGCAGACGCGGATGACTCGTGGCTTGCGGCTTTGAGCAACGTTGGCAACGACACGGCCGTCGACGACGATGTGGGCGAGAGCTGGCTTTCAGAGCTGGCTTTCAGCGATAGAGCTGACGCCGGGCAGGAGCTGCCGCAGCCAAATGGAGACGACAGGTTGGCAGGCGTGGACGCCCTCTCGTGCGACGACTGCTCTGCCGACGGCGACGTGGGCGACGAGAGTGACCATGAGATGGCGTTGGTCCCCGTAGAGGTAGAGGTGAATAAGGATGTCTACTGGGCATCGCATGCACGCAGGCACGTGCCCGACAGCGATCTCGACGAGTCATCTTCAATATGGCCACAGAAGTTATGGACGTTAACCCGCTTACAGGGCGGATCACCAACAACGCGCGTTATCTCGACGTAAACCGCTCTAAGTACAGGGATACGCTGAAGATCATGGCAGGGTGTGCGTTGCAGGTCTTAGAGGCGTTTGAAATGCAAACCGTCGCTGCGATTTAGATTTGTTTTTTGGTGGGCGATCTCGGCCCCAGGCCGGTTAAAAAACCACGGGAAACCAGATCGCGATGCAGCGGCGGTTTGTTTTCAGACGCCGCCGCAGGTCGAGCGCAACGTTTGGAGACACGCTGAGGAGCTACTGGTTAGCTACGCTGGCTCTTCCAAGAGAGCGGAGCTTCTGTGCCACGTGGAGTGCGCCAGCTATGACAGCACCGACTTTGTCTTGCAGAATACGCAGACGGTGACCGAGACGCTCGACGACGAACGCTCCATCGTGGACCACGGGGCCCCTCCTGGACAGGAGCCAGATGGAACTAACACCGTCGTTCTTGAGGACAAAACAGTGGGCACAAAAAAGGTACTACAGATGGACACGAACGTTTTGCTGTTGCTGAAGGTTGATGGCATGCGATTCTCCGTGGGAATATGTTATCGTGGCTACAGGTGTGCGATAGGAACTCTGCAAAAACTACATGGCTGCTCTTTCAGAATATTCGATTGGGACAACAAATGCAGCTTCGATCCTCAGGAGGCTTCGCATTGTTTGCACTGACGGGTACACGGCAAATCTGAAGGCTGAGCGCCATCTACTGCCTGAGCGTGAAGGATGGGCAGTGCTACACCTTCTGTGTCGGGTACACACAGTGGCTGGATTTCACACTAAGGTTTACGACATGCACGCGGCAGATATATCGGGGCTTATAGCGACGACGTTTTCACTGAGGCTGGCTGGCTGGCCAGATGAGCTTGCTGCGAAAGGCTGCCAGGCGGATCATTCGACAGAAGTTGGTGATTGTGCCAGGCGTAGCTCTGGATGCCAAGGCAGTTGCGTTCAGGAACCTGGTGATGGATACATTATTGGACGCTTCTCCTCAGTGCGTGGCGTTTCGAATGCTGCCCGAACGGCGCGCGCCAGGGGATTAGAGAGATAAGGATCATACGATTTCCGTTGCACGGCCAGGGGAGACTCGAGCTGACGTCCTCTGTCTGCTGTTCAAGGAGTTCGTGCCAGCAATATTCCCCCACGCCCCAGATGGACTGGGGCAGACATCACGTTTCGCGACGTCGGCCTGCCGATGAACATCCACGGCCTCTTCACGGCGACATGCATGAGCTACCTGAACGTCGAGTACGGCGACGAGGATCCCGGCGACTACCCAGTCGCGCAACCCGACCTGCAGCTGGCGCCGCATGAAGGGCAGCAGGCCCCGCCCGAGGATAGTGAGGGCGAAGGCCCAACCGCCGATGCGAAGCCGCCCGAGAAGGACAAAGAAGCGCCCGCACCTGGCGCGCAGAAGGCCGATCACCCACGAAAGGCCTTTGCCGACCAGGGCAAGGCATACCGCGGCCAAGCGCGCGACTGGATTGCCACTGAGCCGTCCATCCAGATCCTGTTCGTCAGGGCGGTTCTGGGGCCAATCAAAAAGTTCCTGGAGATGGAGTTGGAGAGTGCAAGCGAAGAGTGGGAGATGAACCAGGACTGTGCCCTTCTCGCCTCAGACGGCGACGCGACGGTTTTGGGTGGGAGGCAATGGCCCATGATGAGTGTTGCGAGGCTGACGTTGGAGAACGAGTGCTTCAAGGGCATTGAGAAGGTGACGAAGTCTATGGAGCTGGACTGCCTGCCAAATAATTGCATGACACTTAAAAACCAGACGAAGCTGCGCAAGGACTCATCCAGAGAAGGCTGTTTCACTTATCAGTTCGGGGCCTCGATCGGAAAGCAGAGCCCCCTCAGGTTGTTTTTGCTTCTTGATGATCAAGTTTTGGCTCCAGAACTGGAGGCTTCTTGCAGGCTTCTTCGCGACAAGTTTAGCGATAGCTTTATCGAGTACTACATGGATAAGCCTGGCGGGCTAACGAGCGACCAAGCTTTGCACGAGTTGAGCCCCGTCGTGATGGCCAGCAAGACGGCGACTGTGAAATTGGAGACTCAGAACGCGCAGATCAGAAGGCAGGTGGAGGCTACCTCGCTGCAGTCCGCCAGGCCCGAGCTGCCCACCATCAGCGGCAGGTTTGTTCTGAGGAAGGCTTCTACGAGAGAGGCTCGGATCCTGAGGCCAGCGGGGGTCGTCGAGTCCAAGGAGCGGAAGCGCGGAGATCAAACGCCAAACGGAAGCGCGGGGCGGATGCCCGCAGAAAAAGAGGGGGGGCGGAGCTCGGAGAGCATTCATCGCAGCTCGCGCAAGAGTTGTAGGGAGGGTTGCGCTGCAAGCGGCAGCGGCCGCGTACCGAACGCTCTCCCGAGAAGAGTTGGAAGTTTACCAAAGAGCAGGCTCACTCGGGACATCCTTGCATCGAGAGGGCAAGCCGTCTTTCGGCACTATCTCGAAGGAGCTCAACAAGTTGCTGGGCCAGCAGCAGGCGAAGGAGAGGGCGGAGTCCATCTTGAACGCGAGTCGCATGCCAGGGCGCCCTGCGGGCATCGACACGGTCGCTATCCCAGTCGGCGACGTCGCGACGAACATCGGCACACTCAGAGCAGATCACTACCTCTGCAGGCGCCTCAAGAAGCGCGCAGCCCACGACAGGGCCATGAGCTTATCCGAATGGAGGGCTGCCAAGGGCATGCAGCACGTGAACGATTTCATTGCCGCGCTCCCTCAAATGGCTCCATTGGTAAACGGCCTCGTTGTTCGCCCCCACTTTGGTGGCGCATACGTCCTGGAGTATTGCTGCCCCGTCAGGAAGATTATCCCCAGGATGGTGGGCTTGCTGACCAAGTCCGAGAACGCCAAGGTCAGGGAGGTGGCCACCAGCTATTACCACAAGCTTCACGATGAGAAGAGAGATGCTTCCCAGCAGGACTTCGACGAGACGCCTAAGACAAATAATCATAAACCAAATTGTATCGAAGCAGCCGTGCGCCTGTGTGGCACAGAGAGATCAACTTCTACTGCAAATCTACTTCTATGAGGGATGAATCGTCGTCTGGCGATATCGCCCTTACGCTCCATCACGTGCCAGAGGATTCGAGTGGGGGCGCCGCCAACGCAGGAGAAGTTGCAGGTGATGGGGCTGGCCCGCTTGGCGAATTTAAGACGTACCTTCACATCGGCCTGATGTATTTCTCGCCGTACAGGCCCACTTATCACCAGTGCGTACCAGCGGATGACGGTGTGCTCGGTGACGGCGCTATCGTGCTGGATTGCATGGGCGACTACCTGACGAACTTCGAGGTCGCCGACAACTTGTATGCGTACTTTTTCGAAGCCAAGCACTTGGAGATTGTCCGTTATGCGGGTGCAATCCTCGTCAAGGCCCGTACCGCCCATACGGCCGTCACAGCTGGTGGTTGGCAATATCTCGGATGACCGAGAGTTTACGCGACGCTGGCCAGCGCCCAGGCGCAAAAAAACGGAAGCGACCTGATGTCAATGGGTGGTTGGACGACCTTGACGAGTTGGGCGAGGATGGCGCCGACGACGAGGACGAGGGCGAAGACGACGACGGCGACGGTGACCCCGAGATGGTCGAGCCCGAGCCCGAGAAAGACATTCATGGCGAGGGAGGGTCTGTCAAGTCTCTTTCCTACAACGGCTGGGAAAGCCCATCATCGGTTGCAAACACTGACAAGTTGTTCATGAGTGACCACGGTGAGGCCATTCTGTCAGATGAGGTCGACTGTATATCAGTTAACAACGGACACGGTGACGACCCTGGTGGTGATGATCCCGGTGGCGATGAGCTTGTCGCCCCTGATCCAGGCGGCGGCGGTGGTCCTGGCGACCCTGATCCAGGCGGAGGCGACGGAAGCCCTCCTCCACCCCCGCCTCCGCCGCCAGCGGGGCCGCGAGGCGCTGTGGACCCCGCAGACATCACATGCGTCATGCCCTACGGCATCATCCGATACTACGCGAAGAAGGCCGACTTAGTTGCCCATTGCCCCAGGCACGGGGCCAAATGCAGATTGACCAGGACCGTGCGAGGATCACGTATACATTGGAGGGCTGCACAGGGCAGGCCTCTCGGCGCCCTCATGCTGTGGCTGAAGAAGGCTTCGGGCGACGGCTACGGCACCCACTACGACCATGTCCACCACTGCGCTCTGCACTTTGGCGACAGGCAGGCCGCCAGGGAGGAGCTCAGGGCCATGCTAGGCAGCGGCGTGCTCTTCGCCGTTGAGCGCGACCGCAAGACAGACGAGCCCGACGAGCATCCAAGAGGAGGGATGAGGATGAGGACGACGAGGTGGACGAGGAGCAGGAGCAGGGACAGGAGCAGGAGCAGGGGTTGAGGAGGTGCACAATGGGGAGGGGGGCCAGGAGGAGATCGGAGGAGGGGGAGGGGGGCGAGGATGGGGGATGAGGAGGAGGAGGAGGAGGACCAGGATAGAGAGAATGAGGATCAGGCAAATGGGGCATGAGCAGGAGGGAGGAGGCGGAGGAGGTGGAGGATGACGAGGACGAGGGAATGGAGGAGGAGGAGGAGGCCCAAAAGAGGCACCACTAATGCCCAATATAGGCACGCTTAAGCTCCAAGAGAGATTCCAACAATGCCCCAAGTTGGCTCCAAGAGAGGCCCTAGATAGGCTCCAATGGGGCCCCAATATGGCTCCACGAGAAACTCCACTAAGGCCCCAGGAGGGCCCCATCATGCCAAATAGAAGCACAACAGGGGCCCCAATGTGGAACCAAGGGGGGTCCCAATGAGGCCCCAAGATGGCTCAAACATACGCCCAGGAGATGCCCCACCAGAGGCTCCAATATGGCTCCCAGAGGGGCTCCAATAAGGCACCAACGGAGGTCACTAGGGCACAACATCGGCTCAAATAGAGGCTCCAAGAATGCCCCAAGATGGCTCCAGGTGAGGCCCAGGAGAGGCCCCAATAGAGGCTCAAAGATGGCCCAAGAGAGGGCACAATAAGGCCCCACGAGGCTCCGATCAGGCCCAGGAGAGGCACAATAGAGGCTCCAATATGGCATGGCTCCAACAGAGGCCCAAAGAAGGTCCCAGGATGGCTCCAAGAGACTCCCAGGAGAGGCCCAATTGAGGCTCCAAGATGGCTCCAGGAGAGACTCCAATAAGGCCAAATTGGGGAGGGCACTAAGGCCCAATATCGGTTCCAAGAGAGGCTCCATATGCTCTGGAGGGATGTTCCTGCAAGGGGAGGGTGGAGTTTCTGAGCTCCCAAACCCGCGTCCGTGCAGGAGCAGAAAAGGGAAACTGTTGTCATGTTTTTCTCTCTGCGAAGTACACAGGCACACCAGGGAAATGTTGGTTTGTGATTTTTCCCTCGTGCAAGCGGACTACAGCGTGCAAATACAAAAAACAAAGGGAACGGGGGAAAGAAAACACCTTCCGCTGGAAATCCTGAAATTCAAATTCCCCTCGCTGGAATCCACGAACGCACGAGGGGGAAATATGCAATAGAACATTTCCCTTTCTGTAACTGACGAAAATACACGGGGGGGCTCCGATTTCTTCCCCAGTACCTGATGTTGGTACTTGGGTAGAGAAAATTTCCCTGGGGACCTCTTGACGGTTGCTGGGCTCTTTGGGGGCTCGGGCCCCCATGGGGCCTGCGCTGACCTCTTGGGACCTCTTGGGGGCCTCTTGGGCCTCCCCGCTGATCTCTTGGGCCCCCCCGCTGGCCTCTTGGAACCTTTTGGCTTTTGGGCCCCCCTTGGGAAAAATGCAATCTTGGGGCCGGTGTATGTCTTGGGGTGAGTTTCGGGCGATGTAGGGCTGGGCTGATAGATCGCATGCGTTTTCAAAGGCGGGGGCCCTACTGGGGCCCTTGGCGATTCCCCATGGAGCGTTTCGGGGCGGGGCCTTCCGGGAACTCAAGTCTCCAGTGTGCCAAAAAATGCCCGGGATAGCCGACTATGTTGAAAGAATTTTGGGGTTTGCGTACTCGATCATATTAGGGTCCTTGTAAAGGGTTTTACGAGGGCCCTCTCAAACGTCATCTCGTTGGAGCATACATAACGCTTGAAAGCTATGGGTTATCTTCGGATTTGGGGCTCGGGTTATCTTAGGATTCGGAGTTAGTGGTTATCTGAGGATTGGGGTTAGGGGTAGGGTTAGGAACCCTTAGGGTTAGGGCTAGGGGCCCTTAGTGTTAGTGGTGATCTTAGGAACAGGGGTTATCTTGCGATTAGGGGCTATGGTAATCTTAGGATTAGGGTTAGGGGTAGGATTATGGTTAGGATTAGGGCTAGGGGTTAGTAGTAGGGTTTGGGGTTATCTTAAGGTTAGGGCTAGGGTTATCTTAGGATGATGCCACGCCCCCTTTTTAAGGTAAAAGGGTAGGGGTTGGGGTAGGGAGGTAGGATTAGGATGAGTGTTAGGGTTAGGGTTAGCGGTAGGAGTAGGGATCGGGCTGGGGATCGGGTTAGGGGCCCTTCGGGCTAGGGGCCCTTAGGGTTAGAGTTAAGTTTGCACCAGGGGCAGGGGTGGTATATCTTGGAGCCCTTACGATTCGAGTTTGTACTAGGGGTAGGATTAGAATACTTCAGGTTGGAGGTTATCATGGGGTTAGGGGTTGGGAAGTATTCAAGGGCTGGGAGTATATTAGCGTTGAGGTTCAGGGTTCTATCAGGGGCAGACTTATGGGGTTATCTTGAGGATGAGGTTCGGGTTAGGGTTATGGTTAGGGGTGTATTAAGGTTAGGGTTAGGATTAGGGTTGGGGGTCGTGTATCTTGGGGCTTTCAGGATTAGGGGTATCTACGAGATGCAAGGGGGCATTACTTTCACCAAAAATACATCCTGAGGGCCGTCTGGGCTTCAAATCGTTCCGGAATAATGACAGCATTATGGGCAAGGGGCCCCTGATAAGTTCGAGCAGGCGTTGACGCGTGCATCGGCAATTTCGTCTGCTTTATAGAACCCATGAGGGGGGCAGCCCAACAAGTGCGATACTGCCTTCTGGTTGCTCGGGTGCCCCGACGGAGCGGCTTCCGCGACTCAGCGAGGTAGCTAAGAGGTAGCTCGGACATCGGTGCTGCTTCGCCGTTGCATAGCATGTTATATCTAGGATCTAGGGCGAACTAACGAGGTAGCTATGAGAAGCGGTGCTTTGATCCGTGGCACCCCCGTCGTCGCCCCTCCCCCTATATCAACTTCCGCAACCATGTTGCGAAGCAAGTCCATAGTTTCAGGCGCACTCGCTACAATGTGACATACACTGAGCTTAGTGTACTGAGCGAGTGCACAGAGCAGCGACGGATGATTGGCACTGCAGCGGGTACCGTTGCAAAGGCACCGCGTCGCGGTGCCAAGTGTGGGCGCTCGTTCTGCGAGGCGTAGGCGACGCTCTCCCAGCGCGAAAAGTTCGGGGACCTCTTCCTGCGCAAGGACTGCGGGCAGTTCGGCGAGCAGGCTGGGTTCGAGCTGAAGGCGCCGGCATCGACGAAGTCGAAGTCGCCAGCAAAGTGGAAGGAGAGGAAGGCGCAGAAGGAGGAGTGGGCCAAGGGCAAGGCTGTCGCTGAGGACGAGAGGAAGTTCCCCCAGGAGGAGGTCTACGAGGAATCGATTCAGGATAGCTCCTTGTCAGAGGAGTTCACCTTCCAGCCGCGCGACGACTCCAAGGATGAGCACGGCTGCCTGCCAGACCAAGCGAAGGTGATGACGTTGCGCGTGACGAACGCTAAAGGCGAGGAATCGTTCGGCGCGGCGGTGGCCATGGAGACGGACACACCTCCGAAGCTGACGGTGACCACGACGAGGGGGCTCATCAGGGGGGCGCCCATCCTCGTGAAGGGCCGCAACTACTACAAAGCTCAAGCGAGCAACCTCTTTGAGAACTTGTCGGCTGACCGCTCGCGCGCGCACGGGCAGAAGTTCGGGGGCAAGTGCCAGCCGAAGGCCAAGAAGTTCAGCGCCTACAAGAGGGATGCGATCAAGCAGCTCATGAAGAAGAACGTCGACAGGCCCAAGGGGTTGCGTCGCATGGTGCGCGACGGTGAAGTTGCTGAGGACTCTGGCTCGGAGGCGGGGGCCGCGTCGTCCGAGGCCGAGGCCGAGGCCGAGCAGGAGGCAGCTGCAGGCGCAGCACAGCAGCAAGTTCCTCCAGCGACCGACGCTGGGCAGGCTTCGGCGTCGGCCGGGCCCCAGCCCTCAGACGCGCCAGAGACGCCCAGGGCACCGAGGACCTCAGCAGCGGCGGACAGCTCCAGGACCAAGGAGAAGCGCACGCCCGATAACGCGAGCCCGACCCTCGCATTGGCCCCAAGCTCGAAGAAGCCAAAGCCAGGCACGAACGTCGCGCCGTCGATCGCCGATACGGCGGCTACGGGCTTGGACGGCTAGGATGGCCGCCTTAAGCTGCCCGAGCACTGGCACGAGACCATCACCCCGTCGAGAGCGTTTGCGGGCGCCCCCCTGAAGAGGCACGTGGGCTGGGCAAGGGATTGCGTCAAGCGCATAGCTGGTCTGGGCGAGTCGGTGAAGGCCAACCACTTGATCGAACGCATCGACGCCATCGAGCTTCGCATGGAGCTGATGACTGAGCTAGCCAATGAGAAAGTGACCTTCGTTAGCCTTAGCACCATCTTGGGGAAAATTGCGACGCCAAGGTGGACTTCGATTCGAACATCAAGAGCAAGCTCTTGGGGAAGAGCTTGTTCTCATCGATTCTGGCCTTCTCGAATGGAGATACCGACGACGCCTGCATCAAGGAGATCGTGGATACCGTCATGCCTTTCACGGTTGAGAAGCTGGATGCGAGCCAGGAGGTGGCCTGCGATGACGACGGCGACGAGAACATGGCCCAATCAACCCCCGAAGAGTTCGACCCCATGAAGGTTAGCATGGCGACGATCGACGGCCCGATGGAATCCAAGATGATGTTGCTCCTGAGCGTGTTCCTGAAGGAGATCGTCCCTGCGGCGATGCAGGTGGACGAGGCTGACCAGGTAGCAGCGTCGCGCCTGTGCGCTGCCATGCTGAGTCGGTTTGAGGCAGGCGTCGCAGAGATGGAGGAGACCCCCTCCGCCGCGAGCGACACGTTGGCCGTACTTCGGGTCATGTGCGCCCTCCGCGACAGCACTGCCGACATGGACTTCGATGCCTTGGACGAGTTCTTCAGCCAGCAGCCCAAGAAGACCAAGGGCGCCCTCGCGGACCTGGGAGTGATCATCGCTTGAATGCGCACTTGAAGGAGATCTTCGAGGCGCTGCAGAGCACCATCCAGCGAGAAGATCTTCCAGCAGAAAGTCCATCCAGCGAGGCGCTGCTGCAGGGAGTGGATGCCGAAGATCTTCAAGAGCGCTAGCCAGGTCAAGGCACTCAAGACAAGCGAGGCTCCCATCAAGCTTCCCAGCGCTATCATCGACGAAGCTTTCGACGCCCTGAAGTCCTGCCGAACGATCCCGAGGGCTGGGAGTACCCGCACTTTGGAGATCGAGATCGCTGGGGTCCTCGGCGTGATCCAATCGAAGATGTTCGACAAGAGCGGCGCGGTCAATGGCGGGGGCGGCCGCAGCAAGCCCGAGCTGCTCGCAGCGGATGATTTGTTCAAGGACAGCCTGGACCTCAAGTGCTGGGCCGAGGAGTCCGGCATCAGCGCGAGGGAACACATCGGCGACGTGATGGAGAAGGCAGGAGCGAAGGAGATCATGAGCGGGCTGAAGGAGACGATGGCGGGCGGCGCCAAGGACGAGGCGGGCAGCATCGACATTGGACAAGTTCGCGCCGTCAAAGTCGCGCTGCACAACCTCACCGAGAGCTCGCTCGAAGTCGAGGGCAAGGCAGCGGCCATGTCCTTCTGCAGCGGCGTGCGGGACGCTATCCAGGACGTGGTGAACGCGAGCAATGGCGAGATTGCAGGTGTCATGAAAGACATCGCAGTGGTGACGGGCGACGGCATCAGCGACATCTCCAAGGCGTTCCACGCTGCAGGCGAGGCGAAGTTCAGCATTGCAGCGCACGTCTCGATGACCAGCGGCAGCGAGGACGGCTCTGGAGTGACGGACGAGGAGCCCATGAAAAGTACGAAGGCCATCATCCTGAAGGAGATCGCGCTCGACCAGACCATGCAAAGCATCCCCGAGCGCGAGCGGAAGCAGGTCCTGGTTGCTGCCCACGCGACCGCGAAGAACTACATCCAGACCGTCGGAGTCCAGGCGATGGGGGCATGCAAGGCCAAGCTCGACAACAGGGTGAACCTCGCTGCGAAGTGGGCCAAGGGCGGTGCTGACGGCGAATCGTGGCGGGAGGGATCGGACGACGCGAACGACCTCAGCGAGGCGCTGCCCATGGCGAAGGAGACCGCGTGCAAGCACGCGACGGACAGCTACAACATCGAGAAGATCCAGGAGCTGCTGGACTCGTACACGGAGGTGGCCAGCGTGTTCACTCGCGCGCCGTGCCCCGACTCCACCAAGACGGCGAGCGACGCGATGAAGGCTCTGGCGTAGAGCTACAGCGAGGGCAATGGTGGCCGCGCTGTTCAACGCCAAGTACAGCGAGGAGGAGCTCAAGAGAAAGGTGTTCGCTCTCAAGAGACTCGCGAACAAAGAGGGTGCGACGTGGGACAAGATGTCGTCGGCACTCGTGGAGCGTGCACTGAAGGCGTCCAAGCTGCAGTAAGGTCGACAGCTGGGCACGCTGCGACCTGGTTTGGTCAAAATGAAATGGAAACACACAATGCTCAAGTACTCGTCGTCGTCGTCGTCGTCATCGCCCTTGTCGTCGTCGTCGTCGTCCGGCATCGCCGTTGTCGTCGTCGGCGTCGTCGTCGCCGTCGTCGTCGTCGTCGTCGTCGTCCTCGTCGTCGTTGTCGTCGTCGTTTTCGTGGTCGTCGTCGATCGTCGATCGTCGATCGCCGATCTTCGTCGTCGTCGGCGATCTGCGATCGTCGACCGTCGGTCGTCGATCGTCGTCGTCGTCCTCGGGACTGGGGCGGCGCCCGCCTGTCATCAGCTTCGGCCTCTTCCCAAGACAGCCCGCCAGCCCGCGGCCCGAGGGAGGATGAGGCATGGAGGGAGGAGGAGGGGGGAGGGACAGGGTGGGGTAGGGAGGTGGACGGCAAGCGGGAGGGAACGCACGGGAAGGGAAAACGCCAGGAAAAAGAGGGGGTGACGGTGCGGGGGGGCGGCAGGACGAGGGGGAATGGATGAATGCGAAGACGGGTGGATAATAAGTCCTGGGAGTGGACAAGTTGGCTAGCCGCGAGGGGTGCGAGGATGCGGTAGGACAAGGAGGAGGCGAAAGGCGAGGATGAGGTGAGTAATGTGGAGGCGCATGGAGGGCGTAACAGGAGGGCCCCAAGATATGTTGAGCCTAGCTCTAACCCCCACCCCAATTACAAGATCGCCGCTAGACCTAACGTTAAAACTACCTCCAAGATAGCACATAACCCTAACCCTGAGATAACCCCTAACCCTAACCATCATATAACCTCTAACCTGCGGTGGCCCCGAACCCCTCACCCTTAGATGACCCCTAACCCAAATAATTATAACATTAACCTCAAGACAACTCATAACCTTAAGGGCCCAAGATAAACTAACCCCAACACCAACATATCTTTGACCCCTAACCCAGAGGGCATGATGGGGGGGGAGGATGATAAGGAGGTGGAGGAGGAGGAGAAGGATGAAGAGGGGGAGGAGGAGAAAAAGGAGGAAGAAAAGAAAAGGGGATACGGAGGAGGAGGTGTAGGATGTGCTGGAGGATGGCGAGGGGGAGGAAGAACAGGGACGGGGGGAGGAGGAGAAAGAGAATGAGGAGGAGGAGGAGGTCGTCATTTGTGGATAGAAACACGGATGCGCCGCATGGCGCGAACAACTCGGGTATAGTTGCCCGTGATAGTGGTTGCCGAACTCAGTACGACCCCCCATGATTTGTTGCGCCAACAACGGCTGCATGTTGCTAAGAAGCCTTCTTGGTAGCGGAGCTTAAGATTGCCCGGCATGCCGTGGTACATTCGGCCTGCGATATTGATGTCATTTCGGGTGTGCGTGCGCATGAATGAAACTATGGTGTTGGCGCGCGAACCGCTCGCTATGGTGCGCCCAAGCACGTGGAGATACAACAAAAACAAAAAAAAACGAGGCGGAAAAGGAACCCATGCATATGGGAAAAAAAGAAGGGGTGCGAGGAAAACACATGAAACCTGACATAGCTCCTGCGGATGCTCTGCGGAAGCTCTGCGGGTACTTTCGGGCGGGCCTGCGGATGCCTCTGCGAAAGCCTGGCGGGGAAAAAAACAAAAAGTCCCTGATGTGGCCCTTTAGGACGATCTGCCGACATAAATCTACGGGGGGATCCTGAGAGCGAGGGCCTGGAGGGGAAAGCGCCGCCAAGATTCTTGAACAACAAAACGCCCGAGGATCCTGCAGAAGCCCAGGGACAATTTTTGGCGGCGGAACTCCTCCACCTTTCCTCGGCCCCCCACCCATCCGGGGCAAAGTGGCCCCCAGGGTACGAGCACAGACAGCCCCCAAAACAAGTCCGAAGAGATTCCCCCCGGCACGGGAAACGGATGCCCGACAGCACCGCGGGCCATATTTTTTCCCTCCTCCTGCTGCTGCTGCTCCCCCCCCTCCTCCTCCTCCTCCTCCTCCTCCTCCTCCTCCTCCTCCTCCTCCTCCTCCTCCTCCTCCTCCCCCTCCTCCACCCCCTCCTCCTCCTCCTCCCCCTCCTCCCCCTCCTCCTCCTCCTCGTGAGTGGCGATCCGGAATGTCAAGACGAAGAGGTCAAATCCAGAACCCAGATCATGCGTTACCGAAAATTTTGGGTAACGAAGCACGACGGCGTTGCCAGTAACGCCGTGTTTCCGAGCCCCCAACCTGACGAAATTCTGACGTCAGGCGTGAAATTCGGACGTCAGATTGACGTCAGATATCCCATGGTTAATAGCAGGATTCTACCATTGACGCTGGGATATTTGACGTAGTAGTAGTAGTAGTAGTAGTAGTAGTAGTAGTAGTAGTAGTAGTAGTAGTAGTAGTAGTAGTCGTAGTCGTAGTCGTAGTCGTAGTCGTAGTAGTAGTAGTAGTAGTAGTAGTAGTAGTAGAGTAGTAGTAGTAGTAGTAGTAGTAGTAGTAGTAGTAGTAGTAGTAGTAGTAGTCGTAGTAGTAGTAGTAGTAGTAGTAGTAGTAGTAGTAGTAGTAGTAGTAGTAGTAGTAGTAGTAGTAGTAGTAGTAGTGTAGTAGTAGTAGTAGTAGTAGTAGTAGTGTTGTTGTTGTTGCTGTTGCTGCTGCTGTTGTAGTGGTAGTAGTAATAGTAGTAAGTAGTAGTAGTAGTAGTAGTAGTAGTAGTAGTAGTAGTAGTAGTAGTAGTAGTAGTAGTAGTAGTAGTAGTAGTAGTAGTAGTAGTAGTAGTAGCAATAGTAGTAGTAGTAGTAGTAGTAGTAGTAGTAGTAGTAGTAGTAGTAGTAGTAGTAGTGGTAGCAGTAGTAGTGATAGTAGTCGTAGGTGATGCAATAGTTGTTGTATTAGTAGTAGTGTTGTTGATGATGGTGTTCGTGATTGGTCACATCATCATGTGCATCATATGCATCATCATGATATGCATTACATGCATCACCATTCCTTCATCGTTCTACCCGGCCCCCCCACCCAGCCCTTACCATGGCATGCTTATATTCTGGGGGGGCTATTCGGGCGGTTCGGGGGTTTCTTGGGAGCCTCTTGGGGGCAGTTTGTGGGCCTCTTGGGGCCTCCTGGGCACCTCTTGGGGCCATCTTGGGGGCGCCCTCGGCAAACTTGTGACCATGTTGTGCCGCTCCGCCTCTCTCTTCGCAGCTCCGCCTATACACATATATATATATAGATATACATATATATATACATATATATATATATATATATATATATACACATATACATATTTATATATATATATATAAAGTCGCAGGGGCCGAAATCTGGGAGAGCGGGGGCGCAGGGGCGCACGGGGGACCCGCGGGAGCGAAAAGGGACGGGGGAAAGGGAAGTCGAAGGGGATGGGCGCGATGGGGGAGAGGGGAGGGAGAGGCGCCAGCTTGGGTGAACCGGATCCTGGGGCCCGGGAGCAACGCGCCCTCCCAGGGGGAGGGGGGGGGAGGAGGAGAGGGTCGAGGAGGCGGGCGAGGAGGGGGGGGGGGAAGGAGCAACGCCCCCTCCTCCTCTTCCTCCTCCCCCCCCCCCCCCCCCCCCTTCCTCCCCCCCCTCCCGCCCCCGCCCCCCGGCGCTGGAATGGGCCCCCGCCCCCCAGCTCTCCACAGTTGAACCTATTTGCTCCTTGGGCGTCGCTGGGCGTCTGTTGATCCTAGGTATCTTCTTCTAGCTGATCCTAGGCATCTTCTTCGGCTCCGGCTGCGCCTGGGCCGCGCCCGACTCGACCGCGCTGGCGGGCTCGCTCTTTGAGATGTCAATGCATTTCCACTTCTCCTGGGGGGGGGGGGGCCCAGGCGCACTTCGCACTTTGTAGTTGGCGGGGTTCTGGATGCGCCCGGGGGGGGGAATCTGGCCCCGGATACAACCAAGGGGAAAAATCAGGTCCTGGAACATCCGGCCCTGGATACACCCAAGGGCACATGACATAAGGGGGGGGAATCTGGATTTGAAAACCCTGGTCCTGAAACATATGGCCTGGAAAATCTGGCCCTGAAACACCTGGCCCAGAAAAACCTGGCCCTGGGAAATCTGGCCCGAAACAAAAAAAAACCTGGGGGCATCTGGACACACCCAAGGAACATCTAATCCTGAAATATCTGGTTCTGGAAAATATGGCCCCGGATACGCCCAACGATATCCTGAACCACGCTGCCGCCCTGGGCGATCTCCTCCAGGGCCCGCAGCGCGGCACTCTCAGGGGGCGCGTCGTGCGAGCTCCTCTAAGAGAGGGGGGGGGGGGGGGCAGAGGGGAGGCTCTTCTGGGGGGCTTCTCTGGGAGGCTATTCTGGGAGGCTGTTATGGAGGCTCTCCTGGGGGGGCGCGTGTCCTCCACGTAGCGACGCAGGTCTTGGACCACTGCTTCACGAATGCGCCCTTCTCCTCGCCCCGCCATGACCGAGGAGGAGGACGGAGGAGGATCAGAGGATGGAGGGGCGGACAAGGAGGAGGGAAGAAGGAGGAGGAGGAGCAGCAGAAGGAGCAGGAGGACAAGGAAGAGGGCAAGGTGGATGGAGGATGGAGCGAGGCGGAGCGATGAGATGACCGCTCGAGCGGAACTGCTGAACCGAGCGGAGCTGGTAAGCCGCCCGAAGACGCGGCGCCACTAGGCGGAGCGTCGGGGTCCGTGGCCAAGGACATGGGTGCACCTTGGGGTCGAAGGAAGGATCGCCCGCTGTCGGGGCACCTCGGGGTCGAAGGAAGCATCGCCGAACGAAGGAAGGCCTCGAGCACCCTGGCTACGGGATCGCACAGACGATCTACGTCATGGTAAGTGTGGGGGGTGGGAGGGCGGGGTGGGACGTCTGATGGCGCGAGCGCACCTCGCTTGCCTCCTCCTCCACCTCCCCCCCCTCCTCCTCCCCTTCACCCCCCTCCTCCTCCTCCTCCTCCTCATCCTACTCCTCCTCATCCTCCTCCCCCCTTGCCCATTGCCCCAGCGAGAGGTCCAGACAGGAAGGGGGAGACAACCGTGGAACCCCTGGGTCGAGCCCCGCGCATCCAGCGACTCAGATCTAACGTCAGACTGACGTCAGATCCCTGGCTCGCCCCTGCGCCCCCCCTGGACCCCTGAATCCATGGGCCCCCGGGCGCCTAACTCCTGGGCCGCGCGCTGTTGGGCCCGTGGGTTCCATGGGGCGGGGGGGGGGGGGGGTAGAATACGCTGAGGAAGGGCACTGGGATCTTTGGAACACTCGAGGAAGGTAAGATGCCCTGGACTTCCTGGAGCCCCGAATCCCCTCGACCCCTGGGCCCCGAGGCCCGCGGGGATCTTCTGGCACCTGAACCCATGGATTCCTCGGGAGGGATGGGGCGAAGCAGGCGAGGGCGGGAGGCCCTGGACCCCCTGGATCCTTGGACGCCCTGGAGCCCTGGACTCCTGGCACCTGATTTCCCTGGAACCCAACACTTTCAGAATCTCCTGGGCGCCCCCTGGATTCCCTGGACCCCAGAGCCAATGCAACCGCTACTGCTACTCATCCTCTTGATCCTGCTCCTCCTCTTATGCCTCCTCTTCCTCCTCCTCCCGCACTCCTCCACCTCCTCCATATCCCCATCCCCCCCGCCCTTCGCCCCCCCCCCCCCCCCCCCCCCCCAGGCTCGCAGCAGAAGGCGGGAAGGACATCGAGAGGCAGCGATTGAATCCATGGGTCGCTCACTGGATCACTCCCGGGATCTGACGTCAGACTGACGTCAGACCGACGCCAGAATGAAGTCAGACTGACATCGGATTGACGTCAGACTGACGGCATACTGACGCCAGACTGACGTCAGACTGACGTCATACTGACGTCAGATATGACGTCAGATCCCCGGATCGCGCCCTGGATTTCCATCGGGCCCCCCTGATCCTAAAACCCCTGGACTCCTGGGCCCCCGAACTCCTGGACCACTTGGCTCCTGGGCCCTTGGATTCCATGGAGTGACAGGGGAGGGGAGGCAACGCTGAGGAATGGGATGGGGAGGAAACGCATCATACTAGACTGCCCCGCCCGACCGACCCGACCCGCCCGCTAGGGTCCGCCCGCCCGACCCGACCCGACCCGCCCGTTAGGGTCCGCCCGCCCGACCCGACCCGGCCCGCCCGTCGGGGCACTCGCGTGCGAATTCGATCATGCACCACACTTCAATGTCCCGCCCGCCCGACCCGCCCGACCCGACACGACCCGCCCCCCCGTTGCCCCCCCCCCCCCCCGCCCACGCCCCTACCCGACCCCGCCGCCCGTTAGGGTTCTCGCGTGTGAATTCGATCATAACCACAATGCAATGTCCCGGCCCGCCCGACCCGACCCGCCCGCTTTACGCCCGCCCCCGCCCACACCGACCCGAACCGACCCGCTTGTTAGACCCGCCCCGCCCGGCCCGACCCGAACCCGCCGCTAGGACTCCCGCGCGTGAATTCGATCAGCACCACACTGAAATGCCCCGCCCGCCCGACCCGACGCGCCCGCCAGGGTGCTCGCGCGCGAACTCGACCATGCACCACATTATAATGCCCCGCCCGCCCGACCCGCCCGTTAGGGCCCGCCCGCCCGATCCGACCCAGCCTCCCGCTAGGGCCCCGCCCGCCCAAACCCGACCCGACCACGCCCGTTAGGCCCCCCGTGTCAACTCGATACTGGCCCACCCGCCCGCGACCCGCCCGTTAGGGTCCGCCCGCCCTGACCCGACCCGACCCGCCCGATAAGGCCCCGCCCCCCCGAACCCGAACCCCCGACCCCCCGCTAGGGTTCTCGCGCGCGAGGAGAAGGAGGCAGAGGAGGGGGGGGGGGGGGGGCGAGGGGGGCGAGCGGTGGTGCTTCTGGGAACGCGCGGGCGCACGGCCGCCCAACTCGCCGCCCGCTCGTTCGGGCCCCGCCCGCCGCCCGACCCGCGCGCCCGTTAGGGTCCTCTCGCCCGACCCGACCCGCCCATTGAGGCACGCACGTGCCAGCTCGATGATGCATCAGACTTGAACGCCCCGCCCGCCCGACCCGACCCGCCCGTTAGGGCGCGCGCGTGCCAGCCCGGTGATGCATCATATTTCAATGTCCCGCCCGCCCGACCCGACCCGCCCGTTAGGGCACGCACGTGCCAACCCGACGATGCATCGTGCTTTGATGTCCCGCCCGACCGATCCGACCCGCCCGTCATGGCACGCGCGTGCCAACTCGATGATGCATCGTACTTGAATGTCCCGCCCGCCGACCCGACCCGCCCGCTAGGGCACGCACGTGCCATCTCGATGACGCATCATAGTTCCCGCCCGACCAGGCCCGCCCGTTAGGGCACGCGCGTGCCAAATCGATGATGCATCATCCTTCACTGCCCCAGCCGCCCGACCCGACACGCCCGCCGGGGCACGCGCGCGCCAACTCGATGATGATCATACTTTCATGCCCCGTCCGCCCGACCCGACCCGCCCGTTAGGGTACGCACGCGCCCATGGGTGATGCATCATACTTTGATGTTCCGCCCGCCTGACCCGACCCGCCCATTAGGGCACGCGCGTGCCAACTCGATGATGTATCCTATTTTCATGTCCCGCCCGCCCGACCCGACGCGCCCGTTAGGGCACGCGCACCAACCCGTGATGCATGATACTTGAATGTTCCGCCCGCCAGCTCCGACCTGCTGGTTAGGGCGCGCACGTGCCAGCTCGATGATGCATCATATTTCAATGACCCGGCCGCCCGACCCGACGCGCCCATGGCACGCGCGTGCCAAGTCGATGTTGCATCATACGGTAATGTTCGCCCGCCCGACCCGACCCGCCCGTCGGGGCACGCGCGTGCCAACTCGATGATGCATCATGCTTTCATGCCCCGCCCGCCCGACCCGACCCGCTTGCTAGGGCGCGAACGTGCCAACTCGACGCTGCAGACTTGAATGTCCCGCCCGCCCGACCCGACCCGCCCGTTAGGGCACGCGCGTGCCAACTCGATGATGCATCATACTTTAATAATGTCAGTGACCGGCCCGCCCGCCCCGACCCGCCCGTTCGGGCACGCGCGTGCCAACTCGATGACGCATCGCACTTTAATGTCCCGCACGCCCGACCCGACCCGCCCGTTAGGATACGAGCGTGCCAATTCGATGTTGCATCATACTTTCATGCCCCGCCCGCCCGGCCCGACCCGCCCGCGAGGTTTTGCACGCGCCACCTCGATGACGCATCATACTTCAATGGTCATGGCCGGCCCGCCCGGCCCGATCCGCCCGTTAGGGTGCACGCGTGCCAACTCGATGACGCATCGCACTTAAAAATGCCCCGCCCGCCCGACCCGAGCCGCCCGATAGGGCGCGCACGTGCCAACTCGACGATGCATCATGCTTCCCGCCCGCCCGACCCGACCCGCCCGTTAGGACACGCACGTGCCAAACCGATGATGCATCATACTTGAAATGTCCAGCCCGCCAGACCCGACCCTCCTTTAGGCACGCGCGTGCCAACTCGATGGTGCCCCATACTTTAATGGCCCGCCCGCCCGACCCGACACGCCCGCTAGGGCACGCGCGTGCCAAATCGATGATGCATCTCACTTTAATGTCCCGCCCGACCGACCCGACCCGCCCGTCATGGCACGCGCGCGTGCCAACTCGATGATACATCATACTTTAATGTCCCGCTCGCCCGACCCGACCCGCTCTTGGCACGCACGTGCCAACTCAACGTTGCATCATAATTTAATGCTCGCCCGCCCGACCCGACCGCCCGTCAGGGCACGCGCGTGCCAACCCGATGACGCATCATACTTTAATGTCCTGCCCGTCCGACCCGACCCGCCCGCTAGGGCACGCGCGCGCGATGATGCATCATACTTTAATGTCTGGCCCGGCCGACCCGATTCGCCCGCTGGGATACGCACGTGCCATTCGGCGTGGGCTCTGCGTGGAGATCCATCACGCCGCTCGGATTCCGGATTCCAGATTCCGGATTGGACCTCGGAATCCAGAATTCTGGATTCCGGATTCGGCGCGGGCTCCCCGCGGAGATCCATCACGCCGCTCGGTTACCGGATTTGACCTCGGAATCCAGAATTCCGGATTCCAGAGTCCGGTTTCGGCGTGCCCTGAGCTTCCTATCTGCGCTAATTAGCTATATAAGCTAATCGTATGCACTAATTAATACGGATTCGCTCTTACATGAGTAGCGCTGACTCCGCTCTAATTCGGGCTGACGATTAGCGTTGGTTCTGGCTAGTTCAATGGGGATCGCGTATCATGCATGCGTCTGTGAGCGCAGGTATGATGTTCGTATATCGTTTGCTGTTGTCTTTCTCCTCTTCCCCCCCCCCCCGCCCCTTTCGCCCGCCCCCCACCGGCCCCCCCCCCCCCCCCCCCCCCCCCCTAGCCTCAGGCTGCAAGTTGACGCATGTATCAGCAACCATCGCTAGCCCCCACAGCAGGGCAGCATTGCGCCCGCTGTCCGAAGGCATTGCGGCTCGAGGACCAACGCGCGCGCAGCGTTTTCGGTTCGCAGCCGCGCCCCGCGCGAGGTGCGAGCTCTCGGACCATGACCTGCAGGCCATCGCGCTCGAGAACGTCGCCGAGATCGAGGCGATAAAGACGGAGCAGGGCGATGCAGAGTACGCAATCAAGAACAACATGGGCTTGATGGGGTCTTTGATGAGCGTCGCCCGCAGGGTGGGCCACGCGCCGCTCGCCACGGCTATCTTGGCCAAGACGGTGCTCGGGAAGGAGCAGGCGCAGAAGCACGGGAAAGCGATTTCGCACGCTGTGAGTTACGCGCGCGCCAAGGAGCGCAACATGGCGACAGGCGAGAGAGCTCCCCCCCATGTCAGGATCCTTCTGCACAAAGCGAGTCATCTGCCAGCGCCATCACCACCCCCTGAGGGTCTGCTAGATGCTCGGCGCGTCTTTGCCGCAGCAACGCCTGCGAGATCCTCGCTGCGCACGGACATCTACAGCGCGCACGGGCGCGGCTCGCCGCGCAGGCTCGTGACCCAGACGCACGAGACGAAGAGGGAGACGCCAGCCTGCGTGGACTTGGTCGACTCGCCACTCTGTTGCTGTCGCCACCAACAGTGGCGGCCTCCTGTGTAGGAGGCCGCGACGCTGGGGCGGCACGCCTGACGCCTGACGACGGCGAAAGGTTTGCGATGAGGCGATCGCGCCTGGCTGGCCACAACCGATTGCCATAGCGCTGGTGCGGTCTGGCCCGCCCCCTTCCCTCCTCGGGGCTTGCGTCTGGCTGGTTCCTTTCTCGTGAAATCGGGCTCCGCGTTCGCGTCGGTTCGCGGCTCGGCTGGCGCGTCTCGTTCGCGGCTGCTTCGTTTTTGGCGGACGGTCTGCTTCGTTTTCGATGATCGGTTTCGGTTACCGTTGGTCCGGCGCGTAGGTGTGCATGGATTTGTGTAAAGAGAAATAGAAATATAAAAAATTGCAGATAGATTGATTGATTGATCGATAGATTGATAGATTGATCGGTTGATTGATTGATGCAATGACGCGTAGAAGTACATCCGATAATTGATGAAAGATTGGCAGGTTGATTGATTGATTGGTCGTGTGATTGGTTGACTGATAGACTGGTGGATTGACCTGCTTTGCTTCGAACAATTTTGACAATATTTTTGGTCGCGCAGCCACGCCGACTGCAAGGTGCCCGACGAGTGGCGACCTTTCGAAGTCTTTTCTCGACGGCTTCCGCGGCGCAGATGGCGATGCTCGCCCTGCCCTCGGCAATGGCGGCGTCGCTGCCGTCTCCGGGTCAGGGGCAGGGCATGGGCGGCATTGGCAGGGGCAGCAGCGGCAGCGAAAGTAGCCGCAGCAGAGAAGTTGGCAGGGGTAGCAGTGGCAGTAGCAGCGCAGGCTCTGAGAATGCACGCGCGCGCGGGTCAGGCGACGATGAAGGCAGCTGCGCCTGGAGGCGACGCTCCACCACCAGGAGGAGGCGACGACCGAAGGGGCACGCGCCCTGATTTCCAGGAGGGGGGGTCGGGGGGGGGGGGGGGGGGGGGGCGAGGAGGAAGAGAGGAGGAGATGGAGTACGACGAGGTGCACTGGCTCATCGCCCAGAGCAACGGCTGGCAGCAGTCAGAGAAGGGCCGAGCTTAAGCGGGGCAGCCCATGCGTTTGTTTCTTCAAAACAAGCCAAAACATTGCAACACGTGCAGCTGTTTCGCTTATATGGGAGGCGGGGTTGGCTGCGTGTCTCCGCAGCGCCAAGCAGAACAACAGCGTGCCTGCATGGGGGGCGCCGCGGATTCTCACCGCAGCATTTCAGCGGTGATGTATCCTGCAGCGCATTGTCGACAGTCTGGTCGGACCGCCACCATTGAGCTAGATGCCATGTCAACGATCGGGAGCAATGCACGGCCCATGAAGCCGATCAAACGCAGGAAGCAGAACAAGGGCCAGGCGCGCGGCGGGCCATTGGGTCCGCCAGACAATTTGCCCTCCTTTACAGGAGAGCTGATTGGGCCACGGAGTGGAGGGTCGGAAATGCAGGATTGCGGCGGAGAAGGGAAGCAAGGAAAAAAGGGCGGGAAGGGCGACCAAGAACGAGGATTAGTGATATAGGGAGAGAGAGAAAGAGAGACAGAGAGAGAGAGATAACGAAAGAGAGAAACAGGGAAAGAGACAGAGAGAGCGAGCGCGCCCGCCCCCCTGCCGCAGGTGGATCTCGTCGACGAAGGCGATGGAGGGACGGGAAGTGCTTTCTGCTGAGCAGCTGGCCCCGCACGAATGGCTGGAGCCCCCGCAAGCAGAGCCAGCCCCCGATCCTTTTCCGAAGCCGACGGGGGCGGCAGCTTCGGACCCAGGAGCAACGATCATGTAGCAGCTGCAGCAGCTTCAGATGCAGCAGATGCAGCATTTTCAGCGGAAGCAGCTTCAGCAGGTGCAGCAGCAGATGGCAGCAGCAGCGCCGCTCGCACCGCCAGCCCCGATCCCGCGAGCAGCACCGCCTCCATTGGTGGCAGCGCCAGTTGTGGGGCAGCATCCTGTTCCACCAGTTGCGCCAATCGCCCCTCGCATTCTTCCACCGTTGCCAGTGATGGAGCCGAGCGACGGGCTTCGCACTGCAGCGAAAACAGGTTCCGCCGTGAAGCGTGAAACCCATGCCGACGCCGACGAGAATTGCACCATCGTCAGAGGTTGCCTCCGCCTCCCCAGCAACGTAGAGCAGCCCTCAGACGATGATAACGAACACGGCGGCAGCGGGGGCGGACCAGCGCCATCTCGCAGGCTGCTCAAGGACAAAAGAGATGCCGCCAATAACGACGCGCCACGCCCCAAGAAGGAACCGAGGAAGGAGTGAGAGCTTCCACCTCCGTTTGCACTGAATCAGGGGGGCGCGCCCTTTGAATCCTCGCCACCCCCGGCGCCCGAAAACAAACCCTCGCCCTCTCGCGATGAGACTTGCATTGGGGGAGGCAGGGCAGAGATAGAGTTGCATATTGAATGGGTGGAGTTTTGCATGTCATATTGCAGCGCGCCTTCTCAGAAGGAGGCAAGGCAACTGATCGCGCAGCTTGAGTTGCAGAGAACCAGATGCGGTTCAAGTGCGACGCAGAATTTTCATGGAGAAATCGCAGACGACCGACGGCAAATGCTTCGCATGGTTGAACACACAATAGTTTTCGGGTAAAAACCGTGCGTGAAATTCTGGGCAGCTGCGGAATGCAATTTGCACGTTGCGGCTTCCGTCGCTCATGCTACAACCGAGTACCGTTTCTAGACAGCGCTTGCCGCTATGGAAAACGACCCTTTTCTGTCCAATGGGGTCGTTTTCTGCCCTGTCAGCAAACGTGATAACCTGCGCATCACCAAGAGAGGGCCCAATATACAAGTACAAGATTATACCAGTACAAATTCTTACTTCACAAAACAAGAAGTAAACAATTTACTGGCAAAATATTTTCCCATGAGTGGTGGTGTGCGCACGTGCGCCATTGAGTCTATTAGCAACATGTAATAGTGAATGATCGTATGTATGGTATGGTATGGCATGGTGGTGGTGACTCATTCGGCTTATGCTTGATAGCCTCGGTCTGATCGTCTTCGTCACTCGGAGTTTCGTGAACTTGGTTGTTGAGTTGGCTGGCTGCTTCCTTCTCCATCCGCCTCCTCAACGGCTTACGGCGCCCGCAATAAGCAATCTGTTGTGGTCAGTCAGCGCGCCGTTTCGCTTGGTCGCGACGCTGGCGTCCGCAATCGTTTTTTGAGCGATCCGACTTGTTTGTAGCCGTTTGCTGGCTCAAGCGATAACGATATTTTCGCCCTGCCTCTGCGCTATCGTTCTTCTCGCAAGCTTTCCCGCCCGCACGGCGTCAATCCGCGTCGGAATTGCAGATGTGGCGGCCAAGAGGCCAGAAGCTGCAATGCCTGAAGATCCCGGCGAGGATGCGCATCCCCCAGTGTTCAAGAGGCCCGCCGCGGCTCCAGTTGAAGCAGCGCCTGCGCATCCCACGGCGACAAAATCTTCACCGCCAGCGCCGCCCCCATCACTGGCTCCGCAGTCAGAGAAGGACACGCCAAAACGTCCCAGCTGCTCCCGGCCAAACAAGAGAAGAAGCCATCTGACTACCAGGAACAGGCGCCTGCAGAGACCGATCGGGAGGTTGGGGCAGCTCATCCCAGAGCGGCGAAGAGCTTCGATATCTCGCCCCGCTACCACGCCACGAACCACAGGAAGGGTGCCTCCGAAGAGCCCCGCGCTAACGCTCAGAAGGCCTTAGACTTGCGGTTGGAAAAGCCTGTCGGGGGCAGCGACAGACAAAGTTTCATCGCTTATGTCGAAAACCATGGTGGCTTCAAGAATTTGAAATGCGCACATTCTTGCACTGAGTCGCGCGAGAAGAAGGAGAGCGAGACGCATTCCCACCAGGGGGGCACGTTCACCAGGCTCTCCAGCCGACGATGTCCAATCGCGGCGCCCCCCCTTCCCCCCCGCCCTCCCCGCTATCGCGCTTTATCCTCCGCCTTCCCGCCGCTGCCCTTCTCATCTCCCAGCCTCGCCCTTGCGCCCCCCCCCCCCGCCCGCGCTGGGATGAACGCGGAGAGGTTATATCGCGATGGGAAGCAGTTGGTTACTTTGTTTCCAAATGGCAAGAGAAAGTGGGCAAGCAAACCGCCCCCCTCCCGCGCGAATCAATCATTTTGGGGCGCCTGTTGTCGGCACGGCATGTTTCTCAGCGCTGCCCCGGGCGAAAACCCTGGAGTTCAGCGGCGCCTGCGCGGACGTCTCCGCCATGGATCGGGCGCGGCGGCAGCGCGCCAGCGATGCGTGCATTCGCTCGGTAGAACAAACTTACATCGCTCTTGGCCTGGACCATCAGATGGCGAGAACACACTGTGTCATCGACGAAGTGGGGCCGTTATTGTCGCAGCACTACTGCAGGAACATGACGAAGACCATGGCCGGCACCGACGAGAGGAAAAACATGTCGAGCTCGGACTCCGCGCCCTCACAAAGATCACCGATGCCCCTGGGAACGCATCTTCTTCTTCGCGTGGCGCGATCGCGGGGTCAGTGGCCATCGAGACAATGAAAAATGAGCTGCGCCCCGTCAGGGCCACCTCCCCCCTACCCGTGGCCTCCCATCACCCTTCCCATCTCCATTCGTGCCCCCCCTTCGCCAACCTCTCCTTGGAGGGCTATCTTGGCCGCGCTGCGCAAGAACCAGGGCGCCCCCCTGCAGCTGAAGGCGAAAGCCTCGATGCTGCGCAAGAAGGACGGCCATTGCGAGCAGCGCGAGATCGAGATTGCCACGGCGCAAAAACTCCTGGCAGGATTTCGAGGAAACGGAGATTTTGCTCGCAGAGGCAGCGTCCGTGGATGCTTCGGATGACGACGGCGCCGCGCTGAAGATCACCGAGCGGCTGCAGAGTGCGAAGAAGGCGGGTGAGCAACGCATGACGGGCTTCAAGGAAGGGAAAAAGCGTGCTGGGAGCGCCATTTCGAAGCGGGGCCGCGACGTCGGTTGTTCGCAAGGGTACGATGTCCGAGCGCGCAGATTGCAATGCTTCTTTCAAGTGTCTACGTCTTGGTACCTCGATGCTAGAGCGATGCGGCGTGTCAGTTGTGCTCCTTCGTAGTTTCCATATTTCCATATAAACATTCTCCACATGTCCCGCATCTGCCCGCCGTGCCGCGGAGAGGTGTTCCGGCGAGGCAGGCGGCCGGCGCCAGAAGAGGACCCCCCGCCGACCTGCAAAAAAACGTCTCCTGCGCAGGACGCGGCGCCCCCGAGACCAGAATCGCAACGATAGGAGGAGGAAGGGGCGGGAGGAGAAGGAAGAGGAGGATGGGAGGAGGAGGAAGAGGAATAAGAGGAGGAAGACGAGGGGGAGGAGGGGGATGGGGGGGGGGGGAGGAGGAGGAGGAGGAGGAGGAGGAGGAAGGGAGATGGAGGAGGAGAAGGAGGAGGACGAGGAGTAGGAAGAGGGGGGGGGGGAGGAGGAGGAAGGGCGGAGGAAGAGGGGGGGGGGGAGGAGGTAGGAAGAGGAGGAGGAGGGAGAAAACGTAGTGGAGCAGGAGGAGGAAGAGGAGGAGGAGGAAGAGAAGCGGGCGCTTGAGGAGGACGGGCAGACGATGGAGAAGGCATAGCGCGACATTGGCGCAGGCAGAGAGGGGCGGGGCGCGCGGCGCTGGCCATTTCGACAAGACCAAACGGGACGGGCAGTCCAGCTGCCGCTCGCTGGTTCTTCTGATCCGTAGCCGCCCGTGCTCAAGCCTAGTTCTTTTTCACGCCGCTTTGGGGTGAACCAGCGCCAAAGGGAAAGAGGCGCCAATCGCGGGCGAGGCAGGGCGACGGTTCCCCGTCGAAGCGCCGGCGCGGCGCCATCAGGGATTCATTTCTCGAAAACAGGCAGTCAGCACGGGAGCTCGGACATAATTGCTTGGCACCGCTTGGCCAATTGCTCCCTGATCAGATCGGCGATTTCAGCGCCGCCGCGGCGCGTCGCGGGGAAGGCAAGAACGTCGCCAGAGATCTGAAGAGGAATTTCCTGAAGGCGCGCAAGTGGCCCCCGACATACATGGCCAAGGTGAGGACGTGGAACCCGAAACTGAACTGAGAAGCGCGTTCAGATGTATGTTTTTGCTGCCGCGCGAAATGCGTTGAGTCATGCGTTCGCATTCGGATGAGACGAAATTCTTTGATACGGAAGGTTAGGGCGTCGAGGCGAACGCCCATCTGTTGCGATGCCAGGCGGCGATGGGCGCACCGACCCTTTTCACCCGTAGGTCTCTGGACTGATGGCGCGCCCAACAATTTAGACGGGAGCGATTCAGTCAAACCCGTTCAAGTAAATCTTCCAGGGCTGAGCGGTGACAACTCTACTTTGCGGGTTCCTGTGGCAGCGTTTCCCAAACCCCGCGTGCGTTCAAACGCGTGCAACGACT
Organism: Prorocentrum cordatum; assembly: GCA_963575745.1. Taxonomy (NCBI): domain Eukaryota; class Dinophyceae; order Prorocentrales; family Prorocentraceae; genus Prorocentrum; species Prorocentrum cordatum. The sequence continues at coordinate 334,412 of CAUYUJ010009691.1, forward strand.
GCATGGAAATCGTGCGGTGGTCGCTTTCGGCAATGGCACGCGGTGCCTTTCCGTCGCGTCGGCGCGATGGCGCCGCTTGGCAAGCGACAGATTCGCACCGCGTTCGCCGCTCCAACAAACCGTTGGGCTTCCAGGGTGTTCTGGTCGGTGTCAGAGGAGATTGGGCGAGCTACAAATGCACGTTCGGGCCCCCTGCTTGGAACGAGGCGGGCGGCCGTTGCTGGCGGCGCTCGCGCGCCCGATCAGGCGCCGCGCCCCACGGTTTGACAGTGAATTTCCTTCTTTCCTCCGCCCGCGCCCTGCCACCCCGCTTCCCTGCCCCCCGGGGCAGGGGGGCGGGTTGGTGGGCGGGGCGCCGCGGAAGGCGGCTGATTACGCGCGCGTGTTTCCCCTGCAGGTTGGCGACGCGCGGGAGGACGCGCCGCGGCGGAGGACGCAGCCGCCCAAATCTGAACTTATCCTTCGGAACATGCGCAACGGATGCGTGCCGTCGCCGTTGTTGTCGGCACCCTGCGTGGATGACCTTTCCCCGTTTCGAGTGGATTGGTTGCATTGCGTGGACCAGGGCGTTGCTTTGGATTGGTTGTGATCAGTGATGTGGTTCCTTCTAAGTGACAGCAAATACGATGGCGGCGGGAATCGGGCCGAACGCCTCGACAAGATGTGGTCGTCAATCCGAGCCTACTACGACAGGAACAAGACGGACGACAGGCTCCACAAGCTGACGCTCTTGATGATCAAAAAGGCAAACCGCAGGAGCGCCCCGAAACTAGAGGCCACGGCGGGCGTGCGCAGGGCTCTGGAGGGTCGGATGCGGGAGGAATGCAACAGACTGTTCAGCGGTGGCAGCGAACTGGAGCAAACAATTCTCGCAGCGACGAACCACCTCCATAATTGTTACGAGGCCTTGCGGGCAATTGTTATTTTCAGGAGGAACACCACGACGACGAACGGCAAACGCTTCGTGCTCCTGCACTCGCACAGCGGCACCCTGCACTCTTCGGCTGCAGGCCCAAACTCCATCTTTTCGTGCACCTCACCCAAGAATCTGACCCGAAAGCTAATTGGACTTACCGCGACGAGGATTTTGGAGGGACCGTCAGCAGGATTTCACGGAGGCGTGGCGCCCCGATGACCAGAAAGGCCTTCTTTGCCAATGTTATGGACAGGTTCCGCATGGAGCCTTTGGTTCGCGTGCGATAGCGCTGCTGCGAAAAAACACACACACACACACAAAAAGAGCCGCCATTTAAGGCGGCTGCGAATCATCCTCCCTAGCTTTTTGTCTCTCTCTTGGTCGTCCTGTTGTGTATTTCTATGTCCTCGTTTCACATCTCTTTCTCTCTCTCTCTCTCTCTCTCTGCTGGCCCTGTTTTCTTGCATGTGTGCCTTGGTGGGAATCATATTTATGAGAATGGATAAACATCACGGGCTTCGGCACCGCGCTCATGGTTACAACGGCAAAAAAAAACGCGCCAGTGGTCGAAAGCGACGTCGTCCGCACTAAACCACGCGCGCTAATTAATGCGTGTTACTCGCAAATTCAACAAGCTATGATTAGCGCGTACACTTGCTAATTGGCGTGCACCCGTTAATTTTAGAGCTGGCTACTCGCTAGATAGGATTGGCAGCGCAATTTAGTAGATATCAATATACGTATCTGCGCTAATTAGCGATGGGTTGCTAATTAGCGCAGATAGGAAGCTCATGGTGGGCTCCCCGCGGAGATCCATCACGCCGTTCGAATTCCGGATTCCGGATTTCGGATTCTGGACTGGACCTCGGAATCCAGAATCCAGAATTCCGGATTCGGCGTGGGCTGCACGCGGAGATCCATCACGATTCCAAATTCTGGATTCTGGATTTGGCGTGGGCTCCACGCGGAGATCCGTCACGCCACTCAGATTCTGGATTCCGGATTCCGGATTCCGGATTCCAAATTCGGCGTGGGCTCCACGCTGAGATCCATCATGCCGCTTGGATTCCGGATTCCGGATTCCGCATTCCGGATTCCGGATTCGGCGTCGGCTCCCCGCGGACATCCATCACGCCGCTCGGATTCCGGATTCCGGATTCGGGATTCCGGATTGGACTTCGGAATCCAGAATGGATCCAGAATTCCGGATTCCGGATTCCGGATTCCGGATTCGGCGAGGGGCTCCCCGCTGAGATCCATCACGCCGCTCGGATTCCAGATTCCGGATTCCGGATTGGATCTCGGAATCCAGAATCCAGAATTCTGGACTCCGGATTCCGGATTCCGGATGCGGCGAGGGGCTCCCCGCTGAGATCCATCACGCCGCTCGGATTCCGGATTCCGGATTCCGGATTCCGGATTGGATCTCGGAATCCAGAATCCAGAATTCCTGATCCTGGATTCCGGATTCCGGATTCGAGATTCGGCGTGGGGCTCCACGCAGAGATCCATCACGCCGCTCGGATTCTGGATTCCGGATTCCAGATTCGGGATTCCGGAGTCCGGATTGGACCTCTTCGGAAAGACTCTCCGGATCACCTCTCCTCCTCCTCCTCCTCCTCCTCCTCCTCCTCCTCCTCCTCCTCCTCCTCCTCCTCCTCTCCTCCTCCTCTCCTCCCTCCCTCCTCCCTCCCTCCCTCCCTCCCTCCCTCCCTCCCTCCCTCCTCCTCCTCCTCCCCTCCTCCTCCTCCTCCTCCTCCTCCTCCTCCTCCTCCTCCTCCTCCTCCTCCTCCTCCTCCTCCTCCTTCTCCTCCTGCACCTGTCGGACACACCACCGGGCGGGGGAGAAAAGCGGCTGCCGCGGAGCGTTCGAGGCATTCTCCTCGACCGTGAGCTCGCCGTGGAGGATGTCGTCCTGGGGCACGAAGCCGACCACGTCCTCTAGCCGCTAGCATCGAGGAATGATCCAGCCTTGAGGAAGGAGGAAGGATCGTGCATCGGGAAGGGTCGAGGATGATGAGAAAGGAATGACCCGGATCTCTGAAGAGATCAGATTTTCAGTCGAGGCCGTTGATCTCGATGTCGGCCCCTCGGGCCCGTTTTTTCAGGTCTCGGGGGCCAGCAAACGTGGACCCGGGGCGGTTGACTACCCCCGGGGAAGTGGTCGGGACTTCTTGGCGCATTGAGAACAGGCACGGTGGCAGCTGTTAGGAAATGGATGATAAACAAAAAGGGGGTAGAGAATTCAAAAAAAACAGTGTTCTGCCGCTGATGGGGATCGTGAGAAGGGGAGGATGAATGGATCTAAACCTGCGACGACGCCCAGGAGCAGGGTCATAATCTGATTAATTATTCATCGCCCAGGGCGCTGTTGCGTGACGGCCCCCCCAAGCATGTGTTATCGTCATCCTACACTACGAGGATGAGGGAGAGGCACATAGTGAGGACGAGGAGGAGTCTTCTTGGAAGGGCCCGAAGGCGAACCATACAGGGGGGAGGAGAAGAAAGAGGAGAAGGGAGAGGCAGAGGACCGAGGAGAATCGAGGATCGAGAACTTCTGGGCGTCTCTGGCCCACTTTCGACTACCTAGCAAACCACCCCAACCTAACCCGAAGACCCACATTTCGGATTTGGGGGTGACGATTCCTCAGATGTATGCTTCAATGTTCCCCGACGACCCCCTCCACTGGGATGGAGGGCAGATTGAAGCTTTCAGGTTGGGTTAGGGTGATCTTTGGCGAAGCCGGGCCTGAATCCATGTCCACCGCCTGGGGGCCCGATCTCCCAGGTGCCCAGGGGGCGGTGCAGATGGACACACTTCGGCCCCACATGGCCCCAAGACGTATCGATACCCACCGCCTCCCGAGAATCAGGAAGATCGGTTCCCATGGGGCCCAAAGAGGTATCGATATGCATGAATCCTGGGTTTGGATCATCGGGCCCGCGGCGGGGACGACCGGAAGTCGCCAGAGGCCCAGGCTTCCAGAGGCTTTCAAACCTGGCGAGGAATACATTCGGCATTATCAAGCTCCGAAGCCCCTTAGACCACTTCCTCCGACGGGCATTTAAAGACGATAATGATGAGGGAAACCACTGAGGTACCGATACCGCAACTCCCTGGGCCTCTCCCAGGGTGCGTTCTGACCAGGACTTCGAGGCGAATCCAGCGGTGGCGACGAAGGCCTTGTCGCGTGACTTCTCCGGAGTCAAGAGGGCCACAAGGCGGGCCCAGAGGGCCCCCAAAGGCGGCCAAGACGGTCCAAGAGGGCCTCAAGACGCCCAATGATCGCTCCAAAACGCCCAAGATAAGCCCAAAACGTCCCAAGAGGCCCCCAAGACACCCCAAGAGGCTTCCAAGAGGGCCCCCCAAGAGAGACCAACATCATTGGTTTCAGAACCGTCATGTGGTGTTGAGTCCTCGTTTTGACGAGGCAGCGCCCAGCGTCACTCCTTCCTTCCTTCCTCCTTCCTTCCTTCCTCCTCCCCCTCTTCCCTCCTCCCATCCCTGCCTGAATCAGTCCACCGTTTCGGCACACTCCTCACACGGCTCGCGGCCCCATAGGGAGCTCCACCTGAGACCCCAGTGGCGCAGCCCTCATGTGGCCGACACCCCCGTTTCGGCTCACCCTCACACGTTTCGTGGCTCCATAGGGAGCTCCACACATTGCCCCCATGGCGCAGCCCGCCCACGGGCGACACACCACTTTCGGCACAGCCCTCACACGCTTCGTGGCACCATACGACGCTCCACACAAGGCCCCAATGGCGCAGCCCGCATGTGGGAGGCACCCCCTTTCGGGTTGGCCTGACGAGGGGCGGGCCATAATGCAAATGACGAAACCCGGCTTGAAACTTGCCGCGAGCTCTTGCTGAAACATCCCACGACAGCTGGACCGTCAAAATCCAGGACCTCGCCATCGCTCGGACGTCCACTCCCTGTGTTTTTTTGGCTTCTTGCGTGGATTTTTCGCCAAATGATCGAGGATGCTCCTCGATGGCCCTCGCCGAAGGAAAAATGCACACGTCCGAGCGATGCCAAGGGACGCGCTCGTCAAGAAGCGTCAGCACATCGGAGCTCCGGCGTACTCGCGCCTTGCGCTCCCCCGAAAGGTCACCGGAGCCCCCGCCAGGCGCGCAGGCCGACGCCGGAGCCCAACCGCAGAACGAGCAGCCTCCCAGCGCTGCTGCAGCGGGCGAGCGGCGGTGAAGCGGCGCGCCGCAGCGCCCCACCGGCGCCCCCTCCGCATCCCACGCTCCTCCACTAGGTGGCCACGTGCGAACCCTGCCCCCGCCCCCCACGATTTGCAAGGGGGGGGGTCGGGGTTCACTTCGCTCGGGAGCTCCCGAACGAAATGAACCCCATCCCACACCCTAGAAATCGTGGGGGGTGGGGGCTGGGTTCGCATGTGGTCACCGATCCATCCGCACCAATCTGCGCCCGCAGCGCTGCTCCCGTGGCGACGAAGGCGGCAAGCAAAGGCGCCTCAGCTTGACGCCGCAGGCAGCCTGCATGGAAGGTCCTCGCACGACAAGGCTCGAGCCAAAGCGCTTGCGCGCGGTTGCGCGGCTTCGAGGCTGCGAACGGATTCTCGTTCGGACAATACCACCATAATGGCAGGATGCACCTCTAAGCAATCATCCGAACCTGGCGCTCGCCTTTACGACGATTTGCACCTAATAGGCATGCACCGACTGAAGAACAGGCAAAACGGCACATGGATCAGACTGCATGCTGGCACGTTGGCGGGATGGGCCGAAAGCCAACAGAATCCGCCGCCCCTTGTGGGTGAGGGGTGGGGGGGGGAAAACTGCATGGGGGGCTTCGCGCCGGCGAAAATTACGCCAGGGCCAGTTTCCCGAGCCGGCGAAAAATATGACCCCAAGAGCGGGCGATAATTACGTCGCATGACAGCGCTCTGTGGGATGCAACAGCATCTCCATTCGCATCGCGCGGCGCATTGTGCGCGTGAGTACGCTCACGCACGCAAGCGTTCGTAACTGAACTACACAGACGCCGCAAACTCATACACACACACACACCTACACTTCGGCGCACTGCGTGCACATGGGTGTACTGCGCACGTGCGCGCGCTTGTTCAAGTGCGTTGGGGTGGGCAACGCACGCCCGCGCTCACGCGAACACTGAGCAAACGCGCCGGCGAAAAGGAAGCAGTCCTCTCGCTGGGGCCGAATATTACCGCCCCAGAACCCAACGCCAGCGGCCGGCGACAATAATGCTGGTGCCCAGAATCGCGTTCCCTGAAAATTACACCACCCGGGTCGATTTGGGGAATTTGAATACACGGCGTGCTAGACTTCTACTGGCTCTCGGACAACTATGAAATCCCTGTGGGACTTCGGCCTAGAGCGCCGTCCACGCGGAAAGACCTGAAAATCCCGGGGAGGATGCCATTCTCGCTCCAAGATGGCCACAAATTGAAAGGGAAATTGGACGCAAGCGTCTTAATCCGTAAGACTGGCATTTTGTAAGGAATCTTCTCTGCGCCGACAGCGCCGAAGAACGTCGGACTCGACATTCAAAGGACCCCATGCGGGGCCCCCTCGGGGCCCCAAAAAATAACCCCGAATTCTACACCATGCCTTCGCACGTTGGGGCTTGTGAGGGTGCCTTCTGCTTCCTTCTGTGAGTGTTTCGATTGTTTGACAGGGCCGAACTCCACCCTATCGTAGCGCGCGTGGTCAAAAACATGCCCCCCCCTGAAATTGCTCCCCGGGGCTCTTTTCGGCATCCAGGCGGCCAAGTTTGCCTCCAAGATGGTTTCCAGGACAATCAAGACGAGACCAGACGAGCCCTAGATGGCCAAAGACAACTCAAGAGGCTCTCAAGACGGGCGCGAGACGGTACAAAAGGCTCCTGAGAAGGCCTACACGAGGCCTTCAGGGAGAGCCCGAGGAGCCACAATCATTGATTATCCTATGTTTATGGGATTTCAGACTTATGGTTTGTTTCTGCTTTCCGACGCTCCCAGACGGCCCCAGAGGCTCCCAGAATCGCCCCAAATGAGGCGCTCAAGAGTGCCCCAAGACGGCCCAAGAGGCGCCTAGGACGGCCCATCAGGCGCCCCAAGACGGCCAAAAGAGGGGGACCACGATCCACAAATTCGAGCCTTCCGCCCGCAAAGAGCCCAATAGGGCTCCAAGAGGCCGCCACGCCGCCCCAGGAGGGCCTCAAGAAACCAACATCATTGATTTTCTTTGGGTGTTGCAAGATGTTGGGCTTCTCGCGTGTCCGGCTTTCCGACGCTCCAAGAACCCCCAATAGGCCCCCAAGTTCGTTCACAGACGGCCCCAGAGGTTGCCAAGAGCCTAGAGGACCCCAAGACGGCCCACGAGGGCCCCGAGGCGGCCCAAGAGGCGCCCAAGACGGCCCAAGAGCGCACCAAGACGGCCCCAATAGGGGCACCACGAACCTGAAATTTTAGTTTCCGCCCTGAGAGGGCCCAAAAGAGCTCCAAGAGGCCAAAATCATTGGCGTTACAAGATTATGGACTTCTCGCCTTTTCGGCGTTCTGACGCTCCAGCCCAAGACGCCCCAAGACCGCCCCGAGACGGCCCACATACCTCACGGCCCCAGAGGCGCCCAAGACAGCCCAAGAACGCCCCAAGACGGCCCTAAGAGGGGTCTTAAGAGGGGGACCACGAACCGAAAATCCAAGCCTTCCGCCCCGAGAGGGCCCGCAAGAGGCCCAAAGAGGCCCAAAAGAGGCCCAAAAGAGACCCAAGAGGCCCCAAGAAGCTTCAAAACTGCCTCCAAGAGGCCCCCGAGGGGCCAACCACGAGATTCCAACCAAGCCCCACGAGGCATCTGACACGCAACCCAGGCACGGTTGAAGGGCTTGCCGCAAGCAGCTGGATAGAAACACCTTCCGTACTGCAGGTTCGTGCCGTGTCGACCCTGGCGTTGGTTCCTGACACCGCGCTGGATCGTTCAACCTTGAACGATCGGCCGTCTCCGCAACGTCCAATCGTTCCACATCGAACGATTCTGGGTCGCCCGCGGCGTTCAACGTTGAACGTCGGCGGCGGGGTCGCCGCCGGTCGACACGACGCGAACCTACCGTAGCGACCTTTTCCACGATGAAAAGGGGTGACCTTCGGGCCATCACTCGGCTCTCTGGTGGCCGTTCGCGACGATCCGGGCACCCCCGGAATGCTCTCGACGAGCCGCAACTGCTGGAAACATTCCGAGGCTGGAAAACCACTAGAACTCAACGAAAACTGCCGCGAACCGCGAACCTCGAACATCTTCTTGGCGAGTGGAAGTGGGGCCAACACACGCCCTGCGGGTCTGGGCTCGAGGGCTCCGCGCGGTCCTTGAGAAATCTCAGGTCGTCGGCCTTCCTGCCGCTCACCAGCAGCCTGCCGCTCACCTGAGCGACGAGAACAAACGAGTCTTACGCGAGATGACATACAGTGGAGGCCAGTCCACAAGAAACCTTCCACAAGAAACCCAGTCCTGAGACCCCAGGACGTTCATTGGTTGCTGGTGTGGGAACGTCAAGCTTGCCACGGCAAAGCCATCGAAACCACAGAAACCCGAGGCACCCTGGAGGCAAGCAGGGTGCTCCTTGGCATGGGCCCCCCACTGTATAGCGGCCTTACGCCTTACGCGGTGGCTTGCGCGGGCCGCCACCGAGGCACGCCATGATGGGCCTGTTTTCCACCACCACCACAATCAGTTGGAGGCGGGAAGGAGGTAGAGGAGGAGGAGGAGGAGGAGGAGGAGGAGGAGGAGGAGGAGGGGGAGGTGGACGAAGACGAGGAGGAGGAGGAGCAAGAGGAGGAGCAGGAGGAGGAGGAGCAGGAGGAGGATGAGGAGGATGAGGAGGAGGAGGAGGAGGAGGAGGAGGACCCCCTCCCCCTCCAACTTATGGTGGTGGTGGTGGAAAACATGCCCATCAACGCCATATTGGATACGGCGCACACGCACGGACCTCCGCGGGCAGCCCACGCGCCAGTGTCGGCGCAGTCGACCCGCTCACTTCCATCCGCCCACCTGGCCGTACGAGGCCCTGCCGCTCAGCACTGCGAGCAGCGTGGACTTGCCTCCGCCCGAGGGGCCCATCACGGCCACCTGCCTCGCGGAGCCGATCCGCATGCTCACGCCCTGTGTAGAGGGCAGGAAATCCACCCCGATAATCCGCCGGCCCCCTTGTGGGGCCACCAGGCTGTAGGCGCGAGGTTTGCAGTTTCTGTGTCAGTTGTAGCTTGTAGTTTCCAAAGTTACAGTTCTGATTCTTGCTGGTTACTGTAACTAGTTGACTTATTGCTGGTTACTGTAACTAGTTGATTGACCGCGCGAGGGGGGGGAGGCCCAAACCGGCTTTTTAGCACCCCCTGGGCGCGTTGTCTGAATTGCTGGGGGGGCTCGAAATCGCCACCCCTCACGCAGATCCGCGGGGTCAGGGTCCAAAAACACATGGGATTTGCCACATTTCTGAAATTCGGTGCCACCCCTCATGCAGATCCGCGGGGTCAGGGTCCAAAAACACATGGGATTTGCCACATTTCTGAAATTCGGTGCCACCCCTCACGCAGATCCGCGGGGTCAGGGTCCAAAAACACAAGGGATTTGCCACATTTCTGAAATTCGGTGCCACCCCTCACGCAGATCCGCGGGGTCAGGGTCCAAAAACACAAGGGATTTGCCACATTTCTGAAATTCGGTGCCACCCCTCACGCAGATCCGCGGGGTCAGGGTCAAAAAACACAAGGGATTTGCCACATTTCTGAAATTCGGTGCCACCCCTCACGCAGATCCGCGGGGTCAGGGTCCAAAAACACATGGGATTTACAACTTTTTTGAAATTCTGTGCTACTCCTCATGCAGATCCGCGGTGTCAGGGTCCAAAAACACACGGGATTTGCAACTTTTTAAAAATTCGGTGCCACCCCTGCGGGGTCAGGGCCCAAAAACACAGGGGATGTGCCACATTTCTGAAATTCGGTGCCACCCCTCACGCAGATCCGCGGGGTCAGGGTCCAAAAACACATGGGGTTTGCCACATTTCTGAAATTCGGTGCCACCCCTCACGCAGATCCGCGGGGTCAGGGTCCAAAAACATAAAGAATTTGCCACATTTCTGAAATTCGGTGCCACCCCTCACGCAGATCCGCGGGGTCAGGGTCCAAAAACACATGGGATTTGCCACATTTCTGAAATTCGGTGCCACCCCTCACGCAGATCCGCGGGGTCAGGGTCCAAAAACACAAGGGATTTGCCACATTTCTGAAATTCGGTGCCACCCTTCACGCACATCCATCGCAAGGCGTGGTAACCCAAACTGCGAGAACTCCCTCGGCCCTTTAATCGCAAGGTGTGGTAACCAAGCCCGTAAACCATACACGTCTTACCAATCGCCAGGTGTGGTAACCCCTCATGTGATCAGTTGGTTTTGCTGATTGCGAATCGGCTTCGCATGAAGTTTCGATACTGCTTCACGACAGCGCCAAGGCCTCATGACTTAGCTCTTCCATGGCTCATTCTCCGAGAGAGGGGGCCGGCGGAAGGGGGCGAAGCCCTTACGGATAACCACCCCGACGCACGAAGCCGTTTGGCAAACGCGCCTAAAGAAGGAATCGAACAGGCAGGGCTGTTTAGTAAACGCCCAAGGCCGTGTAGTAAACGCCAATTGTCGGGTCCAGGTGGTTATTCCTCCCTTGACTGTGGCCCGCGGCACGCCCCCGGGGCGGGCGCCGGATCAGCCGCCGCCGCCGCCGCTCTGGAGGGTCTCTCTTCGGGCGCCCCCGGCCATCATCCCTCAACCAGTCCGCATCCTAAGGAAAAAAGCCAGGACGAGAAGATAAATTCGGGTGAGGCAAAATCGAGAATCTCTGAGGTCCGGCGGCTCTGGAGGATGTATCGGGCGTCGCGGCTTTTTCTCAGAGCATTCCATAACGCTCTGAGAGCGTTCTGGCACGCTCTGGAACAGGTTTGTCCTTATCCCAGCCCCGCCCGATCTCCCCATCCCCATCTCCATCCCCATCCCCACCCCCACAATCCCACCACGCCAGTTGGGGGTACACCCCTCGAAGCCTGGAGGAGACAGCCCAAATCCCCATTCAAGGTAATTCGCCGGCCCAACAGGCCAGAGGCGTGCTAAGATCTCGGGTAACCGGTTCACAATATTTCTAGTTCGCGCGCGCGGGGCGGGCCCTGGGGGTCCGCGGACGAAAAAGTACCCCGACAAGGTCCCGGGAGGAGCCACCAAAGCACTCCAGGAGAGGGCCATTTCTCGAATCCCCTCACGAGGATCGTGGTCTCCGAGGGGAGAGCCGCAATCGACTACCCCCCCTCCCGCCCTAAGAGGCCTCCAAGGGCCCCCCAAGACGCCCTGGGGGCCCCCAAGACGCCGAGAAGTAGCCCCAAGAGACTCCCAAGAGGGCCCCAAGAAGCAAAATTAATTGTTTTCCCTTAGGTTTTGCGGAAATATTGGCGTCTCCCCCTTTTCGGCATCGCGACGTCCCAAGACGGCGTCCGACGGTTCCAAGACGGCCCAAGAGGCCTCCAAGACGGCCCAAGAGGACCCCAAGAACGCTCTGAGAGAAGCCCCAGAGGGAAAACACGAAACAACATTTCGAGCCCTCGGCCCTAAGAAGCCCCCAAAGGCGCCAAGAGGCCCCTTTCAAGCCCCAGGAGGCCCCCCAAAGGCCCTCGAGATAGCCCCCAGACGCCCCACGAGGCTTTCAAGAGCACTCCCAAGAGGGCCCCAAGAGACAAAAATTGTTTCCCTGAGGCTTTGGGGAGATCGTGGCGTCTCCACCTTTTCGGCATCGCGACGCCCCAAGACGGCCCAAGAGGCCCCCAAGATCGCCCTAAGAGGACCGAGAGGCCTCCGACGGGGCCCCAGCCCCAAGACGGCCCAAGAGGGTTCCAAGACGGCCCAAGAAGCCTCCAAGACGGCCCAAGAGGACCCCAAGAACGCTCTAAGAGAAGCCCCAGAGGGAAAACACGAAACAACATTTCGAGCCCTCGGCCCTAAGAAGCCCCCAGGAAGCGCCAAGAGGCCCCTTTCAAGCCCCAGGAGGCCCCCAGAAGGCCCTCGAGATAGCCCCCAGACGCCCCACGAGGCTTTCAAGAGCACTCCCAAGAGGGCCCCAAGAGACAAAATTAATTGTTTCCCTGAGGCTTTGGGGAGATCTTGGCATCTCCACCTTTTCGGCATCGCGACGCCCCAAGACGGCCCAAGAGGCCCCCAAGATCGCCCTAAGAGGCCCGAGAGGCCTCCGACGGGGCCCCAAGACGGCCCAAGAGGGTTCCAAGACGGCCCAAGAAGCCTCCAAGACGGCCCAAGAGAACCCTTTCAAGCCCCAGGAGGCCCCCAAAAGGCCCTCACGAGGCCCCCAAGAAGCTCCCAAGCGGCTCCCGAGCGGCTCCCAGAAGCCCCAAGATGCTCCCAAATGCTCCAAACGGAGCTCCAAGAAACCCCAAAGAGGCTCCAACAGAAATCCAAGAGGCCCCCAAAAAACTTCCCCAAAAGCCCAAACGCCAGCGAGGGCACAATACGGGCTGGCGGAATGAGAGAAGCGATAAAATAAATCGGCCAGTGGGGCCCAGGCCACGCCGAGATAGGGATCGGTTGAACGATGCCCCGACCCTGACGATCTGATTGTTCCAAGCTCGGCGCTGTTCAGCGAGTTCGGCCTTGGCGTTGTTCCGCTGAGAAGAGGCTTGACGTCCAAGCAGGGTAAGCCCAGGCGGAGGCCAAACACTCCGTGCGGACATTCTCCGTACAGCCTTAGCATCCTATCAGGAGAAGCTCAGTCCAGACGGAGTAAGCCCACGCGGACGCCGAGCACTCACTCCACACAGACTCACAGCATCCGATACGGGCTGGCCATCGGGCCCCGGGACCAGCAAAAGCAAGTCTGGGGCGGGGGGGAGACTCGTCCAGGAGAGGCGGTCGGGACCTCTGGGGATGCGGATGAAGCAAGAACACACCTCCGCGGATGTCAGGAGTCGACGCCGTCGCCGTCGCTCTACAGGGCTTAGCCTCGGGCGCCCCTGGAGGCCCTTGTCGCCACGGCTGAACGCGGCTCTGGTAGGTAGGGGGCAACGATAATGGATGAAGAGGAAAGGAGTACCCATGGACAATGACCAATGACCACGCCTGAACGCGGAAACGTCGGTGTCGACCTGGGTCATCGTCAATCTTCATCAAGGTCAATAAATTCGTGGACAGCACTTTGCGAATCGGCGACGGCCAACATTAATCATGACCAAGATCCGCATCGACAAGGTCCCGCGACATCTCGGTCATGGTCATCGTTTTTCGTCCCTCGAGATACGTGGGGACTGGGACTGGCTCCGTGGGAAAACACGGACATTCGAACCGGCGAAGTAAGTACATTGCCGGCACATCGGCGATGGGCCCCGATGGCAAATGCGCACGCTGCTGGGGGGGCATTCGAGCCCCTATCGGCGATCAGCGGACGATTGGGGATCGATGCGTCCCCCCCTTCGCCTATCCCGCCCGAGACTCGCCCCCAAGCTTTCGGGCCACAACTCAGCTCTCCGACGGCTGTTAGGACCTGGGCACCTCTGGAACGCTCTCGGCGAGCAGCCCGCGGCTTGAAAAAACGGAGAAATCCAGCGGAGACGCCCGAACACCTCGAGCGTTCGACCCCCTGGACTTCTCCTGGAATGGATCAAGCTGTGGTCACGAGGGCGCCCCAGGACTCGAGCCTGTTGTCGAGGAAGAAAAAACCACATAAACATCAATTTTTGGAGGTCCGCGCGGATTTCTTGGACCCGCGCCGCAAACCCCTCCCTGGCGCGCAGAGCGCGCCAGGGGCGGCGCTGGAGGCGCCCGACATGGCGCGTTCTGCGCGCCGCCGGCCTTGAGCAGCTTGGTCCCGTCCGGCAGGAAGAAACTCACGTCGTCCAGCCAGAAATTGACCCCAGTGGCCCGGCTCCTCGCAGGGCCCATCAGCGGCACCGTGCAGCCGAACGGCCCCCCGTCATCTCCTGCCTTTCCTCCTCGATCGTCCCCCTCTCTGTGATCGTTTCCTCGTCGTCGTCGTCGTCGTCGTCGTCGTCCTCCAAATCTTGTGGGCCTGCGCGGGGTTGTCCCCGTGCAGACGCCGCTTGTCGTATTTTTCGTATCGTACCACTGTGGCAGCCACTTTCAAAGGGCCTCCCTAATGAGGAGGGCCTCTGATGGGCCCCTCGTGCTCCAGAAGCGCCAGATGCGGAATGGAAGAGAGGGAGCTGCTGTCCGTCTGCAACCGCTCAACAATCCCAGCAGCCCTCTGGACGTAGGTGGTCTGACGAATCAGCCTTTCTTTTTTCTTCAAAGCCCCTCCTCCCTTCGGGTAGGGGTACCCTCATCCTACCCTCGCTGGTTTGTTTCGGCGGTGGCCCGGAGGTGTTAGAGGGTCCCGTTTTGCCCCAGATGGCTCCAACAGGCTCCAAGATGGCCGCCAAGATAGCTCAAGATAGCGCAAGATCGCTCAAGATGACCTCCATCATGGCTCCAACGCCCCAGAAGGGTCACGAGACATGCCAATGTGCTCTCCGGAAACACCTCGGGGCCTCCCCAAGAGGCAAACGCAACCAATGTGTGTTACCTTCTCGCCTTCTCGCTTACGATGCGTTTTCAGGACTCAAGATGGCCCCAATATGGCCCACGAGAGGCTCAAGAGACCCCCTAAGAGGCCCCCAAGACGGCCCCCAGAGCAACCCACAGCGCTCCAAGAGGGCCTCAAGAGGGCCTCAAGAGACGATGTTGCGGGCCCCAGGATGGGCCTAGATCGGGGTTCCCCCCTTCATCGATGGTCTCCAAGGTGGCCCCAGAAGGCCCGCCAGGGTTCCCAAGAGGGCCCCTAGACAGGGACCCAAGACCCCCCGAAAGAGCCAGGAGGACCCCAAGATCCCCTACACAGCCCCAAAAAGGTTCCAATTGACGATTTGAGGGCTCTGCCGTGGACCCTGTTATCCTCCTCCTCCTCCTCCTCCTCCTCCTCCTCCTCCTCCTCCTCCTCCTCCTCCTCCTCCTGCTCCTCCTCCTGTTCCTCCTCCTCATGTTCGTCATCGTCCTTGCCCTCATCGTCTCCCGATTCCTTTTCCCCCTCGTCGTCGTCTTCCTCCTGCCAAGGTCAGCACCTTGCTTCCAAAAATCTCTCCTTTCATCCTTCGTCCTTGTTCCCGTCATCTCTCTTGGGTTTGCTGTGAATAGGCTGGTGGGATACACGAAGCGTGACATACTCAGCAGCTGCTCGATATGAGTACTACAATCCTCTCTCCCCAGTTTCTGTCCTAGTTGGGCCCCCTAGCTGGGCCCCATTTATCCCGTCTCTGGTTACGCACCGGATTTCAGATGCAAGCGTTTTATAAGGAACCTTCAGTTGCAACGCCTCGATTGTTCAGAAGGTGCTCCCGCTGCTGCAGCGTTGGCCTCACTCCAAGATCGGTTCGTTGTCCCTCGACGGTCAGAACGACGATCTCGCCCGAGCCCCGGCTCGTGTACACAACCCTCATATCGTATTGCGCATGACACACGATGGGGTCATGGTGAGGGCCAGTCCGCCAGGACACCCGTCGGCGGCATTGCGAAACAAAAACGCCACAGGAAGAGGCGGGTGGGAGGGGGGGTCATAGATAGTATGTCAGATATGGCGCGAGCGCGGGTCAGACAACTTCTCGGAAGGCGCGGGGGTTTTGAGGAGAAGTCCCGCCGCCTTCCGCGAACGCATGTTCATTCTCGGTTGCCCCCCGATGCTCGCCGCCGAAGGAGGGCGAGGAACAGCGTCAGCAAGGGCCCGAGCAGGAGCCGGAGGAGCCCGAGGAGGTGGAGCAGGAGGAGGCCGACGACGACGTCGATGAGGGCCTCCCTCCCTCATCTCATCCCTCCCAGTCGATAACGCGGAAGCGGTGCACTCAGCCAGGAAGGCTGTGCTCATCCAATCTTTACGCTCAGCCATGCAGGCCATCAAGGCTGCAGTCGGAGAAAGCTTCTTCGCCCACCAGCAAAAGAAGCGTCCAGGCGGGCAGAAGTCGGGGCCTTGCCCCTGTCCTGAGCTGTGGGGTAACAGAATCGCAGAGAAAACACGGGTCGTGGACCCTGGCGCCTCCCACAGGACTGGCGCTTCCTCCTGGGAGGAGAGGAGGAGGAGGAGGAGGAAGAGGAGGAGGAGGAGGAGGAGGAGAATGAGGAGGAGGAGGGGCCCTGGGAGGCAAAGAGACAAAGAACAACTTCGAGGAGGGGCCGTTTCCATCCAAAGGTCTCCGAAGGCCTCCAAGGAGGTCCCCACAGACCCCTGGAGCTCTCCCAGACGCTCGAGGCCCCAGACGATCTCTGGAGTCCCGACATGGGGGGAAAGCACTTACAGACCATGATCCCCGAAGCTCGATATGGCGAGCTCTTCATGGGCCCCTGACGCTTTTCAGCGCGGATACACCGCTATCAAACCAAATGAATCCCCCCGAATGCTGGAATTCTCGGCCCCTCCTGATCTCCCGCCAGATCATGTTCGGGGAGAGGCTCGCTTCGCGAAGCAACTAGGCCGCCGGAGGGGGGTGGGCAGGATAAACAGGAAATGGGGGGGAACCGCATGCCATGACATGGGCGAGAGGACGCGCCGCCATCTCGGGAGTTGGTTAGGCATGAAAATCGTCCCCTCGCGCCGCGCGCGCTGGCTTAATGGGGTGCAAGAGTTCCAGCCCGCGACAGGCGATAGCTATTGTCGAGCGTGTAGCACAATGTCTCTCGCTTGGCAATTGCGCCGCGCCGACATGCATTGCCATGTCAGGCGTCGCATCACTGGCCACGCAAACGCATGGTCGCGCGGCGACCGCGGCGGGCGCCGAGCCGACCGCCCCGCGCAAATCGCGAAAGCGATTCAGCCACCCCCACAGCGGCGACAAGTCAACCACCCCTGGTCGCGGAGCCATGCGGCCGACATCCGCGGCAACAGCGGCATCGGTCACCCCGCAGACAGGTCGGCGATTGGAAATGGGCGCGCGCTACGACAGCACTAGCCCGCTGGCGTCGCCAGCGGAGCGCCGATTTCGGCGCGAACATCGAAATCGACGCGACAAGCTGGAGCTTGGCCACTGCATGACAGCGGTCAGCTTCCCGAGCCCGCGAGGTCTGAAACTGCGCGGCGTCGCGCGCGTCGTGCTGCAAGCCCCTCTGTCACGAGCGCATCGGAAACATGCAAGCAGACATTCGCGCGTTTAGGTTGACGTGCGCACCCTTCCGCAAACGAGCCCCAGGGAGCCCCCGACGCTACCCCATCGCGGCACGCGGCCCCGCGCCAGGAGGGGGCGAACCGCAGTGTGCCACGCGCGCGGCGACAACCGACGACCGAATGCCGCGCCAGCCGAAACGCGCGCCATTATTGACCGCCTCGCGCAAGCCGTCGACGCTGCCACCGAACAGGGCACCAGCCGGAGAAAAAGAGAGAGAGAGAGAGAGAGAGAGAGAGAGAGAGAGAGAGAGAGAGAGAGAGAGAGAGAGAGAGAGAGAGAGAGATAACAACAAAAAAAAGCACGCGGCGCAAGCCAAATAACTCACGACTGGCACCGCCGCGCCAGCGGAAACACCAACAGTAGGGCACCGCTCAAGACGAACCGAAGTTGCAAGCGGGCGTTGCGCAAAACAAGCAAAGGTTGTTGAACTCAGCCCATGCCGCGCGAATGGCTCATGCGAGACAACACCCGCCGACGCAACGCCAATCAACCGCAACAGCGACAGCCATTCGGGGGACAGCGTTGCACCTCACCGCGCGAACACAACGTCGCCCGAACGACTGAATAACAGCACATGCCGTGACACGCGCGAGGAGCATGGGGCATCGCGCGCACCCGAATGAGTTAATATCAT
Source organism: Prorocentrum cordatum (assembly GCA_963575745.1). Taxonomy (NCBI): domain Eukaryota; class Dinophyceae; order Prorocentrales; family Prorocentraceae; genus Prorocentrum; species Prorocentrum cordatum. The sequence goes on from CAUYUJ010009691.1 coordinate 352,175, forward strand.
AGCGCTGTTGCACATGGCCCTGTGCGAATGCCCGAAGTTGGCCTCCGCAGGTTTCAATCTCATGCTGTAGCCAACGTAGTTGACTTCTCTACCTGAAGTGCACGTGGTGCCGCGGTGTACCTATTGATTCACTGGTGTGAGACCATGTGCTTGAGGATCCATGCGCGCTGGGTGTGCATGTCGATGGTCGCACGAGCGCGTTGCCATAGCATCGTTGCATTTTTCTCAACATGAGCGCAACATCAACACCAGTGCAAATTCCACGTGCGTAGCAATGTGAGGCACACAACGTCAAAGCGGAAACTCGATCGCCATGGAGGGGGCGCAACGGAACAGCGGGAGGCGGAGCAGGAGGCGTAGAGGCAAGAAAGGATTGAGAGGACGACGGAGGAGAAGGATGAGGACGATGACGACAAGGACGACTGGACGCTGCAAGCGCTCGCCATCCAAGCTATGGCAGGGTTGGCCCCTGCAGAAGCACACAATCACATGATTCGCAGCAAGGGGCTGCCAGCGCGTCGCACGCAAGGCGCCGAGGGCTTCGCCTCTAGACCAGACGCCCTGCTGCGCGAACCCCCCCGCCCTCCTCGTCTTCGTCGCAACCTTCATCCGCGCCCGCCTTCTCCTCGCCCCCCATCGCCCCTCTTTTCTATACGGCCACCTCTCCCTCACATCACCCCCCGGCATAATCATGGGCGCTTTGAAGGCCGCCGCGCCCCGTCGGCGGCGATCAATTGCCACGGGGGCGGCGCAGAGCAAAACGCAGAAGCAATGCGAAACAACCAACACTGACTGATTACAACCCTGGAGGGCACATGCTCGGGCCCCACGGTCTCGCCAGCCCCCCCCCCCCTTCGCTTCGAGGCGGCCCCGTTCGCCCCCGAGACGAGCCCGCAAGTTTTCTAGAACCTTCGCGGCATTCGAGATTAGGATTGAACCTGGAATGCTCGGTTTTGTCATAATGGTGATTATTCAAAAGCCACGCAGCGAGAAACCCGAAAGGTCTACCCTGGCCAGCTCTGGCGGCCACTGGTGACGCGCATGTCCCAAACGTTCGGGCGCCCCCTCCTCCGCGTTCAGGGTTCCGGCAATGGGCCCCGAAGATCGTTTTCGCTGAACCGTGCCAGCGAATGAGCGAACCATCCTCGAGGCGCACTTCGAGCCTGTCGGAGGATGCGCGAGAGGCCTGAGCGCCTTTCGCAGGGCGCGGAGGCGGGGGCGGCTCGGGCGGGGGCGGCAGCGGCGGCGCGCCACCATCTCCGCCATCATCTGGCACACCACCGCGAGCGTCACCACCAGGGCTCTGGCGGGGCGGCAAGGGGCGGGGGAGGGGGGTAGAGGGCACGAGGCAACCGCAGGCCCACTCGAGAGCGGAAGAAAGAAAGAGAAACACAGCAAGAGAGATAACGCAGAAGGATAACGACAGCGCTGGGTAGGAGGAGGGGGCGTCAGAGAGGAGACGCACGCATCAGGGGGTGAAAGAGAAGGAGGCGGCAGATAACAAGGCGGCAGATAACAAGGCGGCAGAGAAGGAGGTGGCAGAGAGGAGGCGGTGGAGGAGGAGGGAGACGAGAAAGCGCAGGGCGAGTGCAATTGAGAGCGCACTGATGCATGGAGCCGCGCTGAAGCACGCGTGCGGCTATCGAAGGCACAATGAGCACGCGCGACTGCTACGGCACCATTGTTGAGCGCAGCAGACGCGTAGAGAGACACGCCGCCACAGCAAGATGCATACCGTGGCGAAGCACAGATCTCAACAAGGAGAAACGTGATATACGTGAACACAGCAGAAACGGTCTGGACGTCCACAAAGCGACGGTCCGAACACTACGAAAACGGCAATGTCGATGCGACAAATGGCGACGGTTGTAGGATAGCATCTGGATTGCCGGTAGCGGAGCAGCAATTGCAAATGGCAATGGGGCCGCAAATTGTAGCGAAGCAAAGACGGCAAAGAAAGGAAGAAAGGCAATCCGGATGGCTAGAACTCGAACTGGTCGAACTTGCCGAACCAGCGTCCGAAGCGCGGCTGCTGTCCGATCTGGTGGACTGGGCGCCTGACTCATCGTCCTCTTCCTCATCGCTGTCGGAGCCCCCCACCCCGTCGCTGCCTGGGCCCTTCGGGGCCACCCTGGCACGTCGACGCAAGGGCCAGATCTGGGTCCACGAGTTCGCCTCAGAGGCGAGGGGCGCTGCGCTGACGCGCTGAGGCTGCATCTTCCCCATTGGGCGTCGACGCTGCCCCAGCTCGAGGAGGCGAGCCTCCCACCTCTTATATCTGCCCAAAGCCGCTGCGAAACTCATGTCGACTTGGAACGCGCGCGACGCCTGTCTCGAGGATGCTCAAATCGCGTGCTGCGAGACAGTTGGGCCACGACCAGAAGCGGCCATCTGGGGAAATGAGAAGCTGAGCACTTTGGCGCTCTACCAGGTCGTTCGCTTACAACTCAGCCCGCCTGCCCCCGTCACTGATGCCCTGGGGCCCATCATATCGGACACCCATTCAAACAAGTTAAAAGCCCCGCGCCCCCCCCCCCCCCCCCCACCCCACCCCAATCGGCCCCCGAGGCCCGCCCCGACCACTGTTGTCTGACAAGGCTAAGGGGCAAACCTTGGCCCGCGCAAGGGCCCCGCGGAACGCCGATGCGAACTAGCCCCGGAAACAGCGACACAGGGCGAACAAAACGACATCGCAAGCACCTGCTGGGCCGGCACCATGAGCGCATCTTCTTAAACCTGCTAGAGGTTCGGGGGCGCTGCCAATCCATTGCCTTGAAACCGCGGGACCCGTTGGGCCCGATGGGTTCAAGTCTGAGGTTCGGCCGCGACATGGGCCGACCATGGATGGCATTCGCCCGGGCGTCTTAGCGCGGGCCCCCACCCTGCCTGGAAGTGCGCCCCGCGGGAACTCTCGACGCCCAGCGCGGCCATCGCGCGGAAGGTCGGGCGGCGCGGCGCCAGGCACTGAAAGCCAACGTGCGCGGAGCGACCCTCCTGCAGCTCATTGCACGTAAACTCCGACGGAGACTCCCCATTCGCTGGCGACTGCTTGGTCCGGACTGCGATGAACAAGTTCTTCACCATCACCAGCGCGCAAAACTTCTCATCTTTCCTCGGGCACGCATCCTTCGTGAAGGACAGCATGCGGAAGTGGGACTTCTTGACTTTCTTGCCATCGTCTGAGCAAACGCAGAAGCCCAGCCTGAAACAAGCAGTCTCAGGGTCATCTTCAGAAGCTCCAGCTCCAGGCAGCCATGGCGGGCAGTGGCTCTGGAAGACCCTCTCGTGGCGGAGAAACCAGCTCGCCGCGAAATGCGGCATCGGCGTCTTCTTGTCAGCGTTGCGCATCTGAGCAAAGCTGCCCACGAGAGCAGCATGGCGGCCCAACGAAGGCTCGCGCTCGAGCCCCATCGCGCCAGAATGAGGAACTGGTGCAAATAATTTCTGCACGCCAAGAGCACCAAAGGTAGAATCGGCCAAGGATGCCGTGACTGCGTCACCGTAGTCAGACAGCTCCTTGCGCATGGGTGTCTCAGCAATGCAATCGACCTTTGCCAACCCACGTGGTACCCGCATGCTCTTCTTCAACGCCTCGGTCGCCGTCGACGCGTTTTCGGCGATGTCCTGGGCCGCCGAAAGCCACGCGGGAGGTCTGGGCCCTTGCGCGGATGCGTTCCAAACTTCGAGCCCTGGCAAGTCTCTGCGCCTCACGCGCCAAGTCCTGTTTAGTCGGCACACAGCTGAACTTGTTCAGGCAGTTATGGCGTCGAAGCGCGGCCTCGTGACCCGCGGCGGTGAGCGCTGCCATCCCGTCGGCGCCGAGGGCATGATAGCGCCGGCTCAGGCCCCTGAAGTCCTTCACCAAGCCGATGTCAGACTTCGACACGAATGCGCGCCAAAGCCCACCGCCTCCGCGACGTCGTTTGGGAGGACGGCCTTCGCCGCCAAACTCGCAGCGGGCAGCGCGCCCGCCATGGGTCGCATCGAAGACCCTGGAGCTCGGGCGAGAGGTCTGACGACTCCGAGCCTTCACCCTGCTCGCGACCCACATTGCCGATGCCCGCGAAACGTCCACTGCGTGGGTCTGGACGCTGAAGCGCTCGAGGATCCCCCTGACGATGGCGTGGAGGGCCTCGACGTGAGATGCGTCAACCCGGAGACCCACGGCGATCGACTCCCGACGAAGCAGAGCAAGAGGGTCATGCAAATCGTTCTTGTCACGGAACTCCTTGGCGAATGGCCCCATCAAGCAGCCCCTGTTTGCAGGAAGTACAGGGTGGCACCCAGGATCGACCAGCAAGAGGAATAAGCGATAAGGGCATTTTCGTTGAACCCTGCAGAACTCTTCAAAAACAAATTATGCGCTGGATAAGACATTGAATACTTCTGCATTGTCAGACTCTCGGCAAGGTGGCTGGCACAACACCCAGGTAATTTCCCCTTGGAACATGGAATGAAGGCGTCGAAAAATCGCTGTTCCAAAAACCACGTTTGCAGTAACGCTGATCCTGTACGCCCTGCAGCGGGCCCCTCCAAGGTCACCCGTTTCTCGCATGCTCTTGAGCTTTTTGTGGCGTCGCCTATGTTCCCAGCCGTGACCTGCCATCACCAAGTGGTCCCTCATCATCTCGCAGGAGGGGGGGGGACAAACCGACCCCCATTATGATCAACGAGTTGAGCGGCCATGTACATAGCCACTCCTGCGCGTTCCTCCTGTTTTCGGATTTCTCCTTTTCCCGGGTAGAACAAGGGTCGGCTGGGGCGCCCTGGACTGGTACTGGGCCCCGAGCTCCGCCGCGCGGGACAAGCGCAGCGCCTTGGCGAGGGTGATTTGATACGTCGCCGCCAAAGGCGCCTCCATCACCACCATCTGGTCACCGCATCGCCTCCATGGTCACCCCATCTGGTCGTAGGTCGTCTCCGTGGAACTTCTACAACCTTGTCGCGTAGGTGTCCGTCAGCAGGCCGTGGCAGATCTCCAAGCCCAGGAATTGGCTCACACACTCGTCGGCGCCAGTATAGCGGTGTCGCGGGTATACTTTGAACAGCTGCGACGTCATAGCCATCGAAGTGCCCTCTGCGGTCCACTCCCTCCTCCTCCTCCTCCTCCTCCTGCTCCTCCTCCTCCTCCTGGTCCTGGTCCTCGTCCTCGTCGGAAATAAGAGATCGGATCGGGCTGTGCGTCGGACCAGGCTGCACTGGCACGGAGTCGAGATGTCAAAAATCGTGCCGTCCGCGCCAGGGTTCACAGCAACGCCACGCGAGCATCAGACCGCATCGGACCTGCGGAATACGTTAGGTCGGGCCTGTCCCCCTACAGAGGGATTTCGAGCGATAAAATGCTCTATAATAGTCAAAGCATCGTCCCCAGACTAATTTTACAATTTTAGTATATTCCTCCTGCCTCCTATAGAGGGACAGGCCCGACTTAAATGTAGCGCAATCGAATCGGGTCAAGCTTGCCAGACTCGATCCCTGTTGGGATCGATCGGACAAAAATGGATCCTGACCTCGGCGTTCGGGTCGTATCGTGGGTCTCTTGCCGGCGTTCGGGACGACCCAGCCATTCCTGGAAAGCTCTCGGCGAGGCGCAGCTACTGGAAAGCATCCAGCAGCAACAAAAGCTCCAGGAATCGACAAAAACTTCCTCGAACCTCGAAACCTCGATCCTCGAAACCTCGAAACCTCGAACCTCGAAAACCAGGAAGGAGCGCCTGCGTCGAATGGCGGGGCACACAAAGGGTGCAGCGCGATGGGGGCTGTCTTCACCGAAGACGTGGGGACCTTTACGAAGGCCGGGGCCTTAGAACCCCTCCTGGCTTCTCAGAAGCCCCCCCTCAGAAGCCTCGAGGCCCTCCTCAGGAGGCCCCTGCTTTCTAAACTGTGCACCGCCTTTCTTAGAAGGCCAATCCCCTCGCGCCCTCTCTTGCCAGGAGAAAAAAAAGCGGCCCACACATCAACTTTCGGAGCTCCGTGCGGATTTCGTGGGTCGGCGATGGGCTCCCATCCCCGGCGCGCGGAGGGCGCCCGCGGCGGCGCCACTGGCGCCGCCCGCGGGGCCCAGCGCCGATCTTAAAAATCCGCGCGAAGATCCGAAAAATCATGGTCGTGCAGTTGTGCGAGGCAAGGATTTATCCACATCCGCCGCCTGGAAACCGACGCCCCGGGGAAACAGCGGGCGCGGGCGCTGGATATGGATATAGTTGGGCCCCCGGGAGCAAAAAAATATAGCAACATCCACCGCCCGCCGAGGTTTCCGAAAAACGGTCCTCCAGGCGGTGAGCATGTGGGAATCCCCGCCTCGGAAGTGGTTCCTTCTCTGACGCGTGCGCGACACCAACGCTCGGCGGCGCGCACAGGCTGGGCGCCAAGGGACAGGTGTCCTTCCCCGTAGTGGCTCCGCCTTGTGGGGCCCGAGTGTTCTGATTGCTATGACTCACCTCAGGTCGGGCATGTCCCCCCACAGGGGAATTTTGGGCGACAAGATGAAAAATACAGGAAACGTTCAAACATATTTAAGAATATGCTCAAAAAGTTGTCCCCATACTATATTTGGACTAGTTTTGAATACTCCTCCTGTTGAGGAACAGGCCCGACATAAGATTAACCAGTAAAGAACCCCGAACCCTTTGGGAGGAGACCTAAGTTAGGAAGGCCAGGAGCATTAGGGATCGGGGGTCTGTTCTGCAGCTGTCTCGAACCAAGCCACCCAGAACTACGCCCCCGAATGGTTGTCACTCTTCTCTCCCTGCTCGTTGCCTGCCGCTGCCGCCCGCAGCTATCTAGGCTGTATTGGAGGAGCGCCTGTTGTGGGCAGCGCGGGCCCGCCAGCGCGAGGGTGTAAAGGTTGTGGATCGTCGTCGGTGTCGTCGCCGTCCCTCCTCATCTCTGCTGTTCTCTTGTACACAGTTATCCATAGCTTAACGGATCACAGAAAGATGCCTGATATACTCATCATGGCCGATGAGACCGATACATTAACATCACCATCATATCCCACTTGCGCCGGAAACCGTATTCTTCTGGCGAATGACTCGAATGCGAAGACGGGAACCTCAGTGAGGGTTTCGTTTATCCTCGGTGATGCGAAACCGCAAGCACCACGCGGTCCTGAAGAACGTCGCGCCCACGTCCGTAAAACCAGCGAGCCGCTGGAGGCATCCCCAAAATCTGGGCACGAACCGGTGAGTGACCAGCCCCCTGGCGGCTGCCCCTGGTGTTGCCCAGATGCGATGCCTGCCACGTGGCAACCATCGTGAGTTGGGAAAACAGGGAGGAGGCGGGGGTGAGTAGGCGAGGCGCGACACGGATAACCAGAATACGCGACGTAGAAGATTGGGAATCATCTCCGCAACAATCCGCCATGGGACGCGAAGCTGTCTGCGCAAGAATCCTTGCTCCGCGCGCATTCGACGGAAGCTGGCGGAAATCGAACTGGCCCAACCTGCTTGGACATCGTTGCGACTTGACTTTGGTGAAACTTGCGTTTGGTTCGCCCATGTCGTCTGGCACCCCCATCTGAACCCAAAAGAAACGGTTTCGGCTAATTAAGGCATCCTTGCGATTCGCTCTCAAACAGCTACACCTGCCCACATTTCACACATGCGGAGAAACCGAACGAAATGGGCATAGCGAACTGCAGGAAAGCGCGAACCACACTCTCCTACATTTAGTGTAGCCGCAAACCAATCACACCCACAATACCGAAAGCGACCACGCCGTTGCGGGGAACACCGTTCGCCAGTCTGCGGTCAGCCAAGGTCGAGACACAAAACAAAAGAGCTCTCAAGGAGGACATAAAGCTAGAGGCGCTCCTGGACCACACCTCGGTGACGAGCCCAGGCTCCTGGGACATCGTGACCACCCCGCCCGAGGAGCAACAGCGAAGATCATGAAGATGATGAGGATGATAACGTTTTGAGAATACAAGCGGCACTTGCCCACATTTCACACGTGCTGAAGCATCGGAACCACGCAGTAGACTCGAGACGGTGGCATGGATGGCAACCAGGTGCTGCCCGACGGCCGCTGAGAGGAGTGCAAATTGGCACACGCCATGCACGGACGTCTCAGGAACGCTGCACAACAGACAGCTACTGAAACTCGTGCTAAGCAGTGCGAGCCTTGCATAGAAGTCTCAGGGGCCCTTGAAAACGAACAGCGTTGGAAACTGGTGCACACGCACGGCCAACACGTGACCTTCGGTCCGAAGAGAAAAGAAGACGGGGAAACGGACAAAGCGGGGAGGGGAATGTGGGAGGGAGGATCAGGAGGAGGCGGGGGAGGAACCAGATGGGGAAGAGGACCCGGAGGAGGAGGAGGAGTTCAGTTCAATTCAGTTTGCCCTGGGAAGCTGTCAACATACACTAAGGGCGGTGCCATGACCGCTTCTGGGCGTCGCGTTGCGACAGTGACATGAAACTAAAGACAGCCAGTGCAGCCCAGGAGAACTCGGGCCCATGCCCGCGCTGCCACTCATCGGGGGCGATCCGCACGAAGGGCGCGCAGCCCTCATGCGGGTATCCCCACGGGGGACCAACAACACACGTCCTTCCTCCCCCCCCCGACCCACCCGTCCAACCCACCTCCTACCCCCTTGAGCGGCTGCGACCACGTCCGCGGCCAGCTCGCCACTGGCGTGTATCGTGGGACACCTGCGACGGCGGCAAGCCTGCACCTACAGGCTCAGAGTGAGAGTTTCGAGATCTACGACCTTTGCCTTCCACATCGGGAGGCCTGGATGAGGATGAGATGCAGCAGGATGAGCAGAACGAGGAGGAGGAGGAGGAAGTGGAGGAGGAGGAGGAAGCGGAGGAGGAGAAACATGAATAGAGCGAATACACGATGCATCAATTATGCTGCACTGCACCTTCACGTCCCGATGCCCCATCTTCAGGAGCCCTTGCAGCCCACTATTGCTTCCCTCTGCGAGCCCGCCTCCTTGAAGGACGAGCGCCCAACGGGCCAGCAGCTCAAACGGCGCTGCCCCCATCCGCCGGTCGAGCCACACCCGGCGGCCGCATGCGAATCCTACCCCCCCCCCCCCCGATTCTAAGGGGGAAGGGTGGGGTTCACTTCGCTCGGGAATGCCCGAGCGAAGTGAACCCCACCGTCTCGGGTTCGCATGTGGCCGCCGCCATACGCCGTACGCTATACGCCATTCGCCAATACGCACATGCCCCGCTCTTTCTGTTGGCCAGGACGCGTGCTATGGGAACTCCAGCTGGAAAACTCGTGAAGGGAACTGACCCGTGGATCTCTTCGGGCTCATCTGGTTCAGAGCCCGTGGGGGGAGAGAGCCCTGTTTTTGAGCACATCCGACCGACGTCCTGATAAGAGTGCTCGTCTCACCAGTCCGTTGTGCACGGTTTGCCCTCGGTGCCGTAGGCGACCCAAGGAGGAGGAGGAGGAGGAGGAGGCGAAAAAGGGGGAGGGGGAGGAGGAGATGGAGGAGGGGGAGGAGGAGGAGCAGGAGGAGGAGCAGGAGGAGGAGGAGCAGGAGGAGGAGGAGCAGGAGGAGGAGGGGGAGGGGGAGGGGGAGGACGGGTCGCCTAAGCCCTTCCGATAAACCCTCCAGGGTGGGAGTCGAGGGCGAGATGGGCAGGCAGGAAGGCATCACGATGGAGCCGATGACGCAGCTGCTGAAACAGCACCCTCTCCCAACTCAGGCGGCCATCGAGGCGATCAAGGCGCACGGCATCTCCAGGCTGGACCTCGAGGAACGGAACGGAACGGAAGCCAGCGCAAGACTCTGCGAGGGAGCTGCCGGGAAGGCCGAGGCCCGCTCACATCTTGATGTAATCGTCCCTCAGGTGGTCCCACGCCTCCAACTTCGCAACCTGTGTCCAATCGTCGTAACCAATGGCGGTCAGCACATGTTAATTGATATCGTCCACCCACCGGGTCTTAGGGCGCCCTGGGCGTCGCCGGGCTGGACCTCGAGAACGCGGTAAACCCAGGGAGGCTGTCCATTACCTGTCTGCAAGGGTCGTCGCTGTGGAGCAGAGGAATAGTTCAGGAACCCCTTCGCAGAAGAGCGATCCATAATGAGACGGAGATAAGCAAGAAGATGGCCGAACTTGAAGGAGAACTTTGCAAACCTTGAGTCGCAATCAAACGGAGCAGCCACTGTGGCGATCAATGGGGGGCTGAAATGGGCAGTCTCGCAAGATGACGCAGAAGATTGGGTGGCACGGCAGCTCAAACACATCGAGGCGCCAGCGCCGCTCGAGGCTCTTGTCGAGGGTGACTTCACAGGCATACCGTTCGCAAGGTTTGCATGCCGAGCTGAGCTGCGCATAATACTTTCGTGTCCAATCTGCGCGGTGCAAAAATTGAATGGCAAGGGAAGACGATGTGGGCTAAGACGGACTTGTCGCTGCAGGTACGCATCCCTAACTCGATAGTATTTGCTGCGAAGCGCTACCTTGCGAAATGGCACAGCAAGTTTGCTCTTTGGGCGGATCCTGAGACGAACACCTTGAAGCTGGCCGGCGGCCCTCGTAATCAAGGTTGGCACCGGAACGACGACATCCGTATCTGTTTCGAGCTGGGCTGGGAGGAACACTTCCAGGAAGCAGAGTTGACGGACTTGGTGAAAAAGCTCACGCAAAAGTTCAATCGGGGTATCGGCAAGGGAGTGGGCAAAGGAAAGCCTGGGCAGTAGGGGTCTCACCCCGCACAGCTACCCGTTTCGCCACTGGTCCTGCACACAATTAATGTGTAGTTTCGAATGTTCCAAAAGAACTCAAGTTACAATTCTCGGACAAGGCTTTTAAATTTGCTGGCCGAACTGAACGAGATCTTCTAGGACGTCGTTGGTTCCAATGAGGCACGGGCTGCTGATGGCGACATGTTTGCAGGAGGGCACTGTTCTATATCGATCGCAGATGCTCACGTGAGACACGTAGGTACATATATCCTTCCCTACTCGTGCCTCGCTGACAAAGTCACTCATATTCGTAAGCTGTCTGGCAAACATGTGTTGGCTGACATTGACAACACTGGGCAATACTTGCGGGTGGTCTGTGTCTATGCTCCACACGCTGGGTATGTAAGAGCTGATTTCGACAATTTCGATGCTGGGCTGCGAACTTTGATGGCGGAATCGACTCGGCAGAAACGGCGCGTTCCTTTGATTGGTGCTTTCCATGCTATGCTGCTGCATTGTGGCGTTCGTGGGAACATTATTTCTGGCTTCGTATCGGAAAACGACCTGTACGCAGCAAATGGTGACGAGATGGATTGGGAACTACAATGGACATTCAAAAGCACCTTGGGACAATAGCGTGAATTTGATTACATATGTTGTTCCTCTTCGCTGACTTTGTCTGATTCGGCAACCACGAACGAACTCGATTGTGGATCTGATCGTCGCGCCATTTACGCGACCTTCCTTGTGCCTTCTGCAGGCGCCAGCCAGCAGAAACAGAGATTGTCGACGAAACGGATATGCTCCCCGACATACGAGAAGGAATTTGAAACTCTCTTGGACGATATTGGGGATTATCTTGGCACGACCTGCAAGATACCGTGAGAGCAGCCGCGCGCGATTCTGGTGCGACTGGGGCCCAGCTTCAAGACCGACAGTGGGACACAACCAAACTCAACGACTTGAGCGAACGACGGAAATATTGCACAGATCGCGAGGGTCGTGGTTCCTCATCGGCGGAATAGCCAGGAAGACGAGGACAACTCTGCGACTCTGGCAGCTGGAAGAGCAGCTTACAAAATTTCGTTCGGGACCTTCACCGGCTTCACACATTAGCTGCTGAACCCAACCAGCACAACATGTCGGTCAAGCCGACGCCGGAAGATGGTATGCTTGGGGAGTTGTACGCTTCAGACAAGACGCCAGCAGACAGGAGGAGCGCGATGCTGATTATTGAAAGAGGTTGATATGTTTAAACCATGGACGAATTAGTCAACGCATTGAAAATTCTCGCAAAAAGTAATTAGCTGCGCTGACAAGCACGGGGTGGTTCTGGAGATGCTGGCGCAAGATGACGACACCATCAAGCATATATTGCTACGGAAATATCGGAGGTTGGGGGGTGGGTCCGACGTGAAACGGAGACACCCCCTACCGGGAAATCGATTTCGGTTTCGGGTTCGTGTCGTGCGTGCCGTGCGCGCGTGCGGGCGAGGCGAAGCTGCGTGGGCGGGCGAGAGGAAATCCTCCTGTGGCTTGGCCGCGGCTGCACCAACTGTTTCTCCTCCGGCGGCCGGTGGCCCGCGGTGTCCCGCCGGTGTCCCGCTGGTGTGCCGAAATCCTCCTGTGGCTGGGCCGCGGCCAGACCAAATGTTTCTCCTCCGGCGGCCGGTGGCCCGCGGTGTCCCGCCGGTGTCCCGCCGGTGTCCCGAAATCCACCTGTGGCTGGGCCGCGGGGACAGCGCTTCAGGACAATGTCGAGTGCGCTTCGCCAACATCGCCACATCACATCACGCTCACGTGCACAATCACACTACCCACTAGACTCCGCCCCACAGGAATCGTCAGAACAACAATCACCACTTTTGCACATTGCTGCCCCCCCTATCACCCGCAGGGTGGTCGTATAGGTAGCGATGTGCTATCGGGCGGTGGTTCCCCCAGCGACTGGAGCGAGCTTCTCTTTGTGACGTTACCGAAGACTGGAGACCTGAGGGATGTACACAATTGGCGGTCAGTAGCCATCCTCGATATCCGCCGACCCCTTGTGGGTCTCTAGGCGTGTGAGATAGTTCCCCCCCCATAAACCCCCCCAGGGACCCTGAACCGGAGATTCGACCCCCCCCCGGCCCCCGACGGCCCCGGACAGAGCGCGTCATGGGGGAGCAGAGGGCCCCAAAACGGGCCAACAGGGCACTTTGATGCCTCTCAAACGGCCCAAGAGACCCACGAGTCGCCGAAAGATCGAGCCAATACGTCCAAGATGACACCCCGACGGCCCAAGATGCCTCCAAGACGCTCCCAGACGCCTCCAAGAGGCCCCAAGAGGCGCCCAAAAGGCGCCCCAAGAGGGCCCCAAGAGGCCAAAATCATAGATTTCGTATTGGGGAACGTATATTTCTAACATATACGGCTTTTCAGCTTTGACGGCGTTGAAGACCGGCCAAAAAGCCCCCAAGACCGCCCCAAGAGGTTCCCCAGAAATCCCCAAAACGGCCCAAGAGGGCGCCAAGACGGCCCAAGAGGCGCCCATGACGGTCCAAGAGGGCCCCAAGACGGCCCCAAGAGGGGGACCACGAACCGAAAATCCGAACCATTCGCCCCGACAGTGTCCCAGGAGGCCCCACGAAGCCCCCAGGAGGCCCCAAAGAGGATCCCAAAAGGCCCCAAGAGGCCCCCAAGAGGCGCCCACAAGGTTCCAAGAGGCCCCCAAAAAAAACCCAAAGAGGCGCCAAAAGGCCCCAAAACGGCTTCCAAGAGGCTTCGAAACTGCCTCCGCGAACCTCGCGAAAAGCCTGCCCCTTCTTCCGCCTCTCCCCCATATTCCCCCTGTTCCTTCCCCTCCTCCTCCTCCTCCTCCTCCTCCTCCTCCTCCTCCTCCTCCTCCTCCTCCTCCTCCTCCTCCTCCTCCTCCTCCTCCTCCTATGCGTTCACCTTGTTCACGTTCCTCTTTGCATCGGCCTCGTCCTCCCTCTCGCTCGGAATCCGATGTTCCTAATTCTACTGGACATGGCACGGGCGCCCTACTGGTATCATTTGCGCGCCTTGCACTTCAAGGTGCCATTCTTCTCGTCACGCGCGACGTGGCACGCGTCCACGGAGAAAGCCGATTTCGGCAATTTTCTCTGGCACTTGCAACCTGACCCCACCTTCCGCCTCTCCCCGAGATTCCCCCTTGCTCCTTCTCCTCCTCCCTCTTCCTCCTCCCCCCTCCTCCTCCTCCTCCTCCTCCTCCTCCTCCTCCTCCTCCTCCTCCTCCTCCTCCTCTGCTTTCACCTTCTTTGCGTTCCTGTTTTCATCGGCCTCGTCCTCCCTCTCGCTCCGACCCCCGCTGCTCCTACATCTACTGGCAGTGGCACGGGCGCCCTACTGGTATCATTTGCATGCCTTGCTGTTCAAGGTACCCTTCTTCTCGTCACGCGCGACATGGCTCGCGTCCACGGGGAGAGCCGACTTCGGCAATGTCCTCTGGCACTTGCCACTGCACTGAAAGGCTTGCCAACTGCGCGCCGTGAACCCGTTGGCAATGCAACCTGCGCGTGCAACTTTACTCTTCCTCGTGAAGTGCTTACTCTCTCGATCGTCACTGATGTGTTGCTGCCGGGCAAACTCTTTCTTGCACGCCGCACACGTCAGCAGCCGCGTCAACCGCTTTGACTCATCGAAGACCCCTTTCGCGGTTATGTCGCGCTTACTGCAGCCCCCGCACACCACTCTCGCTCCTTCGCCCTGCGGTCCTCCACCTGGTTGCGATTCAAAGGTCCCGCCCCCCAAAAACTCACCCCGCATCCTGGCGCGCAGCACGTCAGCGGCTTCGCCACCGCCTCTTCTTTACGCTTCCTATTATTCGACTCGCGTGTCGCCTTGTCACGTTCCTCCGCGCATGTCCTACCAGCCTCACCTCCGCTGCATGGTGCTTCTTCTGTGCATCCGACATGTCCGCCTTCTCCTCGTACAGCGACAGGCACTTCTCGATCGAACATCGCGCAGTGCCGACGCTGTCGCTCCACTTCGCGTTGCCGCTCCGCGAGTTCTTCATCGCTTCGACATGACTGCACTTCGCGCAGCACGTTGTTCGAAGCCTTTTCGTCTCCCCGTCGCCGTTCGCTGCGTCCGCGCCCCGACCGCTACCGCGCCACGCCGCATCTTCCCCCCCCACTCTCGTTGCCCACCCTTTGCGCGTTGTGCACCATTTGTCGTTGGCGTTTTTTTTTTGCATCTCTTCCGTGCATTAATTGCAAGACGATGGCCTTTCCTTCCTCTGGAAGTCGTACTCCGTGAACGCCTCTACAAGCAACTTTCGGCGGCAACGCTCGCACTGGTCTCGTGGCATGAGTTCCGCTTCCCATTCATCCCAATCCACGCTCTCCCCTCGTAGCACCGGCAACAGTTTTTTTCGTGCCCGCCATCTCTCCTGCGTTGCACGGCTTCCTATCAAAAGGCCTGGAGATCAGCAGGTTCTCTCTGCTTACTAATATTATTATTCCTCTTCCTCCTCCTCCCCTTCGCTCTCGTCATCCTCCACATCATCATCCGCGCCATCCTCCTACTCCGAATCATCGTCATCATCACCAGCAGCAACATCAGCATCAACATCATCACCAGCATCATCCTCAGCAGCATTATGAATAGTATCATCGTAATCATCATCATCAGCATCATCATCGTCATCATCAGCATCAGCATCCTCATCATCATCATCATCATCGTCATCATCATCATAAACACCATCATCATCATCATCATCATCATCGCCAGCATCACCGTCACCATCACAGTCAGCATTATCATCATGATCATCATCATCATGATCATCAGCAGCATCATCATCAGCATCATCGTCATCATCAGCATCATCATCATCAGCCATCATCATCAGCATCATCATCATCACCAGCATCACCGTCAGCATCACAATCAGCATTATCATCATGATCATCATCATGATCATCAGCAGCAACATCATCATCATCACCATCATCATCATCATCATCAGCATCATCATCACTACCATCAGCATCATCACCATCATCAGCAGCAGCATCATCAGCATAGCTTTCCACCTGCAACTCATCATCAGCATCAGCCTCATCAGCAGCCGCAGCGTCAGCGTCAGCGTCAGCATGATGAGCATGATCACCATCAGCATCAGCATCATCATCATCATCATCAGCATCGTCGCCAGTAGCCTCGGCATCATCAGCAACATCATCAGCATCAGCAGCATCATCAGCAGCATCGTCAAGAGCATCAGCACCATCAGCATCGACATCATCATCATCACCATCATCATCATCATCATCATCGTCATCATCATCATCATCGTCATCATCATCATCATCGTCATACTCATCGTCAGCATCATCATCAGTCATCAGCATCATCATCATCCGAATCAGCACCAGTATTGTCATCATCATCATCATCATCATCATCAGCATCAGCATCACCATTACCACTATCAGCATCACCGCCATTACCAGCACATTCATCACCGCCATCGTCATCAGTTATCATCAGCATCCTCATGGTCAACGGGATGCTAATAATCAATCACAACAGCATCAACCTCCTTGTCATAAGCAGCAGCACAGTCGCCATCAACACAATTACCAGCATAAGCAGCATCATCATCGTCATCGTCATCGTCATCGTCATCGTCATCGTCATCGTCATCATCATCATCATCATCATCAATCATCATCATCATCATCATCATCATCATCATCATCATCATCATCATCATCATCATCATCAGTATCATCAGCATCATCATCAGCATCATCAGCAGCGTTATCATCCGCATGGCCATCATCGTACTCCGCAGCAGCAACATCAGCATCAGCATCGCCATCACCATTACAAAACATCATCAGCAACATCATCATCATCATAATCCGCCGACCCCTTGTGGGTCTTTAGGCGTGTGAGATTATCCCCCCCCATAATCCCCCCCAGGGACCCCAAACCGGCAATTCGACGCCCCCGTCCTCGCCCAGCCCGACCCCGGACCGAACGCGTCACGGGGGAGCGGAGGGCTCCAAAACTGGCCAAGAAGACACCGAAACGCTCCCCTGACGGTCTTGGGAGGCCACGATTCGCCAAAATATCGCCCTGGACGCCCACGATGGCCTCCAGGCGGCCTCCGAAGCTGCCAAGACGCCCCAAAAGGCTCCAAGATGCGCCCCAAGAGAGTCCCAGGAAACAGAAAATCGCCCCATTCCCTTAGAAAAACAATCATTGTTCGCATGCTCGCCTATTCGGTTTTCACAACGTCTCAGACGGGCAGAGAAACATTCAATATCGCCCCCAGACGGCCAAAGGGGCCCCCAAGACGGGTCGAAGAGGGTCCAACAACAGCCCCCGTAGCCCCCAAGACAACCGAAGAAGGCCCCCAGACGGCTCCAAGACGGAGCCCACAGGGCACCTTTTCGAGCCTTCGGCCCGAAGACGCCCCCTGTGCTCCAAGAACAACCCAAGAGGCCCTGAGAGACCCCCACGAGAACCTCAAAGGCCTCCAAGAAACCCCCAGGAAGCTCCCAAGAGGCCCCAAAACTTGGCCCAAGATGCCTCGGGGCGGCCGGATATGGCCTGCAGACAGGCCAAGATGCCACCAAAAGGCCGCATCAGAGCACCAAGAGGTACGATAACAGCAACGAAGCAACAAGAACGATGTCGAGCGCCGTGTCATGATTCGAACAAGCCTCGTGAAATGCAGTCCTGGAGACGCAGTAGTTTATATGGGGGTCGGCGGATGTGGCGTAAGCCTATAGAATCGTTTATAGAGCATTTGCCAAGATGATTCACACGCGCCTTGTTCTGTATCTGGACCCGCAGATCTCGGATGAACAGATGGGCTTCAGGATAGCTTGCGGAGTCAACGAGGCTCACCCTCGAGTGCATGGTCGGGGCATCCCTGGAATGGAATTTTTCGTTGTTGGTGAAGAGCCGCGAGGCCTTCGACAAGCTCGAGCACAGCGCTTTACTGAACTCCCTAACAGAGCCTGGATTGCCATACAAGTATATGGTCCTGTTGAAATGCATATATTCTGGCCAGGTGGGCATTGTCGACAGCACTTCGATTTCGATCCGCCGTGGAGTTTAACAAAGGGGACTTGTTGATCCCGCTTTTGCACAACGCAGCAACCGAAGTCGTCATGCACCCGTGGAAGATGCGCTTGATTGCTGAGCATGGTTTCCAGCTATCTGGCGACGCCGCTGACAGGCTGACGAACATCCGCTTCGCGGATGATCTCATATTATTTGCGAAATCGTTGTGCGAGATCGAGAAGATGACCGCGCTGGAGGAAGTTTCGAAAGCTGGCCTTGCGGCAGATGGATCGAAAGCCAAACTTACGACAGATGCCGCCATATCCGATGGGTCAACGCCCCTGCTGGTTGACATCGCGGGCATGTTCGTGGACGTCATCAGGGCAAGTTTTTCCCACAAATATATGTTGGAACGTCTTTGCCGGAAGATCTGACGTCGCGGGGGCAGAGAAAACTTGATCATCGTCTGTCGTGTGCGTGAATGCGCTTCCATGAACTGCACCACACCCTGCTCAACCGCAAGATTCTAAGATTGTTCGACGTCGTCGTCAGCCCAACAATCTTGCACAATATTTCAACAACTCCGCTTACAACATCGCAGATGGAAAAACTCGATGGAGTACAACGGAAAATGATGCGACACATTGTGGGCTGGGTGAGACACGACGAGGATGACTGGCATGCCACAGGGCATCGAAGGAAGAAAGATTGAACTCTGCGTGCGGCAGCACTCGCGTGGCGGTCTGGAGCTAGGTGCGCGGCAAGCAAAGGCGAAGACTGATCGAGAAGGTCGCAAATGAACCTGCAGGCATCGTCATCCGCGTGTATCATTGGTCGATCGGCCAACTGTGCCTGGTCAAGTAGCCTGCAGGAAGCCTGTCAGTTTGGTGTGCTGGAGGACGGACGGCGTCTGAATGATGGCATTCGGGCTGTGTGGGTGTGTTGTGGTGCTGTGCCTTGTTTTGTTGTGTTGCGTTTGCGTTGTGCTGTTGTGCGTGTTGTGCTGTTGTGCGTGTTGTGCTGTGCTGTGTTGTGGTTCGGTGCGTGTTGTGAGTTTGTGTGTTGCAAGGAACCTGTGCATGCTTGTTCCTCCCGTGTCCTGTGCAGTACTGGCCTTGTGGCTGTGCGGGATCTGCTCTGCTGTCATCAGGACTGCGACAGGGTGAGGCTAAGGGATGTTGAGGGAAGAATCTCTAACATGCAATCCCGATGCATTCAAACAGTTCACTGCCGATGAGGCTCTCGGAGTCGCCAAAATCGACAGCTCAAAGCATGGTCCCGAGAGAAGCGGGATTCTAGCACTGGCAGTCGGCGTCTCTCGACGTGCCAAGATTTCCCGTCATCCAGATACTCGGTACCACGCCTGGAAAGAAACAAACGGAGATGCGCGCTGCCCAGATATTTCGGGGTACGCTTGGGACAAGATAAAAATGAACGCTGCCTAGAACTGCCACTTCACGCTTGGGAGAAACCCAAACTCGCTGGGACACGCATGGGGGGGAACGGGGATACGCGCTGCTCGGATCTGCCCAGTAACGCTTGGAAGGTTGAGCTGGTAACCATGGGTTCGGAGAAAAGGCTGCATGAGGTAGGAGTCAGGAGGCAAGAAGAATAAGCAGGTAACGGAGCCCGCGAATACCTCCTGTCCTTCCCCACACGATGCTCATCCTCTCCTGATGCTGATGCTGACCCGCCGCCGTTCTGGCCCCAACAAAGCCCTTGACCAATCATACGGTCGCGCCCGTGCCAGGCGCCAGCGATTTGACCCGAAACGCGGGCTGGTGCAAAAGAGCTCCCCCGACTCCGCCAGTTATAGCGGAGCCCGATTGAGGCGGGCAGAGCAAATGTCTCGACAGCGTTGGGAACAACATCCACGGAATCGACAGCGCAGGAACAACATCAACGGCCTCGACAGCATCGGGAACAACATCTTCGGTCTCGACAGCGTAGGGAACTACTCCAACGGTCTCGACAGTGTCGGGAACTACTTCGGTCTCAACGGCGTCGGGAACTGTTTCGGTCTCGACATACTACATCGACGGTCTAAGACGGCGTCAGGGACTGCACGAGCCTACGACAGCAATGATAGCTCATCGTGAAGACCAGCTCGGCGCAGGCGAGTCGGGCTACAGCCTTATCCCAGTCTGGGATGGGGATCCCCAGGGCTGGAGGCGGTACTGTGACGACGTGGAGATACGGACGCAGGATACAAACCTGGAAGTGAATTAACTTCGTGGCGGAGCGGCTGGTCTGGCGTCTGCGAGGGGCTGCCCGCTGGGCGGGGTTGAGAATTCCTCGGGACCAACTCCAGCACATCCCGGTCCATCCTCGCCAAGCTGGCACAGCTCGATGATGACAGCACGGTGATCGAAGAGGCATAGCGGCATAGCCGGCCGACCACGTAAGAGGAAGCGCTCAATGCGCAAAGGCGAAACCATTGGCGACTTCTCCAAGGGCGTGCGCTACAGCCGAAGGACAGGCGAATGACCGTCTACGCGGCGTGTTTCGAGGAAGGTGTTCAACAGCTCGAGGACGACGGAATGAGGTTTGCAGACCAAGACTATATCCTGGCGTGGTGGTTCTGAGAAAAGTGTAGTCTCTCAGCCGCCAAGAAGGAGCGCGGCGCGTGGTCTCGTACCTCCCGGACGACCGCTACGCCTACCAAGATAATAAGACCATCGTGATCCGCATCTCTCTTCCCGGATCAGCATGATAACGAGACGAGAATGTCGACTCCCCAATGACGACTTCAGCAGCAGCAGCGCGGGGGGCGTCGCAGAAAGGTCCAACGCGTTTCACGGGCAGTGGTTCATCGGGCCCCAAGGGCGTCAACGCGACCGAGCGCGAGGACGACCACGACGCCGAGGGCAATGAAGCCTACCAGGAGGAGCACGACGAGCACGGCGACTACGACGACGGCACCAACGAAGTGAATGAGGTCGAGGTCGGTGAGACCCAGTGGTTCGCGCCAGGAGCTCGAGGCGTTTGCGACGGAGCTCGAGGAGGCCGACATCGACCCCCAAGCCGGGCAGAGTGCCGCCCTGGAGGAGGCTGCCCTGCAGGTCTCCCACCTGCCAGAGGCCCTCGAGGTGAGCGGGCGCACCCACAGGCGTGATGGTGGAAAATCCAACTTGGGCGCCCAACGTCGCTAATCGCACCGAACCAGAAAAGGTCGGACCAAATCGAACCACCAATCGAAGCGCACCGAACCAGTGGGACCGAACCGAGGGTAAGAACGAAACCAACTGGGGGGATCCAACAAGGACCGAACATTGAACCGAACCGAACCGGAGCCAAACCCAAACCGAACCGGCCGAAACCGAACCACGGTGTCAAAGCAAGACCAAGCAAGACCGAACCGGCTACAGAAACGGACCAAGCCGGACCGAACCGATCCCTTCATGTCCAACGGCCGTGGCAAGTTACGCGGGAAGTCCTCCTGGCTCCGCGGGGAGGACCTCGCCAGGAGCCGGTGATGCCTTGGGCCGCGGGGACGGGAGCCGGCCCGGCGCTTCTGAAGGATATCGCAGGGCGAGACATCGACCTGCAAACCTACCGACACACCCCACCGCGCCCCCCACCACGCACCGGCACCCCACCCCGCGGGAGCTCACACGTTCGGACCCCCTTCACGACAATTTGTCGCCCGAACCTACCGACAACCCGCCACCGCGCCCCCCACCACGCCCCGACACACCACCCCACGGGAGCTCACTTCTTCGGACCCCCCAACACAACAATTTGCCGCCCGAAACCTACCGACACCCCCCACCACGCCCCGGCACCCCACCCCCCGGGAGCTCGGTTCTTCGGACCCCGCACACGACAATTTCTCGCCCGACACCGACGGACACCCCCCACCGCGCCCCCCCCACCACCACCCGGCACCCCACCCCACGGGGGCTCAGTTCTTCGGACCCCCCAAACGACAATTTCTCGCCCGAAACTTACCGACAACCCGCCACCGCGCCCCCCACCCCGCTCCGGCACCCCACCTCGCGGGAGCTCAGTTCTTCGGACCCCCCGACACGACAATTTGTCGCCCGACACCTACCGACACCCGCCACCGCGCCCCCCACCACGCCCCGGCACCCCACCCCACGGGAGCTCAGTTCTTCGGACCCCGCACACGACAATTTCTCGCCCGACACCTACTGACACCCCCGACCGCGCCCCCCACCACGCCCCGGCACCCCACCCCACGGGAGCTCAGTTCTCCGGACCCCCCACGCGACAATTTCTCACCCGAAACCTACCGACAACCCGCAAGCGCGCACCCCACCACGCCCCGATAACCACCCCACGACAGCTCAATTCTTCGGACCCCCCAAACAACAATTTCTTGCCCGAAACCTACCGACACCCCCCACCGCGCCCCCCACCACGCCCCGGCACCCCACCCCACAGGAGCTCAATTCTTCGGACCCCCCATGCACGCGCACCCACCCCCCTCGCGGAGAAAGGGGGGAGGTGAGGGTCGCTCTTTTCCTCGAGCAACAAAGGGCTGCAGGATTTCCTGGATCCTCCAGGACAGTCTAGATTATATTTTATATAATCATATATCTATGTGAAACTACAAACTTCCTAGCACCTCTCCTTGGGCGCTGGAAGCGGCTCGGCCTCCAGCCAAGAAAAGTGAGCCACAGGGAAGCCTCTTTGTGCTCCCTGGGCAGGCGTCGCAACGGCGCTGGCCCCCTAAACCCATCGCGGGGCTACCCGCTGAGGGCAGGCGCGGGGCAAACCGCAGCCTGTAAAACAAAGCTCACCCTCGGCCGTCGTAGTGCTTCCTGCGACCATTCTCCTAGCCCTCTCCGTGGATCACCTGAGAGCCTCTGGAACGGTCTCGGCACTCGCCCTTGAACGTCTCGATCCACTTCTGCGCAGCCTCTGGACTGCTGATGTCCTGCAAGCTAAGCTTGGCAAGAGGTCCATGCGCTGTAGCCATCACCCGCAGCTGCTCGATCTCCTTGGCCTGGCGATCCGACAGAACACCTCCGTGCTTGATCATCCTCGTGACCAGGTCTTCTTTGATCCCTGACACGGCCAGGCTCTTGGCCTTCAAGACAGCTCGCAGCTCAGCCACAAGAAACGTGTTTAAGAGCTTGTGCCTTGCACCTTTGTCCTGCTGTGCACACACGGTCTTGAACTCGACGTCAGCCCGCGCAGATGGTGGGCAAGTGCTTCCAGAGGCGGGGCTAACCGCACCCTGGAGGAAGGAACTTGTCGTAGAAGTTCTTGAAGTAGCAACCACACCAGCACCCCAATAAGAAAGTACTCGCTGCAGTCACCATAACAAGTCCCAACATCAAGTAGAACCTGAACTCCTCGCTCTCCACATAGTGGCTGACAGGCGCGGGGCAAACCGCAACCTCGTCAGATCCTCCGTACACTGTCACCTTCTCGCCTGACGCCTTCGTCACGACCTCCGTGAAAACTGCCATTGCGCTCAAGCCCGTCATCTGCTTTCCGAACCTGAGGTTGAGAGTGGTGCAATGCTTCTCGATTGTCGGCCACTCGCTGTACTTCGTGAGCATGTCGGCTGTCATCTTGCTGGTGTCCTCCTTGTGAAGCTCGAACGCCTTGAGACGCAACCGCTCCTGAATCCACAAGTACCTCAGCTCCAGATGCCTGACCTTGCCCACCCCAACTCGGCTGCACATGCCACGTCCAGCTGTGCTGTCACTATAGATCTTCAGGTTGCAGGGCCTCTGGGTCTCGATCAGGTAAGTCTTACACTGAAGTCCTCTGGCTGTCGCACTTCCCGTAGCATACATCTCGGATTCCCCTGAACTTAGGGCTATCGTACTCTGCGTCACTGAGTAGCAGTCCCAAGTGTGGTCGCCATACCTCACAGCTCCTCCACTGGTAGATCGCCGCTGTAGTTCACTCGTAGGTGCCCAATCCGCATCACCATCTACACGAATGCCTTCAGGAGTACCTTGAAGTGGGTAACACCAGACCAAAACAGGCTGTCCTTCGTAGTACCTTCCAAGTCGCTGAACACGCGCATGCATCAAGACGTTCGGGTTGGAGACGTGCTGCATCGCTGTCTTGCTGGCGTACATCGTGTCGGGCCTGTCCGAAGAAAGGTAAAGAGCGGTGCCTGCTGCACCCGCCACTTCTCGAGCACGATCCTTGGAAAGAAGGTCTAGGCTGTCTCGTCGGCCTTGTCCTGTAGCTTTCGTTCCTGGAGTAGGAGCTGGTTTACAACCTCGCTTCTGCGTCCACTTGATCATGAAGTCCACATGCTTGGGATCGGCAGTCCAGAAGAAACCTGGCTCCTCGCAACCTGGCAACTTGTCGGTGTAGCCGATCGTCCTCTTGAGGTATGTAGTCTGCCCCACCGCTCCTGGTCCAAGTCTGGCGCTGGCCGTGACCTCAAACTGCTGCTTCAACAACTCGTCCAGCTCGTCCAGCTGCTCGTCGTAGCCTTCAGCAAGAAAGTCATCGCCATGGCAGATCGCTGTGCTATCCTCGTCGAAGGGGGCTGTGTTGGGGCTAGCAGGTAAGTAGAACACGTTAGGAGTTCCAACCAAGCATTCCCAATGGCCGTCGTCCATAGTAGTTCTCACAAGCTCACCCCACATCTGCGACGCCTTCCTGGTACCGTTCATGGCCTTGCGTAACCACCAGCACCTTCCAGGCGGACACAGCTCTCTCCCAGGATGCACGTAGATCGTCTCGTCTAAGTCAGCGTTGAAGAAAGCCTTCCTGACGTCCCAGACTTGTATCTTCCGCAGGTGCTGCCCGCTGGAAGTTGGACTTGAAGCGGCACGGCTCAGCGTCGCTCTGACAATCATGAGCGGGGGCGTGCCTTGGTGGTTGTCCTCCCTGACCTCGTACTTGTTCACCTCGGTTGCTACGAACCTCCACCTGACCTTTCCTTCTTTCATGTGGGCTATCGGGAAACCTCCAATGTGCTTGCCGTCAGTCGCCGTCGATGTCGCCACTTCCACGTAGACCCCGTAGTCTTTCATGGCCTGCAGCTCGTCGTCGCGACCCTTCTGATACAGGTCCTCATCCAGAGGCTCTCCAGTATAGTAATCGTAGTGTATCGTCTTTGGGCTCCACTGGTCTTTCTCATGCAGCTCGGCGCTCACCTCAACCATCTGCTCCACCTGCTGATCCTCAGGATCTCCGAAGTGGCTCCTGATTGTGCCGATGTGGCTCATCAAACATCTCCTGCATGCACACTCAGCTTGGTGGCATTCTCGTAGCTGGCATCGTGACGAGTGCTTCTCACACCTCTCGGAACATCTCGCACTGCGCTTTGGGTGTGGATCCCACATGGGGTCGAAGCTCTCGTCGTAGCCCTCCTCGCAGACTGCCAACTCACAGACAGAGAGATGCCCAATGCTTGCTACCCTGGGCTTCTTGACCTCAGCTCCTTCACGAACTTCACCTGGGGCACTTCGCCGAAAGTCGCTCCTGAGCTCGCCACTCTCCGTGTCCATGGCTGTCTGCACCTCAGCCTCTCCTGGGCCAGGGACCATAGCTACGTCGCTGGCAGCAGGTGCGGGGCTCACCGCAACCTCACTGCTGCTTGATGCCGCTGCTCCTCCTGGTGCGGCTCCAGGCGCGGGGCTACCCGCAGCCGGTGCTGGCACCACGACTGTAGCCTCAGGGGCCACAGGGTCCTTTGCCAACTTCTCGCGCAGCAAGTCGGCCTGAATGGTCTCGAAACGCTGTCGGCAGGCTGCCGAATGCGAACCGTATCCTGTACTGCACTTCCTGCACTCGTCAGTAGGACCATGAGCATCGATCATGCGCTCCGTGATGTACATGCTGCGTCCGATCGTTCCTGAACTCTTGTCGGGCGTCTGCTTCCAGGGCGTCACCCTGATGTGCTGGATGAGCTCGGGCTGCCATCTGAACTCCTCAGGCATCCTTCGCACCGTTCTGACCTTCTGCACTCCACGTTCAGGATCGATCACGAGATGTGTATCGTCCAGCTCACTCTTACCAACCCAGATTCCTTTTGCGAAGCGGGCTTCCCATTTGCCACGTCCCGCGGCAACTCTGGCTGAGATCCGATACCAGACCTGCTCACCCATCTCCGCAATCTCGCCGTTGTACTCTTTGCCGTAGAGCATCTTGTAGGAGGAACCTCCGTGACTGCGAGGCTGGAATCTGGTAATCATCCACCCCACTGAGTTCACAAGCCATGGCACGATCGGATCCGTCATCTTGATCTCACAGCCCAGCTTGTGCTCCAGCTTCAGCTTGTAGGCTCGAAGTAGACCAGCTGCTAGCTTGTTAGCTCCTTCAGCGTAGCCTGCACTTTGCTTGGAAAAGGGCGGTGATCCCCGCACCAAGGTTGAGTGTGATCTGCGATCTCGAACTGCCTGCGCCAGAGCCATGGTGGCAGGCTCCTGGTCTGTCTGAAGTATGACTGTTGTGTGGCCCCAAGCTTCCAGCACGCCTAGCAGGAAGGACACCTTGTAGTCATCCGTCTCCTTGTTCGCGTACAACGTCGCCTGAGCCAAGATCTTACAGTCGATAACATTCAAGACAGAGACCGCTTGGTCTAGCTCGGCCTTCGTGACCGACATCTTCTCCCTGATGCTGAAGTAACCTCCTTTAAGCTTGTACTTCGCAGCCAGCTGGTCCGTCCCTACGTAAAAGATGTCGAACATGACCTTCGGGATCTTGTTCTCATCAGCTGGTTCCTGAGCGTGGTGTGGGTCATCGTCTGCTCGAGCCTGCACGCAGATGGGACACCAAGGCCGAAAAGGTAGATGATGCCCTTCGTGCGCGGCTCTCTCCGCAGCACTAGGTTGGTGAGGAGTCTTCAACACTCTCGTTGGCACAGTTGTGGTCTCATCAGCTTCAGGACCTAGAACCTTCGGCAAAGATCCAGCTTCCTGTTCAGCTGGTACCTTCCTCGGTAGCGTCTTTCGGACCGCAGCTACCTTTGAAGCTTCTGGTTGAGTCTGGCCGTCGATGATGTGATCGTACTCTAAGTAGTAGTTGCCTTGGTGACGCCGTAGAGGTACGAACTCAGCTCCGTCAGGTGGCTCGACGGTACCGTTGATGATCCAGTGACCTGCAGGGCTATGAAGAACACTCTGACCACGTTGTACTACAGCATCTGTAGCCACAACTGGGTACTCCACATCGGCAACCTCTGCACCGACTTGAATAACCTCTCCTCCTCGGGATAGGTTCAGCTCCACGTGGCCGTACCTCTCGATCTCCTCGCCTCCTATGCCCTTCAAGCCGACAACGTTGCTGTCCGTCGGCGTGTAGTTATGCTTGGTCACCTGTGATCTCGGTATCGCACTGATCTGCGCACCTGAGTCGAGCATGATCGCATTCCGAAGCGGGGCTAACCGCAATCGGTCATCTGCAGGGCTCTGATCTTCATCCACGGGCCGAAGACCAGCGACGGTGACATGCCTGGGGCCGGCCAGCGCGGGGCTCACCGCAGCTGGCACATCGCAGCACTTACTGATAGTCTTTCTTGTGCTTCTTTGGTCTTGGCTTCTCGTTGTCGTCTGGCTCTTCCTCGTCCTTGAACCAGTTGTCCAGGCAGTACTCGGCACACGCGGCACAGTAGTCCAGCTTCCACTGATCGAAGTGCCATCGCCATCCTTCAAAGGTCTTCTTGCAAGAGCAGCAGACATATTGGTGGTAGCTAGGCAAGCAGTACTTCCAGTCGATCGTGTGGCTGCGCTTCTTGAGACCTCTGCCCTCAGGGCCAGAATCATCTTCGCTTGCAGCGCGCAGTTGACTGGGCGCAGCACCTGCTGAGTCATCGCGCTGTCGGCGCTTCCTTGACTTCCCAACATCTGTTGTGTAGGTGCTGTCGAACTTGTTCCTGTGCCCACTCCTGCCTGTCGTAACCTTTCGAGCTCCCTGACTGCCGCTGCCCCGATCTTCTTCTTTTCTTTTCCCTTCTCTTTTCGGAGCTGCTTCTTGTCCTTCTTGTCCTTCTCGGATGTATTCTTCTCGTCGGCGATCCGCTTTCGGCAGTTTGCGCTGCGGTGGCCCTTCTTGTGACAGTAGTGGCACTCGATCTCGGCGTCGGGATTCGGTGGCCTCTCCTTGCCCTTGCCGTCTTTCCCTTTGCCGCGGCCTTTCCACGGTCTCTTTCCGCCCTTCAGCGCGCCTATCTCCATCGGGTCGTCCTGAACCGCTCGCTCTGCCATCAACGCCGACACCACCTCGGCTCTCAGGAGCTCGTACGTACTTAGCCGACTGCTGTTCCGAAACACGTGCTTCTGCAGCTCGTCGTGATCCTTCAGCGCCTTTGTAAGGATGCCTCGCTTGATCAGGTCCGAGACTGGTTCTCCTGCCATCTTCTGGTACCTTGTCATGTCCTCGTCCAGCTTGCTGATGCTCACCATCACGTCTTCTTTGGCGTCGAACTTCGTGTCCGTGAGCTTGGTCCACATCGCCAGCACGTTTCCTGCCTCGCTCGGGTTGTACTCCTTCTGAAGTTTCCTCCAACACTCGGCTCCTTCTCCTACTGGGCTGTTCCTCACGATCAGCTCGCCTACTGAGTCCTCGGGCATCGCCAGGACCAGGCCGTAGTACAACTGCGTGCTTAGCTCTTCCTCCTGCGCGTCCAGGTTGACGTTGTCCACCTCCTGGGCTCCGTCCTCGCACCTTTCCAGAAGATCTCGGTACCTTCGATCCTGGGCGATCAGGTACGCTCTGTACTGGAAACTGAACGTCTTCCAACTCGCCCTGTGGCCGTCGAACGGCTTCACCTTGTGAAGAATCTTCGGATCCATCATCTCGCCGCGCGGGGCTACCCGCTGCTGCTGAGCCTGTTGCTGAGCTTGAAGCTGACCTCGCATCTCTGCGATCGTCACGTCTCTGTTCTGAAGTTCCTGTCTCATGTTCTGACTCTCCGTCGTCAGCCTCTGAACTTGATCGACCAGTTGCTGCAGCTGCTGCTCCATCTTGATAGTCTAGCACGTCGCTGACACGCTTCCCTATCCTCTCGATGTCGCTTCTCAGCTGCCTCGTCACCGCTGCTCGCTCCTCCTGCGTGAGCTGCGCTCTGCTGCCGCACGCCTTGAGCTTCCTAAAGGCGGTCCCTCGGAGCTCGCGGTGCTGACGCGTGTCCGCCGACCTGCCTCCTCGCTTGTTCGGCTTCTTGGCCTTCTCCGTGGCTGCTTGGCCTCCACTGTCAGAGCGCGGGTCTGACCGCAGCTCTGACTAGCAAGGGGTCCTCTCGGCGCTCGCGTGGATCGGCCCGCCAGCTGCTGAGGGGCTCCTTGAGCTCGCCGGGGTGCGGAGCGGCCCGCGATCCTCAAGCGAGCTCCGCTACCATGCACGCGCACCCACCCCCCTCGCGGAGAAAGGGGGGAGGTGAGGGTCGCTCTTTTCCTCGAGCAACAAAGGGCTGCAGGATTTCCTGGATCCTCCAGGACAGTCTAGATTATATTTTATATAATCATATATCTATGTGAAACTACAAACTTCCTAGCACCCCACAAAACAATTTCTTGCCCGAAACCTACCGACACCCCACCGCGCACCCCACCACTCCCCGGCACCCCACCCCACACGAGCTCAATTCTCCGGACCCACCACACGACAATTTCTCGCGCGCAACCTACGGACACCCCCCACTGCGCCCCCCACCACGCCCCAGCACTCCACCCCACGGGAGCTCAGTTTTTGGGAACCCGCACACGACAATTTCTCGCGGGGAACCTACGGACACGCCCCAGCACCCCACCCCACGGGAGCTCCGTTCTTCGGACCACCCACGCGACAATTTCTCGCCCGAAACCGACCGACACTTCCCACCGCGCCCCCCGCCACGCCTGGGCACCCCACCTTGCGGAGCTCAGATCTTCGGACCCCTAACACGAGCCCCCCACCGCGCCCCGGCACCCCACTCCACGGGAGCTCTGGTGTTCGGACCCGGACCCCCCAAACGACAATTTCTCGCTTACCGACACCCCCCACCGCGCCCCCCACCACGCCCGGGCACCCCACTCCACGGGAGCTTGGTTCTTCGGACCCCTCACACGACAATTTCTCGCCCAACACCTGCCGACACCCCCACCGCGACCCCCACCACGCCCCGGCTCCCCATCCCACGGGAGCTCAGCTCTTCGGACCCCCACACAACAAGCCCGAAACCTACCGACACCCCCCACCGCGCCCCCCACCACGCCCCGGCACCACACTCCACGGGAGCTCAATTCTTCGGACCCCCCAAATGATAATTTCTCGCCCGAAATCCACCGCGCCCCCCACCACGCCCCGGCACCACACCCCACGGGAGCTCGGTTCTTCGGACCCCGCACGCGACAATTTGTCGCCCGACACCTACCGACACCCCCCACCCGCGCCCCCCACCACGCCCCGACACCCCATTCCACGGGAGCTCAGTTCTTCGGACCCACCACACGACAATTTCTCGCCCGAAACCTACCCCCCACACACACACACACAACACACACACACACACACACACACACACACAACACACACACACACACACACACACACACACACACACACACACACACACACACACACACGCACAGACACACACACACACACACACACCGCGCCCCCCACCACGCTCCGGCACCCCACCCCACGGAAGCTCAGTTCTTCGGACCCCCCCACACGAGAATTTTGCGCCCGACACCTACCGACTCCCCCCACCGCGCCCCCCACCACGCCCTGGCACCCAACCCCACGGGAGCTCGGTTCTTCGGAGCCCCACACGACAATTTCTCACCCGAAACCTACCGACAACCCGCCACCGCGCCCCCCACCACGCCCCGACACACCACCCCACGGAAGCTCAGTTCTTCGACTCTCCAAAACAACAATTTGCCGGTCGAAACCTACTGCACCGCGCCCCCCCCACGCCCTGGCACCCCACCCCACGGGAGCTCAGTTCTTCGGACCCCCCACACGACAATTTTTCGCCCGAAACCAACCGACACACCCCACTACGCTCCCCGCCACGCCCCGGCAGCCCACCCCACTGGAGCTCAGGTCTTCGGACCCCCCACACGACAGTTTCCCATCCCCCCCACCGCGCCCCCCACCACGCCCCGGCACCCCACCCCACGGAGCTCCGTTCTTCGGACCACCCACACGACAATTTCTCGCGCGCAACCTACGGACACCCCCCGCCGCGCCCCCCACCACGCCCCGACACCCCACCCCACGGGAGCTCCGTTCTTCGGACCACCCACACGACAATTTCTCGCCCGAAACCTAACGACACCCCCCACCGCGCCCCCCACCACGCCCCGGCACCCCACCCTACGGAGCTCCGCCGAAGACGGCCCACCAGGATCCGCCGAAGACGGCCCAACAGGCTCCTAAACGTACCACGTACCACAAGACGGCGCGCGTGTGCCCCCGAACAACCCACCCATGAAGCCCGCCCGACATCCTCAACCGACCCGAGGGAAACCAACGAGATCCCCCCGTCTGGGGCCAGCGGCAGAGGCGGCAGCCTCTAATATATCGCAGGGCGAGACATCGACCTGCAGAAGGCAAAGCGGCAGGAAGGGACTACGGGAAGGAGGCCTGGATTGCGAAGCCCCTCGCACGTCGGGGATTCCTAAACGAGGGTTTGGCTACACGGGGGCTTAGGTTTTCATATGCCCCCGTTTACTGTGCCCCTGTGTACGGCGCCCAGGGCCCCCTAAACGGGGGCACAGCCAAACGTGGAAATCGGCGTTCCCCGTGCCTCCGTTTGCTGCCCCCGTCTCTGGCGACCTGAGCACGGCGTTCGCGACGGCGGCCGGAGACTCCGACTCCCACAACAACGCGCTGGAGGTCGCGAGGGCCGACACGAAAGAGCAGATCAGGGAGGTGCTACGCTGTGAGCTGGTGTGACGGGTCAAGGACCATCTACGAGGCGTGGTCTACACCGAGTGCGTCATCTCGGTGATGGGCGATGTCTGGTGGGAGGCCTACGGCGCGGTGGCAAAGAAGCTCGACATCGACTGCA
This sequence comes from Prorocentrum cordatum, assembly GCA_963575745.1. Taxonomy (NCBI): domain Eukaryota; class Dinophyceae; order Prorocentrales; family Prorocentraceae; genus Prorocentrum; species Prorocentrum cordatum. Next base: position 383,824 of record CAUYUJ010009691.1, read on the forward strand.
TGATCGATCGCGAGCAGGGCAGTGACGGCACCCTCCAATCCTACGAAACTTTCAGGTTCCTGGCCATGGTGGCGGGCACGCCAGTGATGGTGCGGGTGTGGACAATAGCGACAAGCTCGGCCTCTTCCTCGGCCGCGAATTCCTGGAGGCGATCGGCGCGAACATCGGCATCGCAAGGATAAAACTTACCGTGGGCTCGGGCTCGCAGCAGCTACTGGACTCGGAGAACCGCCACCTCGCCTCAGAAGCTCAAGCCAGAGATGTAGCACAAGGCGCTGGCAGAAGCGGACGCGGGCAAGGAGGAGCTTCCGCCCTGGTCCTCAAGGTCTGCGCCATCGCGGCCTCGGCGTGCGGTTCCAGGGCGGCAGCCAGCTCCACGACGGCCGCCATACGGCTCGAAGGCCAGGATCCCCCTTCGGGGCTCGAGTCTTCGCTCACGCCCGCAGGACGGCTGGGGAAAGGTCAGGACCTCCCAGCGGTGATCGAGTCGCCAAGTGTTTTAGCTGGACCGATCAACTGTCAGGACTTTGCTAAACCTATCACCTGGGCTATGTCGACGGTGACCGGAACCGAGTCCGCGACGACGGGAGCGCACACCACCACAGGTGCATACTCGGCGTGCTGCAAGAAGGCTTGCTGCTTGCCGTTTCCCGTGCCAGGTCTGCGATATGGACACGTGCGCGTCATGTCTCAGAGGACTGCAGCGCTCGAGATGCTACCACGGCGCCGGCAACGTCAAGACGGAGGTCGGACAAAGCGCCGAGTTTGCAGTGCGGCATCAGTCATGGAGGAGTCTCCGATCGGGCACAGCAGCACAGCACAGGGCGAGAGTGCGGAAGGCCAACTCACTACACAAGCATGGAGTTCGACCAGCATGTGTACGAAAGGCTCTGGAGGCCAAGCTGAACGACACTTTGGTTTCGACGGCATCGAGAGCGGTGCGAAGTACGAGGACACCACCTACGCGAGGTACCACCCTCACCATTATCTCACCAGCAGCCTCGGCAAGAGCGAACGGTAATCTTCGACGAGACGCCGCAGCAAATGCAGCCGCTTGAGCCGCAGGCACAGCATCACAACCTACCTGATCTCGACCATGTTCCTTGTCACTTCCCGGACGAGGCGCCCCAGCTGGGCCCCAGGCCCTAGGAGTCCACGAACATCGAGCAAGCAAGCGAGGAACAAAAAACGTACGAGTACGTGTTCCAGGAGTTCGACAGCAGGAACGAGGTGACGAGCGGCATCAGGATGAATATGTATTTCATGGTGGAGCGAGCAGCTTGGGTACGAGAACGATCTGAACCAAGGAGTAGCGACCTCATCGAGTTCGGCCCAACTGGCATCGGCATCGACAACCGCCTCCCCTGCCTCGTACCCCACACCGTTCAGGCCTGTTCTGTACGACCCGCTCGACGACACCCCATCAGGCGGAACCGCACGCCAAGCAGGTGGCCCTGGCAGATGAGCTACGAGAAGAGACCAGGACGTGGCCAGTATGGCCAACCATCACCAAAGAGAGCGAGACACACCCGTATCTTGCAGGTGGAAGGTGTTCGCGGATGTTTTCTGACGAAGGCGGCTCGCTCCAAGGAGGTCGCTATCGACACCATTTCGCCGTTTCGGGAGGCAACGCGTGGGTGGCGTTTGACGCCGCAACGAGCTGCTCAAGAAGCACTTGACCAACGGCGCGAAGGTGGTTTGTCCTCGCTGGGTGGTCACGCACAAGCAGATGAGGATATGTAAATTCGAACCAAGGTTGGTGGATCAGGGCTGCCAAGAACGTTCGGCATACATCCGTAGCGACATCCGTAGCGACGCGCCTACGGGCTAGTCGAACGCACTGATGGTCACCCTCGGGCTCATGTCTCAGGATGGCTGAACAGGGTGCTCCTTCGACGCGAAGTCCGCATACCTGCAAGTCGATGGGGATCGACAGGCTTCTCCACATTCGCATGCCCCAGCGGCATCCTACGGATCATGGCAAGGTTTGTTTCAAGGCTCGATCTACGGCACGAAGGACGCTGGCAGAGCCTGGTACGAGCACCTCAGGGCCTATCTCGAGAGGCACGGCATCTACGAGTCGAAGTTCGAGCAAAGTGTCTACAAGTTCAATTACAGGGGCGAGCTGAAGATGGTGATCCATAGCCACGTAGACGACCTGCTGGTGGCTCGCAGGAACGGGTGCCCCGAGGTGGACAAGATCCTGGAGCAAATGATGGAGTTCGTGCATCTCGACAAGCGCGAGAAGGCGTTCGAGCACTGCGGGGCGCACATCAGCACCACCAGCGGCGGCATCCAGGGGACGCAGGCCAAAGCCGTGAAGGCCGCGGAGCACGTGCCCCTGACCGCCGAGAGGAAGAAGTGTCCAGATCAGGACACTACGGCTGAGGAGCCCAGTGCATTTCGGAGCACCAGTGGGCAGCTGCAGTGGCTTGCCCTCAGGTCGAGGCCGGGCATCCCATTCGAACAGAACAAGCTGGTCCAGCGCGCCTCACACCTGAAGGTGAAAGACCTGATTGATATTGGCAAGCTGGTTGACTACGCAAAGGAGACCATAGAGCACGGTATGTGGTGGGGATGTGATAAACGCCGGTTGAAATAGCATTGGATTTTGGCTCCCCGACCGGGTCTGGGCACACTCCGAATTCAACGATTTTGTTTTCAAGTACCTGGGGGTTTGTGAATTATTGCGCGGCTATGTTTTTTAGGAAGAGAAATTTTCAAGAGGTTTTGTTATTGCTGGGTTGGGTTACCAATCATATTTTCGCAGTGCTAAGTACACGCAGTGTGGAAATACACATTAAGATATGTTAAGCCGTATTTTTCGCACGCTCGTTGTTGCCATTTGGGAATGAGAATCAGCTTTCGTTTTATATGACGTCTCTTGTCGGCGTGAAAAATCTGGAGTAGCGCGTAGCTCGATCCAGCAAATTCAAGTTTCTGGATCGTATATGAAGGAGTCGCCGTGTGCTTTTTTCTGTCGATGACTATTTAAGCGTTAGATTTTCGAAGGGGGATTCTTGTTGGGGTCGGTTGACATTTGCACGGTTTTCACGCAGTTGCGTTCGCCTTTTTTTTTTTCTTATGCAGTGTCCCCCGGGAGATTGTCGTTCGAGTCGTTCTCTGTTCGACGCGCCCGTCTCTGCCGCCGCTGCCGCCGTCGTCGCGTCGTCGTCGTCGTCGTCTGTCGTCGTGAGTCGTCGTCGTCGTCGTCGTCGTCGGCGTCGGCGTCGGCGTCGGCGTGGCCGTCACCGCGGCGCCGACTTTCTTCTCGAAACCGCGGCCCTCGCCGCGACCTCGCCGCGGGCCCCGCGGCGGCGCGATGGCCGCGGCCGCGGCGGCGGCGGCCGCCGACCTCGAGGGCCAGGGCCCGAGGCGCGGGTGGGAGGGCGGGGGGATTAGAAGGAGGAGGAGGAGGAGGAGGAGGAGGCGGCGGCGGAGGAGGAAGAGGAGGAGGAGGAGGAGGAAGAGGAGGGAGAGGATGAGGATAATGATGAGACCGACCACCCATTAGGATCGCAGTGGCGCTGTACGGGTACGCGTTCTCGCCCAGCGAGGGCGACTTCCCGTGCTGTCGTTTCAACTCCCTTCGCCACGTCGTAGAGTGCAGCGTGGAGATCGGCGACCACGATGCTCGTGATCGACGGGAGGAGACTGCCTTGAAAACGCAGGTGATGGCCCATCTGCCCACCCTGCCTCCAGGTGTCGGTGGCCCCGCGGCGCCGTTCGACACCTCCCACCTCCGTTCAGTTGTTGAGGAGCCGGGGATCTCACCTTCCCGCCCCCACCCCACCACCGCGCCCACCATCCCCCGCTCCGACTCCCGCTCCCACCACGTGGCCCGTTCGGCCAATTGGAGCTCTCGCCCTACTCTTGCTTGCCCCTCCCCCCCCCATCCATGCCCGCCCGCCCCGACCCCCCGTCCCCGAGAAACGTGGAAACGTTGTTCGAGCGTCTTCTGAACTTCGGAACGCCCCGAGGAGATTTTCAACGTTCGCGGCGTTCCCTGGGAAGTTGTGGACAGAAATGTTGGGCAGCGCCTCCGCGCGCAGGGCGCGACGACTGCGTGCCTGGGGCGGCGCGGCCCTGTCCGCGCGCCGCTTCCGCGGGCGGGGAGGGGCGCGGCCCGAGGCGGGGCCGGGGTTCCAGGGAGGTGCGCGGGCCGAGGCGGCGGCAGGGCCGCCGGCGGCGTGCCTGTCCGCGCCGCTGGCGGATCTCTTGCGCAGCGGCGACAGCTTGCGAGAATGGTGCTTTTGCGTGGTTCAATCCGAGGGGTGCCCGGGTGCCCGGGGTGCCCGGAGTTGCATTTCTTGCCATCGCATTGCGTTGCATTGCATTGCTTTGCGTCGCATCGCGTTGCAATCGCGGTGCGTTGTGTTGCCATCGCGTCGCACGGCGACGACTTTTTCGAGCGCCCCTCGCGGCCCTTCTCAGCTTCTCAGCTTCTCAGCCCCTCCCAGGGGCCCCAGGAATATGATGAGATGAGGATGGGGCCCTAGGGGCCCTGGCTAGGGGGCCCCCGGATAGAACGAGGAGGCCGAGGGCGACGGGGATGAGCAGGAGGAGGAATGGTCCAGGAATGGTGGGTGACGTGACGAGGATGGGTGAGGCAAGAGAGGGGGGGGGGAGGAGGAAGGGGGGAGATGAGGAGGGAGGAGGAGGGGGGGCGTTCGAGCTCCCACGAGGTGGCACGGAAATCCGCCCTATCTGATGTTCGGCGGAAGTTGCGGCAAACTCGCGTGTCCGTGGATCGCTGGAGGCAGAAGTGTTTCGAGCTTCGGGATGCGCTGAAGGTCGCCAGGATGCACGCGTGGGAGTTGAAGCACGGTTCGGTGATTAAGTTAGGCAAGCACCGGCGGAAGGCGAGCGGGCCCCCACCGGAGCACCCTTCTAAATTTACCCTTCCCCCCCCCATCCCCATCCCTTCTCGCCCCCCCCGCGCCGCGCCCCCGCCCGAGCCGACTTCTTGTTTCCTCTATTCATCTGTTCAGCTCCCACCCGCCCAATCAGGGCGCGAAGATCTATCGCCTTTCGACTGGGGGTGGATATTCACTCGCCTTCAAGCGCAACAGGGGCCACGCTGGTTGCGAGGCGCTCTTGGCGCACATCGATGCCCCGCTGTCGCGATACTCGGTTCAAAGATGGGAGCACTTGTTAGGCGCCGCCTGTTTGATGAAGTGCCAGTTGTGGTACGATTACCATTGCTAGTATTTGGAGCAGTTGGATTTCGCTTGCAGCGAGACGCTGCGACAGCAAGGTCTCGCGGGCCTGGAAGGAAAAAAAGAGGCGGGCTAGGTAGGAAGTGTAGAAAGTGGAAGGAAGGAGGCGAGGGGGTGAGGGGCGGGGGGCAGAGGGGTAGCGCGAGGGCGCGTCCGCGGCCGCGTCATCGCGCGGCGGTGGCGCCAGCGACACGAGACCTCTCCCGCGGGCCCCCCTCCCCCCGCTCTGCCACCAAGGGGTGGCGGGGGGCGGGAGGGCGAGAGGCGGAGAGAGGGGCGTGGCAAGGGGGAGAAGGGGGGGGATGGGGGCGGGGGGAGGTGCAGGGACGCGGAAAAGTTAAATGATGAGGCGGCGGAGCGGAGGCGGAGAATGCGAGGGAGAGGTTGTTGAGCCCCCCCTCCCCTCTCTCCCCTGCCCCGCCGCTCCACGCCCCCGCGCTCCGCCCTGCCCCCCCTTCTTGCGCTCTGCTTTTATCCAGGTGAGCCGCCCCTCTTGACCCGCGAGATCCACGACGCCCGCGGGGGCGCGACAAATTCGGCGGCGCCCGGCCACGAATGCAAAGCTCACAGTTGCCAGGTGAGATCAAAATTCCGACAGGCCACCCCCCCCCGCGCTGCTGGACCTGTTGCCCCGGGAAGACCGCGACGGCGGCGGCGGCCGCGGCGGCGGGCCCGACGTCGACGACGTCGGCGCGAAGGTCGAGGAGGAGGTCGAAGTAAAGGAGGAGGTCAAGGTGAAGGAGGAAGTAAAGGAGGAGGTGGAGGAGGAGGTCGACTTCGATCAGGATGGCGCCGCCGTCGGCGTCGCGCCGCCGCTTCGCCCCGTGTGCCTGTTGGAAGGGCTTGGCGCGGCGGCTGCGGAGGGCCCCCTTTGCTCTCGAATATCGCCCCTATCCTCCCCCCCCCCCCCGCCCCGCCCCACCGCGCCCGCCCGCCCGCCTCCGGCCCGCGGGCCCAG
>CAUYUJ010009691.1:395000-402674 GCA_963575745.1 Prorocentrum cordatum
CGCTACCTCGCTGCGCTGGCACTGCATTCAGCGATGAGAAGAGAGGGAGAGAGGCGAGACGGCGAGAGGGGGGAATGTGGGAACGTAGGGAAGCGCCCCGTTGCCCCAGGCGATGATGACCTAGACGACGCTGAGCTGCCGGGCGCAGACGACTCCGACCCGCGGGCGAGGATCACTTCCATGAGAGGGAGGTGGGACGAAGTCTCCGCCGCCTCCTACCCCGCGCCGCCTCCGCCGCCTCCACCTGAAGATCGACGCGACGACCCCCTTGCGCACCGCTCTCGCTGTTGGGCTAGATTCCTGATCAAGCTTCGGCGCTCCTTTCGAAGCGACGGCGTTCTCGGCGAGGTGCTTCGAGAATGGGGGCCATCCAGCAAGGTGACCAGTGTGCTACAATTGCAAGGAGGGGCGGCGCATCAGTGCATCTGCACATCTGCCCGCGGGGGCGCGGCGACGGGGCGGCGGCGACGACGGCGACGAGACAATGGCGGCGAGGGGGGGGGCGCGACGACGCCGACGCCGACAGGGGGGATAGGACAGCGGGGCAAGAGGGGCCACCCACCCCACCTCCTCCCCGTCGTCGTTGCGCGGCGTCCTCAGGCGTCCTCAGTCAGTCGTCGTCGTTGTCGTGAGTTCGTCGCTCAGTCAGTCGTTCAGTCGCGCAGTGCAATCGAGTCGCGAGTCGTCGAGCAGCGCAGCCCCGAAGTTTTTTTTTTTTTTTTTTTTGCCATGCAAAGTGTTGCGGGATCATCGTGATGGATCAGACAGCGATGCATTGAAGGAGGTATGTTTCTTCTTCAGCATGTCTTACGGCGGGGCGCTCTGGACAGCGAGTACTACATTGTCTTCGAATGTTGAGGAATCGTCGATGGATCAAGATATGGCGCCGTGCCTGGCATACGCAACTATCGATCTGTCCTTGAAGCACGAGCCATTGTCGAAACTTCTGAGCGAGTTGCACGACGTCGCGTGCATCTTCCCAGACAAAGACCCGTCGTCCAGGACTCCAGGGCCCCAAACCCTTGCGCTCAGAGTCGGCCGCGCCCCTATTCATATTTCTCGGGCATCTTACTTTTGGGCTTGTTGGTCTCATAGTTAGGTAAATAGGGCAGTTAGGGGGGGGGGTATCTGTTCGAGCAGGGCGCCTCGCAATCTCACTTGGCCCTGGGCGGCCATCGGCGCGAGGCCATCATGCCGACTCTGGCCACCACCCGCCTCCCTCCTGACCTCCCGCCCACCCCCCACCCCCCCGCGAGGGCCCCCCCTGCCCTGCACCCCCCCCCCCAGAGGCTGGAGCTGACGGAGGAAGCGGGCAGCGTCGTCGTCGAAGCCTACCTCGCGGAGCGGTGCTTGCACAGCACGAAGGTCGCCAAGCTCACAGACATAGTGTTCGTAGCGAGTTGGCCGCCTCGCGCAGGCGGGGGGGGGGGGCGCCGGGGGCCGCGGGGGATTGACGGGGCGGCAGCGACATCGGCGAAGTCGGCTACGGAGGCGGCGAGCGGCGGCGGCGACACTCGCAGCGGCTGATCACGGCGACGACGTCCGCGGCGGGATCGGAGGTGTCGCGAACGCGGCAAGGTTCGACGAGCCCACCGCGGCCGCCGAGGGGGGGCAGGCGGCGGAGATGGAGCACCCGGCGGCGGCGGTCGCGGCGGGGGCCCGGGCGCGGCCGCGGGGCGAGGGCGAGGGCGAGGGCGAGGGCGAGGGGGGGCGCCGCCAGCAGCATTGGACGCAACCCCTTCTCTGCTTCTCCTCGGCCTCCCTAAGCCCCCTGCCTCCCTCCCCTCATCTCATCCTTCTCCTCCTCATATATATATATATATATGTGACTCCTTGGCTAGGTCTGGTTCCTTGCCCTTCTCTCCTCTTCTTCTTCCCCCTCCGCCCCCTCCAGGGCTCCGAACTCCTGGGCGCCCCCTGGCGGGGGCGGGGCGGGCGCGGCGGGGCCCGGGGCCGCGGTCGGGGTCGATGGGGTCGGGGCGTCGGGGATTCCATGAGAGGATCTTCGCGGGCGCAAAAGGGGCCCGAAGCAGGCCCTCGGCCCTCGCCCCAGCGCAGGGTCGTGCACGCGTGCACGCACGCCGCACACCAAGACCCCATGCAATGAAATTCGCCCCCGCCCTCCCTCGCCAATTTTTCTGGAGGACGCCGAGGCCGAGGAGGAGGGCGACCCTGGCGGCCCGAGCAACGACAGTGACTCCGTTGGCGTCGGCGACGGCCCCGGCGACTCCCATGGCGGCCCGAGCAGCGACGGTGATCCGAGCGGTCCGAGCAGCGACAGCGACTCCGATAGCGACGACTCGGACTCCGGCTCGGCCGTCGACGCCATCTTGATGGAAGCTCGCAAGTGCGAGCGCCGAGCCAACGGCGGCGACACCAGTGGGGACGATGACGAAGACGACTGCGACGACGACGACGATGCGTGGCTTGAGTTCGGAGACCACGACGAGGAAGAGCGCGTCGCCCAATTCGTGAGAGAGCACAGGGAAGGCAACAGCAATGACAAGGCTGACAAGTCTGACAAGACTGATGTGTTGGCAAAGATGTTCGAACGCGCAACTGGCTCTTCCGAGCACGCTGATCTGTCAGAATTCCCCGCGGAAGTAGCTGCCGACGTGGCGCTGCACTGTGCTGAGGAGGTCATCGAGATCCCAGAGCCCAGTGTCTTTTCGGTTGCGCTCGATGATCTGCTTGATTGTTGGGCAAAGGGCTTCTGTTCGCGACTGAAAGCTTTCAGGCAGTTGCAGGAAAGAGAATGTCAAGAGATGCAAGTCAGGCGCGGGGCAAGCAAGCAAGCAAGCAGCCCAACCCTCGCCATCATCGCCTTGCCCCTCCCCCCCCCCCTCGCACCCCGCTCCAGCACGGGCCCAGGGAACGCTTGGGGGGCGGGGCGATGCGACGGGGGGCCGCTGGGGGGCCCATGGGGCCCGGGGGGAAAGGAAAGGGTTTGGAGTGCCGCAGCTGGGCTGGCCATGTGCTTTCGCGTTTTCCTCATCAGTCTTATCCATCTTCAGCGCCTCCTCCCTGCCCCCCCCTTCTCGTTGTCGCGGCCGCCCTTCCCCTCAGGCATATTTCGATGGTCGAGTTTATAGACGACTCCTCGGGCCTGCCGCTGAGGGGCGTCCGGTACGTGCACTGGGATTCGTTGGGGCCCGATTTCGAAGGCCGCCTTCTCGATGTGCGAAATCGCACGGTCAGATACATGAACCCCGGGCATGGCCGCAGAAACATTTGCAGTTTCGCCTCGCTTTTAGAGTGTGGCAATATGAAGCTCCTGTGGCCAAACACAGGACTTGTTATGTACAGGGCAGCTCTGGACACACTTCTGCCGCACCTGACTGATGATATCGTGCATGTTGAGAAATTTGTGCGTCTGTGTTGGGCGTGCACGGACACAGACACTCACTCAGATTCAATAGAGTCTTGCATGTTGTGTGGGAGACGCAACTTGTTTATTGCTTCCGAAACAGGTGTGGTCGGGGCTGCTGAGCACGTGCGAGTGTGTCCCTTCTGCGAGTGTGCGTTTCACGCAACGTGCGCGACTCGCGAGTTCGGTCTGTGCAAACAGCGTGCAGTCGACCGTCTAGTTGCCAATTTTGCAAGTGAGCTAGCCGAGCTTGGCGAGGCAGGCCCGGGCCCCGTTGATGATCCGTCAGCTTTCGATTCAGTGCCCGAGCAGAAGTGGCACGTGCTTTTGTCGTGTCTCGCGACGTCTCAAACTTTCCAATCAGCCACGAGCGAAGAATATGATGCGCACGTGTGTCCGTGGTGCTCTCACTTGCTTGTGCAGGCGGACGTCCCAATGGGCTTGGTTGCGTGAGTGATCGGGGCGCTCGCAGGAGCAAATGCACGCTGCGTTGTTCTGACACTCTAAGGAGAGACGCACGCGCGCACGCATTGCAGACACCATAGCATGCAAATGCACACTCAATGCAACGCAGCATGCGGCATGCAGCATTTATAATGTTTTCAGGCCCTTGTTGTTTGTTTCACATCTGCCAGGCTGTGGTAGAACTGTTTCACACCCGATAATAGCTGTGAGAATGTGCGAGGATGGGGATGATGGCCCAAGTGCCCAAGGCGAGTGGTGGGCGCGCCCGGGTCAGAGCGCCTGCGGCTTTGCAAAATCGTGGATGTTTCGTCTGCGTCATTGTCCCCCCAAGTCCCCCCGCCCCCCCGCCCCCTCCCCCCCTCCGCCCTATCCCCCCCTCACTGTGGCCCCTCACTCGCTCTCTGGTCGTTATCGTCGCGTCGCCTGTTTTTCTCCTCTCTCCTCCTCGCTCGCCTCCTCGCCGCGGGCCGCGGCCGCCTGGCCCGCCGCCGGCGCCTTCGACGCGACGTCGACGCGAGCGTGGCCGGCGTCGCCCAGGCACCTGGCGGGGCAGACGGGGGGGGGCAGAGGGGGGGAGGGGCAGGGCATGATGATGATGAGGAGGAGGAGGAGGAGGAGGAGGAGGGGGATAGGATAGATATGATATGATGATTTTTGTTCAATTGAACTCAGCCGGGGGCTCCGCGTCCGGCGCCGTGTCTGGGCTGGGGGCGCTCGCCCGCGCAGCCGTGGCCGCCGCGACTCCCGCCGCGACCGCCTCCTGGGCCGCGATCGCCAACTCCTCCATCATCTTGCGCTCGTCCTCGCTCAGGGCGGGGGGCGGCTGCCGCTGGCGCTCTCGCTGCTGCTCCTTGCGGCGGCGCAGCAGCACGGTCCAGTCGTACTCCGTCTCGGTCACCGGCGGGCGCGCCGCTGGCGGCGCTGGCTGCGTCGCCGGCGGCGACGGCGACCGCCGTGTCCAGACGCCCTGATCTGTGTTGCCCCCGCTGCTGCTCGCCGCCGCGGCCGTGGTGGACGACGTGGCGTTCCTCTTCTCCTGCGCGGCCTTCCACTCCTTGAAGTGCTGCCACTCCTCCGCGCGCGCCTGCCTGTCTGCCTCCCGCCGATCTTCATCCGTCATGGCTGCCTGCCGAGCTGCCTCCTCTGCGGCCGCGCGGCGCGTCCGGCTGCGGCTGCGCCGCCGCCGCCTCGGCGGCATCGCCTTGGCTGGCACCGTCATCGCATCCACGGCAGCCTGGGCGCGGCGCGCGGCATCTGCGTTCGCCAGCCCAGCGGCTTTCGGGCGAAGCATGGTCGACGCGCGGACGTGCAGCACCATGTTCCTGATGCGCTGGCGCCCCTCCTCGTCGGCCGCCGCCTCTCGGGAGCGGAAAAGAGGGGGGTGTCCAAGAGGGGGGGGCGCAAATCATGACCAGCGGCGTGTGCGCGGCCCAGCGGGGGGACCAGGGACGTAATGAAATAAACAGAGGCGCCGTGAAACCTGGGGAGATATCATGGCCCCCTCCATGAGATCCCCATCCCCCTAGTCATCACCCCCCTCTTTTCCGCTCCCGGGCATCGTACTGCTCCCTCATCGCGTCGGCCCACCCCAGCGGCGGCGCGACGACGTGGCCGAAGACGGGGCTGCCGTCGTCGTCGATGTCGTCGACGTCGCTGCCGACAGCAGCGTTGTCGCCGTTGTCGCCCGCGCCGGCGCTCTCTCCTCCTCCTCCGTCGCCGCCCGAGGCGCTGCCGCGCGGGCCGCCCCGCGCGCCCCGAGGGGTGCGGAGGGGGGGGGTGACCGGCACGCGCGCCCCGGGGTGCGCGGGGCGCGCGTGCCGGGGCGGCATTGCTGGCGGGGCGCCGCGGCCGCGACGCAGCGCTCAGGTCGGCGCAGCCAAAATGGGCAACAACGACGGGGGAACGGAGGAACGGGGGGGGGGGCAGGAGGCGGTCGGCAAGGGGCGGGGCAGGGGGCGGGCGGGGAGGGGTGCGAATGAAGAAGGAGCGCGCCTGGCCAGACCTCGGGGCCTCAGGACCTCGGGGGGTGGACCGTTGGGCCGAACATAATTTGGGCCCGCCAGCGGGCGCCTAGAAAAAAAACCAAACAAAAAAAAAAAAAAAAACACAAAGACCCCCTCAAAAAAAAAAAAAAAAACAAACCCCCCCCCACCGCCAGGAGACCACCCAAACCAAACCCAAAACCACCACCCAACCCACCCCCCCCCAACAAAAGAAGCGGGTTCGCATTTCTCTCGCCTGGTGGCCGCAATGGCGGTCCATGAAGAAGCCATGGTGGTTCGATTCGACGCGTCCTATATATACATATATATATATATGTCTATCTTCTACGAATGTTCTCATATGTGCTTGTGTGTTTGTTTATTTCACGGGAACAGAGTTCGGCTGGGCGCGTGGGTGGTTGTGTGTGTGTGCGCGTGTGTGTGTGTGTGTGTGTGTGTGTGGGGGGTGGTAGTGGGGTGGAGTGGGTGGGAATCAACTAGCATTGTGGTTTGTTGTGTTTGATATATATATATATATGTAATGTATGCTTGTATGTATGTATGTACGTATGTATGTCTGTATGTCTGTATGTATGTATGTTCGTGTATGTATGTAGGTAGTTATGTGCATATGTATATATGTATCTATGCATGTGTATGTATGCACATGTGTATGTACACATTGCTGTTGGGCGTGATGGGCGCGCGAATCAACGCAGCTATGTTGCGTCAGTGTGCGGTCGGGGAAGGTTGCGAGCCCGCATATGGGAGCGTTTTGGTTTGAATTGGGCGGGGCAGGCGGGCAGGCTGGGATGGGGGGGTGAGTTGATAGGGGCATGTATGCAGTATGTCTGGTGTGTTTGGTTTGAGAGATAAGCTCGCGATTTGATGTCACACCGCGCCGTTAGGATTATGATTTTGATGACATATCAAACTAATCCAACGTTGTGAGGACGCAGGACGCACCCAACTGACTCTCGCGTTGGGAGGTCCGCCCACCGATGCATCATGCAGCAGGAGGGGGGCTCATTGCGCGGTCATCCCGTTTGGGGTAAGTTCACATCGTGTCATCGCGCCCCCCCCAATGTGAATCCTGCGTTGGGGATTGCCGTCCCGCACAAGAAATCACCAGTGTTGGTGTGTTCCCTCAACATGCCCCCAACGAGTACATATGTTACCACTGTTACCACCACCAACCTTAGGCCAACCTTACTGCGGGTCGGGATGTCGACCCGCACTGAATCATCCGTTGTGATGCTCGCCCAGCGCATCTCCATCTCCCGTTTGGGAGTGGTTTCCGATGTGATCACCTGTTGGGCGAGCTTCTCAGCGTGACTGCATGCTGGGAGATACCCCCCGCCATGATCTATCAGTTGGGAATGTCTCACACCATGCTCACTGGTGGGGCGATCTCACATCGTGATCATAGGTTGTGCCCCCTTATGTTGGGATGCTATCTCGACGTGATCCGTTGTGGGGGTCCTCCTAACCCGAGCTCTCACGTTGGGGGATCTCCCAGCATGTAGTGCACCTCCATCCGCTGGGCTGCCCTCCCAGCATGATCACATACCGTGTTGGGGTATCATCCCATCGTGACACGCAGCTGGGATGCACTTCCCACCATATCACTCTGTTGGGACCCCATCCCGACGATGCACCCTGTTGGGACCCTCTCCCAACGCTATGCCCCGCTGGGACCTCCTCCCAACATGGTGCCCTGTTGGGACCCCCTCCCAACAGGATGACTTGTTGGGACCCCCTCCCAACATGGTGTCATGTTGGGACCCCCTCCCAACATGATGTCCTGTTGGGACCCCATCCCAGCGATGTGCCATGTTGGGACCCCCTCCCAACAGGGTG
>CAUYUJ010009691.1:402774-415274 GCA_963575745.1 Prorocentrum cordatum
TTGAGCGGCAAGTGCGTGAAGCACAACCAGATGTGCAGCATGATCAAGACTTGCATGCACCGCGCAGGGTCGCATTGCACCATGCACTCTGCGTTCGGGTCCAGGGAGGGGTCGGAGGGGGCTTCGATGCGTTTCTTCTTTCTCTGGTGCGCATTAAGGCGCGAGTTGAAGGACACCATCATCATTCACGAGAACGTGAAGATGTTTGGCACGTCCCTTCTCGTGGAGGAGCTGCGTTTCCTCTCGCCCGCTCGCCTCTCGCCCCTCCCCCCCCCCCTTCTCTCCCCATCCCCCATCGACGCCTCGACGCCCCGTCCTGTCGACTCTCTTGCAAATTGCCCATGTACTTTTTCACGCGATGACTCTTCATTTATGTTGCCTCGCGCCAGGAGCTCGGCAGCCACTACTACATCATCTGGATCGTTGCCGACGTTTCCCAGATGGGGTGGGCGTCGCGCCGCACCCGCCAGATGGTGATAATGATCCTGAAGGCGTGGTCCGATCCCGTCTTGACGGACTCGAGGGCCATCAAAAACAATGTTAAAACATTTTGAGCCGATTGAGCTGTGCAGTCTGTTCCTGGCCCCGGGCCCCCGGCCCCCGGGCCCGTGAATTTCGTAGGTTTTGCGCGCCTGGGCGCAGGGCGCTGGCTTTCAGGGCTCGCGCACGGCGCGCCGCGTGGAGGCGTTCCTCTCCCTGGAGTCTGATTTCCTCAAGCTCTTCGGCCGCGCCTGCGGCTTCAACTGGCGCAGTTACATGGTTGCGTCGCCAGAGACCATCCAGCGCGAGGTGGAATGGTCTGCGAAGCGCCCCGGGGTGAAGTCACGCTGGGCCCGCGGCTGCGCCGACGAGTTCGGGGGCCACCCGGCGTCGGCGCGAGGTGCCCTGACATTGTTCGAGCGTCAGAACCTTGCCATCGCCGACGCCCGCTTCCCTGGTGATTGCGTTGACCTCAACCAGAATATTAACAAGCGTGTCATGAGGATTTGCCTCTTGCCAGACCACCGCCATCATCGCTCATCATATCCATCATCATGTTCATCATAATCATCGCACCATCGAGCCATCAGCATCATCATTACCATCGGAGTCATCACATTATGATCATCATCATTCTGGTGACCAGACTGGTGCTCGTCCTGTCCTTCTCCCCTTCCTTCCCCCCTCTCTTCCCCCCCTCTCCTCTCCCCCATGGAACCATCATCCCCCTCGTTGCCGCTGTTCTGGCGTCGACCTTGTTGCATCCGCCCGCGTCCTCTCCTCTCTGAGCCTCTCTCACCTTTGTCATCCTGTTTCTTTGTTCCTATGGTCTCGGAATTTCTCGCCCCATCCGCCTGCTCCTCGGCTCCTCGATCTACTCTGCCTCTCTCGCAACCCCCTTCCACCCGCCCCTCCAACTAACTCATCTCATGACTCGTGCTCTGTCTGTTCTGTCTGTCTCCCGCTCCGCTCTCCCCGCCGCCGCAGCTGCCGCAGGAGCATTGGGTGCTCTCTTCACACTCTCATCGCCAACCTCGGCCACGTGTACGTCACTCAGGAGACTGGGGTCAGTGACCGGTGGCTGATGGCCGAGGAGCTCCTGACTGCCATGGGGTACCCCATCGACCAGGCCAGTCAGGACGCGACTGGCGGCGCCAGGACTCAGTTCAGCGAAGGTGCTAACGTTTTCGCAAATCTGGTCCCGTTTTGAAGCGCATTTGCGATTGAGTTGCTCGCGGGCCCAACGGGCCCCTTGAAACCGTTCCACTTGAAACCTATTTGGGGCCCCGGGGGCACTGAGATCGGGGGATCACCACCAACGTCTATCTGAGTCTGTCTGCGCGGCAGCCCAGGCGTCGCCCCGACCCCCGGCCGCTCTGTGAGGTCTTCGAGAAGGCAGGCAGGCAATACTATTCATTTGAATCATATTGGCGGTTTGACGTGCTTGCTTCTGCTCAATCCAACGCCTGCGGCGGAGCCGCTACCAATGCAGAGCGCCGATGCCCGATGCCCCGGGCGCCGGGCTTCATTCGCCAGACCGCTCCCAATGCCCCAGGCTTCCCGACCCCCCTTGCTCCCCTCTCCTCGCTCTCCCTCTGCCTCTGCCTCTCGCTCTCCATGGTGCCCTCGTTGACTAGTTGGCCCTCCCTCCTGGCATTCGGTGGTTTCCTGGTGCGTGTTGGCGTTTCGGTTGGAGCCCTCTTGGGCCTCTTGGGCCGACTTGGGTTCGGGCCCCAAGGCTGCCTCCAGGTCTCTGGGTCGTCTCTGGGCTCCGGGCTCAAATATTGATTCTGGATTGATTCATTCAGGGGTCCACGAATCCACTGACCAAATCGACTCCAACATGCTCCAAGAGTATTGGAACATGTCGGATGCGATTTGGGTTGTGCGATCGGGCGTGTGCTGCGAGCTCTTCGGGGCTTCATGTGCGAAATTTCTGGCCCGCCTGGGCGCGACTCGGACTCGCAGCGTCGGAATTTCCGACTTTGGGCGAGTCTTCCGGACTGGCCCAGCACCCCGACATCGAGGTGCGCGACGTGTACGACAGCCCCGACGACGGCGATGACGATGATGATAATGACTCCACCCACAAGATGCCGACTACCCCGATGAAGCCCATGAAGTGCGCGAAGAAGCCCGCGACGCCCACGACGCCGGCGCCCGTCGCGCCCGTCACGCCCGGCACGCCAGTCGCGAGGAAGGGGCCGTCAGTCTCGCCGCATATGAGGGCCGCGAAGAAGTCCAAGGCCAAGCCGCAGCCGACGGCCGCCGCCACGCGCGTCGTGAAGCGCAAGCCCTCTTGTCGTCTGTTCAAGACCTTGGCCATCAAGGTCGCGACCGCGGTGCGCGTCGAGCACCAGCCCTTGAGCTCGGTGGCCCACGAGGCCACGAAGAAGACGGTGCAGCTGAAGTTGACTCAGTTTTTCGAGATGCAGTCAGCATCGCCTACATCGTCTGCGTCGGCATCGGTGTCGCAGTAGGCAGCGCCGTGGGAATCGACTCGTGCTCGAGTCAGTCACATGATGCCGTTAGCTCGGCAGCGATATAGGATTCATATAGGATGATGGTTATGACGACGGGGTGAGATAGGGGGGGGCGGGGAAGGAATCAGGGGAGGGGGAAGGAGACTGATAATGGGGAACAGGGGGAGGTGGAGGAGTGGAGTGGAGGAGGAGGAGAGGAGGAGTAGGATGGATGCGGAAGGAGGGCGATGATGGATAGGATAGATAGTGATCGGTAGGGATGGATAGGAGGGCTTTTGCTATCGGAATAGTTGGCGCACCGACGCCGACGCCGCGCTTGCCTAGGATGCGTTGCGTGGACCTCTCTAGTTTGCCCACTGTCTGCGCTGCAGCAGTTGGGCTGCGGTTGCGCGCATAGCTGGCGCGATGCTCCAGTGCTTCAGTTGTCGCGGCCGCCTCGCTTTGAATGTAGATCATCGGCAGGTCGCACCTGCCGCGCGCTGGGCACCAGACAGCGCGGGTCGCCGCTAGGGCGTGTGCCTGGGGCTCGCTGCTCTCCCCAGGCGCGCTCCGCAATCGGTTTTATGTCGTGAGACCTTTGCGCGTTTCGCGCCGCTCGCGCTCTCGCTCTCTTGCTGTTCGAAAACTCATGGGATGACTCTGGGGTGACTCTGGGATGACTGACTGACTGACTGACTGGTGGCACGTCGGCGCGGCGCGACTGCGCGGCTCGGGTCACCGTGTCCGTCCCGGGTCCCAGGTCTGGTATGCTTTTATTTCCTATGGCTCGCTCTCTCTCTCTCTCTCTCTCTCTCTCTCTCTCTCTCCTCTCTCTCTCTGGGTCTCCCCCTGCTGATATTATAGAATCTATACATTGTATAACATGCAATGAATGTAAATGCAAAGATATGCGAATTGTGGATGGATGAATGGATGATGATGTGATTTGGAGGAAGGGCGCAGGGATGCTCGGGCGTCGAGAGAGAGCGCCCAGGAGTGAGTTGAAGAGAGGCAGTCAGTTGATCAGTGGAGTGGATGGGGGAATGGGGGGGGGGGAGGCTCCGGGGAGAGGAGGGGGAGTGACACATGACGAAGCCCTCCCACTCAGAGCCTTTGGAGCGGGATCAGCCGAGCCTCGCGACAAGTCGCGCAAGTCGCGGTCGGTCAGCTCGGTCAGCTCACTTCCTGGCGGGATCAGGATTTCCGAGAACGCCCCCTTCCATCTCTCCATATCTCTCTCCCTCTCTCTCTGACCGCGGCCAGCCGTCTTGTGCGATTCATTCGTTCCCCCATCTGCCCATCTGCTTATCTGTCCCGCGCCTGCCCCCTTCCACTTCCCCGTCCATCCCCCCGCCGCTCCAGGCGACCCCATCGGCCCTTTGCGCCGCGGCGGCCTGGTGCAGCTAGAGAGACGTCCTTCCTGGAAGTCCTTCCTGGGCGCGACGTTTGAAATATTCGAAAGGTGTGGGGGGCCCTGGGGGCCCTTGGGGAGGGCCCAAGCAGGGGCGGCCTTGCCTTGCTTTGCAGCAGCTTCTCACTCGAGCGTCGTGGGAATTCCGGGCGCCAGAGTCAGCCCGCTCCGCTCTCGTGGGATCACATCGCTCCCCCCCTATCTCTCTCCGCTATGGTGGTGGCCCCCGCCAAGCGCAAAGCCGATCAGCTTGTGGACACTGACGCAGACGAGGTAGAGTCTCAGGACGGTCAGGGCGGCGGCTGTGGCGATGACACTGAATGTGGCATTGACGTGCACGCCCCCTCGCCCATCCCCAACAAGTTTGACCCGAACCCTGCTGGCGACTTCGGCAAGCGCCACCCGTCCTTGTCTGGTCGATTGCTGCAGGAGCGTGCCAGGATCGACTACGTGCTGAAGGATGCTGCGTGCTGCGTCCTCTCCTCCTCCTCCTCCTCAGGACTCCTCCTCTAGTTCCTAGTCTCCTACTGGCTCTCCTACTCTCTCCTCTCCTCTCATCTCTCGCGCCCATCTCCTCTTGCCGCCAAGGTGGGACGATTGGGGCTGTGAGTCTTCGAAGGCCCGGGGGGGGTGGCGGGGCGGCCCAGGGCCGCCGCCGCTTGGAGTCTTGGAGAGCCCCATCGGGCCCAGGGGGGCACAGTTATCGAAATCTCCGTATGTAAGTTAGACTGGCCATGCACCCGTGGCCCGTCGCCCACCGCGTTGGCCCTGCAAGGGCCGAGGTGGGGGCGGGCGTCGGGTCGGTCCGTCGGGTCGTCGTACTTTCGAGTGCTCAAGTGTGGCTTCGCTCTCAGGCCCGGGGCCCGGGGGCCTTGAGGGGTCGATGGGAATCGAGGAAGGGGGGGGAAGGGGTGCCGCCCGATGCCCAGGAGAACGCCACGGTGAAATTCTTCGACAGCTCTGGGAAGGTACTTATCCACAAGCACAAACTGAACATGAGAAACCAGAAGAGCACAGTTCAGAAATACAAAATTGGCATTCTCCGGGACGGCATCCAGAAGGGCGTGCGCTCTGAGATCGTGGTCATACCCGCGCCCAGTTGCGCCGATCAGGTGCCTTTCTTGGCCCATTCGGGGCCGCTCGTGCCGCTGACCATGGAGTTCGAGTGCATCGCCGGGGGGCACTTGAGGGACGCCGCTTACCAGGCCTATAAAGAGCACCCCCGCAACACGCAAGTGCGCTTCAGCATCGAAGCAGGCGTCGCATGATGCAGCACGTCGCATGGCGTCGCATGCTCCTGCTATGCTCAGCCCAGCTATGCGCCGCTGCTCTTCATGCTCTTGTCATCTTGTCCACGTGCCCTTGTGCCTCTTTCCGGCCATGCGTCTCTCTCTCTCTCTCTCTCTCTCTCTCTCTCTATCTCTCTCTCTCTCTCTCTCTCTCTTTTTTTGTTGTTCCCTCTCTCTCTCTCTCTCTCTCTCTCTCTCAGTGCCTCTGTCTGAGTCTGTCTTTGTCTCTGTGTCTGTATGTCTCT
The DNA here is from genome assembly GCA_963575745.1 of Prorocentrum cordatum. Lineage (NCBI taxonomy): Eukaryota > Dinophyceae > Prorocentrales > Prorocentraceae > Prorocentrum > Prorocentrum cordatum. The sequence continues at coordinate 408,662 of CAUYUJ010009691.1, forward strand.
GCCTCTGTCTATATGTCTGTCTGTCGGTATATCTGTATGTCTGTCTGTCTGTCTGTCTGTCTGTCTGTCTTTCTGTATGTCTGTCTGTCTGTCTGTCTGTCTGTCTGTCTTTTTGTGTGTCTCTCTCTCTCTCTCTCTCTCTCTCTCTCTCTCTCTCTCTCTCTCGCTCGCTCTCGCTCGCTCTCTCTCTCTCTCTCTCTCTCTCTCTCTCTCTCTCTCTCTCTCTCTCTCTCTCTCTCTCTCTCTCTCTCTCTCTCTCTCTCTCCTCCTCAGCCCCTTACCCCCTCGTCTTCGTTCCCTCGCTTCCTCTCTGATTCCGAAACTACCGCTGCCCTCTGCCTCGCCGCCTCGCCCCCTTTCTCGCTCTGCCGACTTCTGCCCCCCCCCGCCCGCTCCCCCCCCTCCCTCCCCCCCCGCACAGGCATGCCAGGTGTGACTATTGTTGACCCGCGCATCCCCGAGGATGCGATTCGATTCTTTTGGAAGCGTGGGAATTCTACCAATGGTCAGGGGGCTGCAACGTCTCACATGGACAAGTACGGACTGATCCCTGATTTATGTAAGTCGTTTGGGGATTGCGAGAGGGAGCGCAGGTTGAAGGGGAAGGCGCAGGCAGAGGATCCCGATGATGAGGAAGGATGCGCCGCTGGTGACAAGAAGAGGGGGCAAACGGGGTACGAGACAAGGTTCCCTGGGCCCTGGGCCGTCCAATAGCAATTCCGACGACGATCGATCTCTGTCTCTCTGGCTCCCACACTCCCTGACACCCTGACACCTGGCTCTGACTCCCCAGCCCATGCAATTCCTATGTTGCCCTTTTGCGCATTTTCTTTGGCCCAGGTTCTGGAAGCACATTTCGGAAGGTGACAACGGAGATCTGTTTGATTCTTTTATCGAGTTTAGGGCGGCGAGGACGTTCCTGAACGCCATGACGGACTGCGGGTACTGGGATCGGTATTGTGAAGACCAGAACGACAGCGTGATATTCTATTTGTCACAGTTGGACACAAAAAAAGTGTTCAAAATCAATTTCGAGATCTGGTCCATCTTCAAGGGATACGCCTTGAAGCATTCGTGCGCGACTTACCTTGATGTGATGCTCGACGTGTTGAAATTTACTGGGCCCAGAACTAACTCGCGCTCGAACCCCGACCGCCAGGAGCTCAGCGCCGATGGCGGCGTCGCAGAGGTGTCTGACGGCGCGCCCCCACACTCCTAGACTTAGAATAATCCCAGCCCCCAGCCGCCAGCCTGGCCGCCAGCCCAGCCAGTTGCATTTCCTTCCCCCTTTCTCCCCTGCTGTACTCCTGCCCCCCACCATCCATCCTCGCGCCCCCCCCCCCCGGGCGCCCCCTCGCCTTTCCTCTCCGCGCGCCCGACTGGCCCCGCCCCGGGCCGCCCCGAGGTGGAGGTGGAGTGGCTCCTCAGGGAGCCGAAGGATGCGGTCGACGCCGTGAACTTGCTGTTCGTGACCGTCAAGGGGAACAAGAAGATCCTTCGCCAGGGGGCCGCGCACCGCGCCGCGCGCACCCCCCCCCTCCTTGCCTTTCGGCCCCAAGGGCCCCCTGGGACCCGGGCCTCCTGGGCCCTTGGGCATGGGTCGAAATCGCGGCCTTCAGGTGATGATTGATGCCATTGATGCTTCCCTGGGGATGATTCGGATGATCCCTCGATGTTATGATTATGATCCTGATGCTTGGCCCGTGAGCCTCTGGGCCCATAAGGGGTCCCGGGGCTCCGAAAGTTGCGTCGGCGTCGCAGCCCGCGGCCGATGCCCCCGTCGCAATCCCAGAGCAATGATTGACATCGGGGCCCAGCGGGGTCTCACAATCCCCCGCGCGCCTTTTTTCTCGGGCCCCTAGGGGCCGCGCCGCCCGCCCAACCCCGCGGGCCCCGGGCCCAGGGGCCCGCCCAGTGGCCCAGGGGAAGTAAAAGCGAGTACAGAAGAGGAGATTTGGATATTGTCAATTGAAGTAGAGTAGGGTACAGTCTAGTGCATAGAATGCCGCAGGTGCGCATAGATAGCCAGATATCCAGATAGCCGCGCTTGACTTTAATCGCCGCGGCTGGGCCCGACGAGATCTGCGCGAGAGCGCGAAGCTAACCGCGTCGACTCGGCCGCGTCGACTTAAAGATTTCAGACATGGAGCGTTTCGCCCTGGGCATTTCGCCCTTCCTCCAGGCTGCCGCGCAGCAGTCGCCCGTGCCCGCAGTCCTGATGAACGGCCCGCTGGCCATTGGCGTCGTCAAATCTGAGCAGGCGGCCGCAGTTCCGAAGAAGAGGCTCAAGTCTGTGGCCAAGGCTGCGACCGAGATTCCATTGACTAGGCCGATTCCGGAGGTCATCCTGGATGACGTCATCCATTTCATGAGCTATTGCTTGCGCAATGTGGCCACCGAAGTTTTGTCTTCACAGTCAGCGCACAAGCAGGCGCGCATCTGGTGTATCCATTTCATTTTTAAGCACGAGGTTCTGGTTCCAGCGTATAGCGAGAAACTTCAGAAGAAGCCAAGCTGCGTGGATGGCAAGCTGAAAATCACGGTCCTCTGGCACGTTGGAAGTACCAGTGTAGCAGTAGGCAGTAGTCATCGTAGTAGTAGTAGTAGTAGTAGTAAGAGTAGTAGTAGTAGTGGTAGTAGTAGTCGTAGTAGTAGTAGTAGTCGTAGTAGTAGTAGTAGCAGCAGCAGCAGCAGTAGTTTAGTAGTTTAGTAGTTTAGTAGTTTAGTAGTTTAGTAGTAGTAGTAGTAGTAGTAGTAGTAGTAGTAGTAGTAGTAGTAGTAGTAGAAGTAGCAGCAGCAGCAGCAGCAGCAGCAGCAGGAGTAGTAGTAGTAGTAGTAGTAGCAGTAGTAGTAGTAGTAGCAGTAGTAGTAGTGGTAGTAGTAGTAGTAGTAGTAGTAGTAGTAGTAACTGCAACAGTGTAGCAGACAGTAGTGTCTGTGTGTTTGTAGCGTCTAGTCTGCTAGGGGTGCATATCATCGCCCCTCCCTCCGAGCCCCTCTCCTCTCTCCTCCAGCCCCTCTCCTCCTAGCCCCCCCCTTCTCAATCTAGCCCCGGCGCTCCTCATATCACCCCGCTTCCCCGGGGGCAGGCGGCATGCTGCCCGAAAGGAGTCCAATTCACGGCGCCATGCTGCGTCCGCCGCGTCAGCCTGCCCGCCCTGCCCTGCCCCCCCGGCCCCCCCGCCCCCCCGCTCCTCCGCCGCGCCCCCCTCCCCCCCCCCGTCCCCCCATGCCGAGGTATATACGCACCTTCGGCAGTACATCATTCAGTACTTGGTTGACCACGTCGACGGGGCAGACGCAGGGGGCAAAGGCGAGCATGACGCACCAAATGATGATGAGGCAGAGCAGCGCGAAGCAGACGCCGACGACGACGACGCTGGCCCCGAGGCGACGACAGATGCAGTGGCCGTGCGCTCAAAGGAAGTGGCGGCTCAGCTTGACGTCCCAGGCGCCATCGTCAACGTTTTCCTTGTGGCGCTGAAAGAAAAATCTACTTTGGTGAAGGACCTTGCCACGATCGTGAGAGATAACCCTATCAGTGTGCTGAAATTGTCGAATCCTGAGGTGATGAAGAGAGGGCACGTCCTGATGGGGAAGATGATCAGCTCGATCTGGAACAGCTTCATCCACACCTCGGGCGGCGGGGGAGGGGGCTCCAAGACAGTCTCGCAACTGATCGCATCGGCTTCCGCGCATAACGGCGGCGGGGATCCCGCTGCAGTTGCTGCTGCTCGGAGGGACATTGCCATTGCTGGAATTATTAAACTTATTGGGGCCACTATCTTCAGCTCGCTCGACTGCCGTGTGGTGAATCTAGCTCGTGCTCTCAAGGGTGTCTGCGATGCTTCCAATACCATGAATTTTGGCATCGTCTGCCCGGAACTCCATTCTGTTGGTGAGGTAGCGGGGAACTGTTTTAAGTGAATTTCAGATACGTTAACTTTCAACGATAACTGAAAACCCTGGAACCCTGGGGGCCAGGGGGCTGCCTCTGGCCCTGGAAGGGCCGAATGGCGAAGGGGCTCGAACATATTCGAGGAGAGGGGGAGGGAGGGGCGGGGAGGGGGAGGGAGAAGGATAAGGTGGGGGGGGGGAAGGGCCCGGGGAGGAGTAGGAGGGAGGGACGACCCCCGCTTTAACTTGCAGCCTCTCCCCTCCCCCCAGCCTCTCCCCACCCCTACTTGCCGCCGCGCCGCCGCCTCCTCCTCCTCCTCCTCCTCCATTGCCCCGCCCAGGTCTTCGACTCCATGGAGAGCCTTGAGCTGTTCTTGACAATGCGTGCCAGGTACGCGAACGTTTTGATCGGCCAGCTCGCCGACATCCGCTCGCACCTGTTCGCGAATTGCGATCTTGCGGAGTTGGCCCCAGACTGCCAGGGGCAGGGGCCTTTGGCCGCCGCTTTCGACGCGCTCCAGTTGGTGCCGAAGTTCTTCGCGATCTTCAGCGACGCGGTCAGCCAGATGGACTCCTCTCGTTCCAGTCTGGATGCGTGGGCGACCGCGTGGACTGGCGCTGTGACCAAGAGCTGTCAATTGGACCGCGCGGTTTTCATTCCCAAGACCGAGGATGAGTGGACGCGGGTGGCCTCGAACCACCGCTCGAAGTTGAATGCCCAGACTAAGGAGGTGTTGGGGAAGCTTCTTCCCGAGACGTTGCCTAATGGCGAGACGTCGGGGGTCGCCAAGCTCAGCAAGAACGAGATGATCGAGATCCTTGTCACCACCCAGATCGAGACCGCGAAGGCGGAGGAGACGGCGTTGAAGGAGGAGTGGGATGCCTTTGCCAGGACGTACAGCGAGGAGCTCGGCAGCCTGGGCAATGGCAACGGCCACTGCTTCGGTGGCAGCCCCGCGACCTCGGACCCAGCAGAGAGCAGCATTGTCTCGGCGTTGGCAGAGGTTGACGAGAGGACTGGCTGCAGTGATAGCTTCCAATCCGCGTGCGGTGGTGCTGGCGCTGCCAGGTCTTGTCTGGCGGACCCTAGGACGAGCAGGACGTTTGAGTCGATGGCGGCGGCGTCTGCGTTGACGATGCAGCTTCTGAGTGTCCACGTCGACGTCGGACATCAGTTGATCGTGAGGCGGTCGCCCAGGGACCCGACTGAGTTCGCCAAGAAGCTGCCCAAGTTGTACTTCATTCATCGCGATGAGGGGTTGCCAGCTTTTGACGCGTTCGAGCTCCACCTCACTGGCAAGGTGAGCGCGGGGACGTCGCCGCCCGCTAACAAGCTGATCTACTCTGCTGGGAAGCTCGCGAACGGCGACAAGCTGTTCGTCCAGCCGCCGGCGGCGGCGCTCACCCCAGCGAGCGACTGCTACCTGCCCGGCTGGAGCGCCAGGGTGATCAAGCCTGACTGCGGCAAGTTGCCGACGATGGTCCCCGTGAACGTGGAGCAGGCTTCCTCTTCCTCCCCCCTCTTCCCCTTCCTCCTCCCCCTCCTCCTCTCCTCTCCTCCGAGACTCCCCCTCCTTCTCCTCCCCCTCCCCTTCCTGCTCCTCCTGATGATGCCGCGCGGGCTGGTTGCAGGCGCCCGACGGGGGGGTTTGCCAGTGGGGCCGCAGCCCGCTGCGCATTCCGATTTGCACAGGCCTCAGCGAGCGCTTCGCAACTCGGTGTCTTCATGTCCTTATCCTTCTCTTCCTTCTCATCCTCCTCCTCGTCCTCGTCTTCCTCGTGCGTAGTCCTCCTCTCCTCCTCAGTCCTCCTCCTCCTCCTTTCTGTCTTCTTTTTTTTGATCCCCTCCACCTCCACCTCCTGACTCTGACTCTTCGCTTGGTGTTATTATCCTATCTTATCATCAGCCTATTCTCTGAAAATCCCCATATCCATTATCTAATCCCTCATCTCTTCCCCCTCCCCATCTCCTGCCCCCCCAGCCCAGCTCCCCCCCCTGCCTCTCATCTCATCTCTTCTTCTGTTTTTTCTTCTCACTCGCCGGCCGCCGCCGGCCGCCGGCCGCCTGCGCCCCCACCCCGGGCCCCGGCCCCCCCGCCGCCAACCGAGGTCCGCGGCTACTCCTCGGGGCCAGCGGGTGCGCAGTCGACTGGAACGGCCGCCGTGACCACGCGCAAGTTGGCGGGCCGCGGGCCGCCGCGGGGGGGCTGGGGCCAGGACGGAGGACATCGGAATTGACATTGCAAGACGGAGGACGAGGAGAGTGGCGAGTGACGAGAGGGGAGGGGGGGAGGGGGGGCGGGAGGTGAATAGGTGAGGCTCACGGCGAGGTGAGGAGGGTGAGTCTCTCTCTCCACAGTCTCTCCTAGGCTGTCTCTGCTATCCCTCTCCCGGGGGCCCTGGGGCCGACGCTGTTGAACCGTGTCGGCGGCGGCGGAAAAAGCGGGGCCCGCGGAAGTCAAGGGGCCCCGGACCGCGGCGACGGCCTCGGCGGAAGTCCGGCGGAAGACGCGGGAGGCCGATGTCGGCATGTTCGGGCCCCGGAGGTGCTCAACGTCGACTCGCTGACGACAGCTGAGCCCCCTCGGGCGTCCGCTTTCGACGACAAGAAAAAGTACAAGCAGGCCCTGAAGGAGTTCAGCTTGTCTCTCGCTGACAAGCACAGGGTCGGGTACGTTGACCCCGACGATCGCGAGCTGGGTCACTGCCCCGTCGA
>CAUYUJ010009691.1:420274-485391 GCA_963575745.1 Prorocentrum cordatum
GCAGTGATGAACTATCGGCTACACGCAAGACTGTCCCTAGGCAAGAGGAGACATTTGGTGCGCGGCTTACTGAGAGACGCGGGGTGGCCAAAGACAAGCGCGCAGGACGCCACTATCGCATCGAACTCGGCGATCGGGGGGCCCCAATGGACGCGAACAAAAGGTCACTCCAACGAAAGGTCACTCTTACGTGTAGTCGAAACTAAGAGACAAACCGCCAACCATCTCAGTCGGCGTCGCTATCTTCGTCTTCGCCAGGTGCGCTTGCGGCGACCTCGCTCCATTCAGACTTGACTAGAAGCCTCAATGCGAGAGCCATCAAGGTTTTCATTACCAGCGGCAACCTCGTCACTGAGCGTCTCATCGATCTCCACGGCGTTGTCGTCCGTGCCGCGATCGACGTCTGCCTAGACGTTATTATTTTCGGGGACGTCGCTGGGTTCCTCGCCTGCTCCGTCGCCATAGTCGAGCTGACCACGCAAGGTGACGAACCCGGCGGCGCCAAACGCCGCAAGAAGCACGACGTAGCAGGCGCTGATCAGGCCCGTCACAGCGTCGGCGTCCTCGCCGCCGTTGTCCTTGCCCACGAGCCTGGTAGCTGCCAGCAGAATGATGAGCAGCAGCGTGGTCTGCAGCGCGTCCAGCACGTTCACCACCCCCGCCCTCCACGGCCAAACCAGGCACAGGGCCACCAAGTACACCACCATCACCACCGACAGCAGCAGCAGCTGCGTGAACGGGTTGGACAGCAGCGTGATTATGCTCACCGCCGTGGACCGCGCCAGAAAGCACAGGCCCCAGTAATAGGCGTGGTTCTCGAAGCGGAACACTACGAACTTGATGGCCTGCAGATATTTTACCATCTGGGTCTCGCGCCACGCGGGCGACTGCTTCACGGAGAACACATACAGCGCGACGAACAGAAAACAGGGCAGGAGACCGATGACCGAAAACAAGACGAGCCCGGTGTACGTCCCGCTCGAGGTGTCGATGTCCGGGCTGCTCAGCATGCTGCTGCGGACGCCGAGGCCAGGGTGCTCGAAGGTGCGGAAAGGCCCGATAACGGTGAGGACGATCGTGATGAATGCGGCCTGGAAGAAATTGCACACGGTGTTGAACGTCTTCGCAGCTTCCCACTGCCACTCCTCTGGCAAAAACTTGCTCAGTGCGCAAAGCACGGCGAAGAGCGCAAACAGGAACCAAGGCAACCCAACCTTCAGCGCATAGGTGGCGATCACGGAGGAGCCCAGAGTGCACTCTGGTCTGAGCGCCCTGAGGTCCAACGCGAACAGCCGTGTCCCGGCGAAAAGAGAGCCAAGGCCGTCTGGATACGAGATCGTTAACGTTGTCAACGCCGCGCACGACTGCATCGTCATCACAAACGTCCCGGCGCACATCGCCAAGATCATGAGAGGCGACAACTGGCGGTTCAGCGGTCCGTTGATGAAGTAGTAGCTGGCCACCACCGCAGAAAAGCCCGCCAGGATCCCAAGGATCATAATGGTTGGCTCCCAACCGTCGCATAGCGCGCAGGGGCCGTCGATTGTAGCGTACAAGCCTTTATCACATTTCGCGCACGCGATGCCAACGCGGCCGTCGTCGCAGGCGGCGGCGGGCCCGCCCGGGCAAGGACTCACGTATCCCTCCTGAGTCAGCCGCTGAATGCCCAGTCCATCGCACAGGTAGATGTTCAGCGCCAGCTTGTCCGAGGCCGAGCCCTCTGAGCTCTGGTAGCCCGCCGCCAGGTAATACCCTTTGGCGACGGCCATGTTCCGTCGCGACACTGGGACGATGTTCAATTGGCTTGCGTCCGGCTCTACGTATCCGTGCAGCTCGTGGTTCTCTCCCAGAGCGTCGTAGAAGGATGAACCCAGAGGGCACTCGAAACCTTCGGGGCACACCTGGCAGACGGCCAGATCGTCCATGGTCGCCACATCCACCAGAGCGCCGCTGGCATCTGCGACCGTCAGCATGGGCGCCTCTGGATCCATAGTCCCCTCGAGGCATAGGCAGCTGGCAAGCAGCGAAGCAGACTTCTCGAACGTGGTCCGACCCGTTGGGCAATCCTCGCACGAGGTCTGCCCCGACGCGGTCTGCACCTGCCCAGGCGAGCACGCCACACACGAGCTCGTCCCCGCCAAGCTTGCGAACTCGCCAGGTTGACACGGCGAGCAGGATGCGGAGCCTGGCGTGCCCGCAGCGGACCCCGCAGGGCATGGCTCGCAGGTTGGCTGACCGCTCTGGTTCTGGAATTTCCCTGGAGCGCACGAGACGCACTGATCCGCGCACCCGCCGCTCTCGCAAGATGTGCCCGGCGGGCAAGCCAACTCGGAGTCTTGCCCTTCCAGTGGCTGGTAGTAGCCAGGGCTGGTGTCTTTGCAGCTGCGGACGTCGGAGTCCAGATACTGCCCTGGCGGGCACACCGGAGGCATGCCAAGCAACATGCCGTCGGCTCGGGGGTAGCCCAGCTGCGTCCCGGTCCCGAACTTGACGCCCGCGGCGGCAGCATCACGCTCCACGAGTTGTGGCGTTCCGGAGGAACTCGCGGTGTACATATCCCATGTTTCGTGCGGTATCAGCTCTGCGGCGTTTCCTGGCGCTGTTCGGTAGTTGATCACGGAGAAATGGGAACTGCGCTCCTGCCGCATGCCGTCGCGCCACTCGAATCCGATGGGTCCACCCGAGCCAAGGCAGGTCCCGTAAAATTCCTTAACCGGGGTGTCGGCCACGCCGTCGCCGTCCTTGTCGAGGGTCACATCCTTGCCGACGGCGTCTACGCCCTGGGTCAGGATGTGCAGCATCGCCATCAGCTTCTCTGGGGTCACCGAGTCCTTGTCGAAGCCCTGGGAGTGGTTCGCCTTGTGCAGGCGCACCCCAATGTCGAACGCGGCCGCGTAGGACACCACCGAGTCATACCCTAACGGGCCATACGCGCTGCATGCCTTAAAGTCGTCTTTCACATCGTGCCACCTGGTGCTGTCGCACAGCATGTCCTGCTGCGTGCCGCACATAGGCGACTGCTCGTAAGCGGTGTACACGAAAGAATCGTTCCCAAACCCGCCACCGATCACAAACGGCTTCACGAACTCTGTCAGCGGCGGCACGATGCCGTACGCGGCCTGCCACGCGGCAGGTATCTCGTGGCTGGGCAGCACCGCGAACGTTCCCTCAAAATCCACCTCTCTGGTACCAATAAATTCGCCAGCCCACCGGGCCAGAGGCGTACTAAGATCCCCGGTGACAAATTTTCACAATATTCTAATTCGCGCGCGCGTGGCGGCCCCTGGGGGCCTGGAGCGAAAAGAACCCCGGGCAACTCCCGGCAAGTCCCCGTCAGACGTGCCAAATCTCTTGGGCGCGGGCCTGGGAGCCTCTGGCACCGTCCAGGAGCGGCCCAATGAGTCGACAAATCGGTGGCAGGCCCAATGGCCGGAAGCCAACAGCGTTCCGAGGCGGCCCACGATGGCCTCACGATGGCCCTCGATGCCCAAACACGCCCCTCGAGGCTTCCAAGAGGCGTACCAAGAGGCAAAAATCCGTGATGTTTCAGAACTGTTTTTGAAGGTGTTCAGCCTTGTCGCCTTTTCGGCTTTCCGACGCTCCAAGAGGGTCCAAGCGGCCTCCAAGACCGCCCCAACACAACCCAAGACGCTCGCAAGATGGCCCCACGATGGCCAAAGATGGCTCCAAGACGGCCCAAGAGGCGGCCAAACCGGCCCAAGAACGCCCCAGGACGGCCCAAAAGAGGGGCCGGGAAACTCCCCAAAATCGCCCCGAGCCGCCCAAGATGGCCTCAAGACGGCCCAAGAGGCCGCCAACACGGCTCAAGAGTCTTCCAAGAGGCCTCCCAAGAGGTCCCCACGAGATAAAAATCATTGACTGTGCTTAGGTTCTTGGAGGTTTTCAGTCTTCTCGCCTTTTCGGCTTTCCGACGCTCCAAGAGGGCCCAAGAGGCCTCCAAGACCGCCCCAACACAGCCCAAGACGCTCCCAAGATGGCCACACGATGGCCAAAGATGGCTCCAAGACGGCCCAAGAGGCGGCCACACGGGCCCATGAACGCCCCGAGACAGCCCTAGGAGGGGCCGGAAATGCCCCAAAATCGCCCCAAGCCGCCCAAGATGGCCTCAAGACGGCCCAAGAGGCTGCCAAGACAGCCCAAGAGGCTTCCAAGAGGCTTCTTCCAAAAGGCTTCTCAATAAGTTTCCACGAATTAAAAATCATTGACTTTCGCGAGGTTCTGGGAGGCTTTCAGCCTTCTCGCCACTTCGGCTTTCCGACGCTCTGGCCCCAGAGGCTCCCAAGACCGCCCCAAGACGGCCCGAGAGGCCCCCAAGAGGGCCCCAAGACGGTCCAAGATGGCCCCAAAACGACCCCGCAGACGCCCAAGATCGCACAAGAGGGAACCGATTCAAGCTTTCCGCCCAAGAGGCCCCCAGGAGGCCCCAAGAGGCCCGCAAGAGAGCCCAGGAGGCCCCCTGGAGGCCCCACGAGGCCCCCAAGAGGCCCAAGAAGAGGTTCCAAGAGGCCCCCAAGCGGCCCCAAAAGGCCCCAAGATGCCACGAACGCGTAGGCAAACGCCTGCGATGGCACAATACAGGCCGGCGGAGTATGCGAAGCGATTGAATTCAGGGTGGACGACGAGGTAGCCCTGGTCGCCGTCGGACAGGCCTCGGCTGTTCAGCGCCCTCATGACATTTTTGTTCTGGTCCACCAGGCCGTTGAGCACGATGGTTCTGGTGCCAGAGGCAGCGAACTCGTTCATCAGGTCATTCAGGAGCTCGTCGGTCTGACCGACGGTAGAGGCGGGCACCAGGTTGCTTGCGGTGGCGCATGTCAGGCCGTACTTGGGGCAGTACCCCAGAAGCGCGTCCCGCATGCCAATGGGAAAGCTGTCGTCGATGGTGACCACGAACACCTTGGAGATGCCCCACGACTGCAGCCACACGGCTACCATGTCCATCTTCAGCGAGTCTGGGGGGCAGGTGCGCCAAAAGTTGGGGTACGCGCTGTTGCCAAACTTCTGGGACATGGCGGGGTTGGTGGCGTAGTTGCTCATGATGGGCACGTTGAAACTTTCGAAGAACGAGCTGGTTTTCTGGGTGGTGAGGCTGTACGATGGGCCCAAGATCCCGTGCACGGGCAAAATGTTCGTGGACGCGCCCGAAAAGTTGGACTCATTCCACGGTGCCACTTCGGTGCCTTCCCAACTCATGAGCGGAACCTGAGCTTCAGGTGTGGACCCGACGAGCTTCAATCCAGCAGACAGCGCCGCCTTCGACGGCGTGTCCCCTTCATCTTGCGCGGCCGCGTCCATGAGGACCAGGGACACATCCCAGCCCTCGGACAGGTCCCCGATGGCTTTGCACCAACGCGGATCCCGCTCGTTCACGTGCTTGATGGCTATGGTCTGGTACGCGGTGTCCATGAAACCGCATTCCTCCCCCAATCGCGTGATGTGGTCTACGCCGCCCAACCGCAAATTCGCCTTGTTGTAATACGCGGGGCCGTCGGTGACACCCAGCTTGGAACCCTCCCCCGCCGCTGCCACCGCAATAGCGGCAGCCAAGGCGAGCTTCGTGATGAGTGGCATTGCCACGTTCGGAACCGCCAAGACAGCCAATCGCGGAGGCATCGGAGCTCGCCCGGGTCGCAGCTGGAGCGCTGGGCCGCTACAGCTCGAGCGACCAACAATGGCTAGGGAACGACGACGAAGACGAAGAGGACGAGGACAGAGACATCCGCCGACATGTTTTTCCAAGAATTCGGGGTCCAAGACGGACCGATCCAGGATCACAAACAGACCGATCCACGATCTAGAACAGACCAAACGTTGTCCTTCAAAAACACACCCCGATGCTACAAAACATCCTGCCAAATCATATGGTCGCGCCCGCTCTCGTGAATTCCGCTCCCTCCTGCGGAATTTACGGTAAACAGAAGGAAAAACATCTCATATATGCTAACTCACCATGGCGGCTACCGTTCCCGCGCCCGCGCGCGCTTCCTCCGGCGCTGTATGCATCGACCGAAGAGCAAACCAACAACAATAGCACATTATGCAACCGGAAATCCACGCATCATGATGTTACGGGGCCAGCGGGATCAACGAGGCAAAACAATGGTAAGGAAACATACCCTGCCTGGCTTGGCGGGGTCTCCCGAGACTTGTGGGACCTGGACAAAATCTTGAGAGCAATGGACTTCGAAAGCGGGGCATCCCAGGACGGTGGGGGGGGACACGAAACCTTGTTCACAGTATCGTAAATTGTACAAGTTTCGAGTGCCCTGCCCGCTCTAGCGGGGCCTCCCTGGAGGGATGGGAGGGGCACGAAACCTTGTAACGACCCTCCTTATTCAGGGGGGGCCTCCCTGGAGGGATGGGGCGGGGGCACGAAATCTTGTAAAGACCTTCCCTGTCCAGGCGGGGCCTCCATGGAAGGTTGGGAAGGGCACGAAATCTTTCAAATTACATGTTTCCGATACCCTCGTTCGTGGGCCTGGCCTGCATGCAAGGCTGAAGTGGGCACGACACATTGCAAACAATATGAATTGTGAATACCCTCGCGCTGCGTGGCGTGGAATAAGACTCATACAAACAGGCGCGTTCTCGCGTGCTCTGCGGTAAGGAGGCCGTTTGCGCCGCGCACTATAGTCACTATAGAACGAGCCGCGCGTCGTGAGGCCCACGAGGAAACGTGCTGTCGGCGAGCGATGGCGCGCGCAGGACTCAAGGAATCAAGACCGCCGCCCCCGTCGCAAAACCGAGACCGATGTTCGATAACGCTGCGGCGGGGCCTCCTTGGCGGGGTGGGAAGACCGCGAAAACCTGCAAACTAGTTATACGTGCTGAGGGCACCCACCTCGCTCAGGCGGGGCCTCCCTGGAAAGATGGGAGGGGCGCGAAAACTTGTAAATGTTACGTGCTTACGAAACTTTGTAAACAGGATGACCGTCCGCGCTCGGGCGGGACCTCCGTGGGAAGGTGGGAGGGGCACGCAACCTTGTAAATACTACGTATGTCCGATACCCTGCTCGCTCAAGCGGGGCTTCACTGAAGGTGTGGGACGGGCACGAAACCTTATACACTGTGTATGTGTTTCGAATGCCCTGCTCGCTCATGCGTGGCCTCCATGGAAAGATGCGTTGCGTTGCGTTGCGGATAACCCGGTAAATACGATGCCTTGCGGATACCGTCCTCGCTCAGGCTGGCCAGCGTAAAAGGCGTGGGAGGGATAAGCGGCATGCGTTTCCGATATCCTCCTCGCTCAGGCGGGGTTTGTGTTGCTGGAGAAGTGGGAGAAACACGAAACCTGGTAAACAGCACGCGGTTCCGATCACTCCTCGCTCGGGCGGGGCCGCCCTGGAAGGGTGGGAAAGACAGCAAGCATAGAAACTTGTATATATGTCCAACTCCTCCACGCTCAGGCGGGACATCCCTGAAGGGGTGGGAGGGGCACGAAACCTTGCAAATAGCATTTGCTTCCAATACCTCCTCACTCAGGCAGGGCAGCCAGCATGCGTTGCGCATTCCCTCCTTCCTCAGGCGAGGCCTCACTGGACAAAAGAAGGGGCCTGAATCCTTGTTGTAAGTGGTCTGCGGTTCGGATGCCCTCGAAGGACGTCCACGGAGCCTTGGAAACAGAATGCGCCGCGAAAACCGTCCTTGCTCACGCTGGCCCTCCTGGAGAAATACCGGTCGTACTCGTAGTAGCAGCAGTAGCAGTAGCAGTAGCAGTAGCAGTAGCAGTAGCAGTAGCAGTAGCAGTAGCAGTAGCAGTAGTAGTAGTAGTAGTAGTAGTAGTAGAAGTAGAAGTCGTAGTAGTAGCAGTAGTACTAGTAGTAGTAGTAGTAGTAGAAGTAGTAGTAGCAGTAGTAGTAGTGGCAATAGTAGTAGTAGTAGTAGTAGTAGTAGTAGTAGTAGTAGTAGTAATAGTAGTAGTAGTAGTAGTATTAGTAGTAGTAGTAGTAGTAGTAGTAGTAGTAGTAGTAGTCGTAGTAGTAGTAGTAGTAGTCGTAGTAGTACTAGTAGTAGGAGTAATAGTAGTAGTAGTAGTAGTAGTAGTAGTCGTAGTAGTAGTAGTAGCGGAAGTAGTGGTAGTGCTGGTAGCGGTAATGATAACAGTGGTAGTCGTAGTCGTAGTCGTGATAGTACTCGTAATTAAAGAAATAGTAGTGACCGTAGTAATACTGGTAGTGGGACCAGCAGTAATACAGTATAGAACATACACACCTAATAGTCGTAGGAGTAGTAGTAGTCGTAAGAAAAATAAGAATCGCAATCGTCATCGTAATAGGACTAGTAGTCATAGTAGTCGTAGTGGTAGTGGTAGTAGTAGTAGTAGTAGTAGTAGTAGTAGTAGTAGTAGTAGTAGTAGTAGTACTCGTAGTAGTAATAGTAGTAGTAGTAGTAGTAGTAGTAGTAGTAGTAGTAGTAGTAGTGGTAGTAGTAGTAGTAGTAGTAGTACTAGTAGTAGTAGTAGTAGTAGTAGTAGGATTCGCGGCACGAGTGTATATCGCAGTAGTGGTAATAGTAAGAATAGCAACAGCAGTGGTAGTCGTGATAATAGCAGACATTCTGGTAGTAGTAATATAAAAAAAGGTGGTAGTACTGGTACAAAGACTAGTACCAGCACCGGTACGAACAGGAACGCGAATCGCACCCGTAGTAGTAGCAGCATGAGTTGTTGTAGTAATAGCAATACTATTACGTGTAGTCGCGGTGGAAATAGTAGTCGCAGTACTCGTAGCAGCACTAACACTAGCAGTGGTAGTAGCAGTAGTTGTTGTAGTCGTAGATGTAATAGCAGCAGTAACAATCGTGGACGTAGTAGTAGTAGCAGCAGTCGGCGTAAATGTAAGAGCCGCGAAACAAGTAGTCGCAGTCAGATTGGGTATACGTTGTAGTAGTAGGTAGTACGTGGTACAAAGCGTAGAGGTAGTAGTACTAGCACTAAAAATAAAAGTAGTCGTAGGACTAGTAGTAGTAGTAGTAGTAGTAGTAGTAGTAGTAGTAGTAGTAGTAGTAGTAGTAGTAGTAGTAGTAGTAGTAGTAGTAGTAGTAGTAGTAGTAGTAGTAGTAGTAGTAGTAGTAGTAGTAGTAGTAGTAGTAGTAGTAGTAGTAGTAGTAGTAGTAGTAGTAGTAGTAGTAGTAGTAGTAGTAGTAGTAGTAGTAGTAGTGGTAGTAGTAGTAGTAGTAGCTGTAGTAGTTGTGATATTCGAAATAGAAATTTGTAGTAGTAGTAGTAGTAGCCGTCGTCGTCGTAGTGGTAGTCGTATTAGTAGTAGCAGTAGTCGTTGCAGTAGTAGTAATAGTGGTACTGGTAGTCGCAATACGGCGAGATGTAGTAATAATAGCAGTAGTAGTAATTGTTGTTGTTGTATCCGTAATCGCAAGTTTAGAAGTAGTGGTAAGCTTGGTAGTAGTAGTGGTAGTAATCGTAGTAGTAGTCGTCGTAGAAGTAGTCGTAGTACGAGTAACAATGGCAAGTCAAATAGTTCTAGTAGCAATAGTCGTCGCTCTAGTCGTAGTAATAATGAGATTACAACAGTAAGAATGATGCTAGCAGTAGCATGGGGGAATAGTAGCAGCAAGAATACTGGCGC
Source organism: Prorocentrum cordatum (assembly GCA_963575745.1). Lineage (NCBI taxonomy): Eukaryota > Dinophyceae > Prorocentrales > Prorocentraceae > Prorocentrum > Prorocentrum cordatum. The sequence goes on from CAUYUJ010009691.1 coordinate 429,880, forward strand.
GTGCAATTACATGTTGAAATTAAACACAGAAGCGCGACGCCCGAATGCTTCGAAGAAAGGTCCGGACGGGCGGCACTATAGTTTCGATTGCAAGTCGCAACGAGCCCAGAGACGCCCCGCCCCACCCCCTCCATTCTGTCAAGGCCCAGCACCACGACTAGCGCAATGACACACCGCCATTTCGCGACAAAGGGTGCGTCGCGCTTTCGTCGCCCTTGCGCCGCCCGTGGGTCGGCCAGAGAAAAGGCCGGCCGTCCTCGCGAACGTGCGCGTCGCCCTCGCAGAGTGTCATTTTGGCGAATGCGTCGCCACCGTGCGGGCAATTTGCGCGTCGCGCGCAAGTCGCGCGCGAATCGCTTGATGGGCGCCGTGGACTTCTGACGGCGCGTGAACCCCGCGGCCCGCCGGCGAAAAAATCAAGGAACGCGCGCGACAACCGGGGAAAAAACGAGGCACGCACGTCAGAACTACAAGCGCGAAAGGACTGGCGGGCGACGCGGAGACGCAGCGCGCGCGGAGGCATCGATTTCAAGCGCGCGCCCCGTCAGATCGATTCGTCGCCGCGGCAACTTGGCGACGACTCGCCCGCCGACGCATTGGGGGCGAAGAAAAGAAAATACAGGCAGGGGGAGGGCGGGCGCAAACTGGGAGCGGGCGGGCGAGGAGGGGGCGCGCGACGACGGCGCAGCGGCGGCGGGGGCGACGGGAATCAATCGAAAGGGCGGCGGCGGGGGCGAGGAGGGCAGGAGGGAAGTTTCAGGAAGCCTGAAAGACATTGCGGGGTGAATGGGGGGGGGGGGGGGGGCAGGGCGGCAGCCTGACGCGACAGACTGATTAGAATTTCGCAAAAGCGACAAGACGCGCAGCGCGGTCGACGAGGGGGGGCGGAAGAGGGGGGGGGGGGGGGGGGGGGGGGCAGGAGGACTGGCGCGAAACGACGCAAACGCAAGGGGCGCGACGCGGCGGGACGCAGCGGCGCCGCGTCGCGCGACGCGACGACGCCCCCGCCGCGGCGCGACGCGCGCGGCCTCCAATCAACGCGCGGCGTCTTCGCCCTCAGTTCCGGTCGGCGCTCCCCGAAAAGACGGGCCAGCGAATCATGTCGCGCCGAACGTGAAACACAACGCGTTGGTGGGCCGTCGGGCTAGAATGCGCCGCGACCGCCGAACTGGCTGCTGTCGCACCAGCGTCAGAAACTCATGCGTCGCCAGCGAAATTCCAAAGTCGCGCCGCGCGTCGCCAGCGCGCTCGGCGAGGCTCCTGAGGGGGGACCTAATTAAAACTCCTCTCTTTGATCGATCTCCTCCAAGATGGCCCCAGGAGCGCTCCCAAGGCCCCCAAGAGCTCCCCAAGGGGGCCCCAAGGGGCGCCCAGGAGGCCCCAGGAGGCTCCTAAGAGGCCCTCAAGAGGCTCCCAAGAGACCCCCAAGAGGCCCCAAGAGGTGGCGTCTGGTCACGGGCGGCGTCTGGTTACGGGGACTCGTGGGGCATCTTCGCGCGTTTCGAACCGCATCGTGCTCCTGTAACCAGACGCCGCCTAGGCCCCAAGAGACCCCCGAGGCGCCCATGACGCTCCAAAAGGCTTCCGGGACCGCCAATGCGTTCCCAAGACGCCCCAAGAGGCCTTCAGGCAGCTCCCAAGAGACATCCGAAGAGACTCCGAGAGGCATCCAAGAGGCCTCTGGCCATTCTGATCGCCCATTATCCTCCTCCTCCTCCTCCTCCTCCTCCTCCTAATTATCATCCTGCTCCTCCTCCTCTTCCTCATCCACCTATTCTTCCTCCTCCCTCCTCCATCCTCCCGCCCCCCCTCCTCCTCCCTCAGTTCCTCCCCCCCCTCCTCGCCCTCCTCCGATTCCTCCTCCATCCTCGCCGTCTTGGGTAGGACGGGTTCCCCAGCCCTTTGTTACTCTGTATGATCCCTCATTTCCCTGATCACCTCCAGTCGCCTGGGCATCGTTACTGGATGAGCTGGCGGGGATACGCGAAGTGTCAATAATTGCAATCGTTTCGGCCTCTGCACACTGGCGGTCTGGCAGCGGGGCAATGACATGCATGACTTTGTAATCCTTACAATGGGGATGGAGGGGGTTCTGCGGCTGCCGTCGCCTCCCTCGCGAAGCAAGCCAGGCCCGCCAAGAAACCTCCACGTCGGATCGCTCATGGTGCCTATATAAATGGGGCGGCGACGAGCAGCCTTGCGCAGGTACCCTAAACGGCAGAGCCACTCATCAGTGTGGACGTCCAGGAGTGGCTGGTGCACTACAATTCTAATGTCCAAATTCTGACACTGCATGCGCACGTCTTCACGCGCCATATCCCAAAGCAAGAGGCGCCGATTCTCACGAGACCGCGAGCGCATCCTACGCTTGGCGGGGCATATGTTGTCCAGCTTCACGCCTCCAGCAGCCGCAACGTCGGGGCGTGCGCCATGCTTCCTTCGGCATCTGTCAGTGCCATCATCGTCATTGATGATCACAGGCTCACTGTCGATGCTGCTGACCACAGGTGTCACCCAGGCGTGGCTCTGTACTACTGTTTGGGAGCCGACGAAGCCATCATCTTTGTTGCGATGCACCCACCACTGGCTACCTTGTTGAACAGCGCCGTCTCCTGCTTCCAGCGTGCCGGACTCCCCGCGCCGTCTCTCGCTGCCAGCGCGCCAGACAGCTACTCTGCCATCGCCTCCTCCAGCGACGAGTGCGCGATGGGCCATGGGCGCCCACGCCTGTTTGCCATTGCTGCCACCATCCACTACCTCCTCCTGCTGGCTGAGTGGCTCGGTCTCCTCGGCGCTGCAACCATCGCTTCCTCGCGGCGCGCCGCCGCTTGCCGCCAGCCTGCCAGCAGGCTCGCGGCGCCCTTTCAAAGCATCTGATGATCTGACATCGCCTCCAACAGCACACGCACGATGGGACGAGAGCGCTCCACCAGCCTCCTCTTGGCCACTGCCGCCACCCACCTCTTGGCCGATGGGCTTGGTGGCGGTCTCTTCGGCGTTGCAACCGCCGCCGCCCCCTCGTGGTGCGCTGCTGCTGCTTGCCACCTGCTCGCCAGACTCTTGCCTTGCCTCATCGGCTGCTCCACGGTTGTCTCCACCGAGCGCATGATCGGCCGAGGGTGTCCAAGCTTCTTGGCCATTGCTACAACTGCTGCCACTGCCCCTCGCCCTGCACAACGCCTCGGTGGCCCCCTCGCAACCGCCGGCGAGCTTCATCCCAGCCCCCTGGTAGCTGAGCGATTCAGCCACGCCCCATTTGCTGCCAGAAGGCGCCCCAAGGTGGCATGGCGCTCCAGTGCTGCCACAGCCGCCACCTGCGCTGCCATCGCCTGCAGTGAGCATTCCAGCCTCCTCCTGGAGTTCCTCGCATCCCCCCTGCGACCTCGAACTTGCGTTGTCGCCAGGAGAGAAGAAGTCAGTGAGAAAAGAAAAGCTGTTCGCATCAGGGCTGCCAATGAGAAAGTCCGCCCATAACTCCATGCGCCGGGAAGTGTAACGTGGGGAAACAACATCATCATCGCACATCGCTGCTGCATTGGAGTGAGAAAGACACCCCTCACGACTTGAGCCGAAACGGCTGCGGAAACGACTGCCACGGCTTGGGGGCCTCCAGGGGGCCTCTTCGGGCCGAGGGCTCGAAATAATACCCATTCGTGTCGCCCGTCTGCCGATGGGCCCCCTCTTGGAGCCGTCTCGGGGGCCTCGTGGGCCATCTTGGAGGCCTCTTCTTGGTGGGCCATTTCGATGCTTTCCTCGGCTGTTTTGGGGCCTTACTTGTGGAAGCCTCGTGGGCCGTCTTCTCGGGGCGGCATCGGGGGCCGCCTCGGAGCGCCGGGATGCTGAATGGGCGAGGAGAACGCGAACATGCTCGATATATTTAAAGAAAGTCACTGAATTGTGCCTCTTGGGGCCCTCTTCGGAGTGCTCATTGAGGCCTCTTGGTGGGCGTTTTGGAGGCGTCTTGGGCCGTCTGGGGGTCAGTTGGGGCGTCTTCGATCGATCGTTCGGCGTGTTTTTTTTTTTTTTGTTTCTCTATTCTTCTTCTTCTCCTTCTTGTTCCTCCTCCTCCTCCCCCTCTTGCTCCGCCCTCCCTGCCCCCCCCCCTCCCCCCTCCGCCCCTTCCTCTTCTTCCCCCCCTCCAGCACCAGCATGGCATCGCATATCATAGTGTACCAGTGCATAGTATATGCATTCCCAGCACAGCACCACAGCATAACGACATAACATCACCTATCATCGCATAGCATCGCGAAGCATATCACAACGCAGCATGTGCACGTTTAGCATAGCACCGCATCTGATAACATAGCGCAGCATCGCGGAGCATAATGCACACCACTTACGCTTCCACTTGGACCCGCTGCGGGGGCAACCGGAACTTCAACTGAAAAAGGACCTCGTCGTCCTCCTCTTCCTCCTCCTCCTCCTCCTCACCTTGGGTGTTTGTCGTTTGGTCGCCATCATCGTCGTCGCCATCATCAGCGTCATGGCCACGTGTTAATCGTTCATCGTAGTCGTCGCCTTCGACGTCGTCGTCGTCGTCGGCATCACCGCCATCATCTTCGCCATCGTCGCTCGTCGTTATTATCATCACCATCATCACGATCCTCATTATCATTAGTAGACTAATTGTCATCATCGTCGTCAACACCATCATCGCCGTCATCGTCATCATCATCTTCGTCATCGTCATTATCATCCTCGTCATCGTCATCGTCATCATGATCAGTATCATCACTTCTGCGCTCATCATCAGCAATCAGCTGTGCTCGCATAGTTACCTTCTCCCCAAACAGCGCTTGTACCTACACCCACGAGAGGGTTCCTGGTTCACTGTTTGGGCGCGCCTGCCGGCTGAGGAGCAAGGATCCCTGCAACGGCGGTGTGAACAGCTTAGAAGGAGCCAGGGGGCGGAGCCAGGAGGGCCCCCCCCAAGAGGCCCCACCTCATGGGAGGAGCTGGTGGCGGAGGTCGCATGATATCGCCCCGCCTTCCCCTCGCTCTTCCCCCTCGCCCCTTCCTCCACCTCCGCCCCCCTCGGACAGGATTTGAACGAGACCCCCCCCCCCCCCCCCCCCCCCCCAGCAGCGGCGCCAACAACGCCCAGGATGGGCCGAACAACACCGCAGTTGGGGTCCTGGGGTCCTCTCTCCTCCTCCTCCTCCTCCTCCTCCTCTCCTCGCCCCATCGGCCCCCCGAGGTCGCGCGTGGCGCATTTTTTCCCATCGCGCCCGCGAGCCCGCAGCCTTGTGCTTCGGGGGAGGGGGGGGGGGAGGAGGGGGGGGGGGGGGGGGGAGGAGGAGGGGGGAAGGAGGAGGATGGGGGGGGGGGGGGAAAGGCTATCCAGCTGGATATTGCCGTCGCATTTCGCAACAGTCCCTAGCTCCACTGGATGGGGGCCGCTGTAAATTATGTCGCAAGAAGAAGGCAAGAATTCTGTCGCTCGCCTTGATTCGATGCACCAGGCAGGCGGCCCACGTAGCTCTAGTCAGTCCATCAGGAACTTGCTGAGCCCAAGAGGCCTCCAGCAGTTCATCAGCTCCATCATCCCACTGGCTAGGGGCCTGCTGTGAGCCTACGCCGCGGCGCGGCCATCAGCGGTGCGGAGTGGTGTGGCGCGGCATTTACCAGCGACGACGACGACGATGATCATGCGCCTCCGCGGCGACGCGCGCGTCATCAGCAAATGCATTTTGTCAGACTGTCGGCCTGCCTGCAGGGAGCGTGGCACCTGGGGCAATCCGCGGGGCGCTCTCGATGGGCGGGTTGTGCCTCTTTGCGGCCTTGGACTCGGGGGTCCTGCAGGCCCACGTCCCATACTCCACATGATTGAACTGCGAGCAGCATGTGCACTCGCTGAACCACATCCGGTTGGCCCCCGAAGCCGCCCTGGCACACGCGATGCGCACCTTGCCCTGCGCAAAGTCACTCCTCACCCGAGCATGCAACTCGTCTGCGCCCCTGTCGTCGCTGCCAAAGAGGTGATACCGCATGCTCTTGAACTCGTCGTCAAACTGCCACGCGTCGTGCACCGGCCGGCCGCCGCTGATGTCGACGGTCATGGTGTTCTTAGAGGCATGTTGCGCGTGGAAGCTGCACTGCCGGCGGCGCGGGCCACGGTGGACCTCGATAGCCTCCTGCTGCTGGTTGTCCAGGTTGTCCACGCGCATTCCTGGTGGCGGCCCCGCTGGTGGTGCCGCTACTTCTGGCCGCCCTGGCGGCGGCAGCCCCACTGGTGGCGGCGCTGGTGGTGGTGGTGGAGCTGCTGGTGGTGGCGGCGCAGCTGGAGTCTGCTGCATCTGCGCGATCATCCGCGCGAGCATCTGCTGCATCTGCGCCATCGTCTGCTGCATGGTGTTCTGCGTCTGCGCGGCCCGTTGCATCTCCACTCGCAGCTCTTGCACCTCCACGCGCAAGTGCTCCATCTGCGCAGGCGAATCGATCTGCTCATCCTGCGTGGACGAACAGCTGGACATTGCAGCAGCAACAGCGCCGCGGCTGGCTGAAGCCCACAGGGCCCACTGGCAGAGGCAGAGACACCTCAATCCCACCAGCCCTTTAGGGCATAGTAGGTGGTTTAGAGACTTGTTTCCTCTTCCACCCCTCCTTTTCCCCCTTCGGGGAGGGGTTTACCCCTCTCCCTACCCCCCCCCCCCCCTGCCCGAGACGGCTCCAAGAGCGCTTCGGTGAGCCCAAAATGACTTCCAAGATGGCTCAAGATAGCCTAAGATGCCTCAAGATGGCTCCGAAGATGCCCCAGGAGGCCCCAAGACCGCCCCAGGACGGCTCCAAGTGGCTGCGGAGCCTCCCGAGGAGGACCCCCAAGAGGCCTAAATCGTTCACAAACATACGGAAAAGCAATGTTTGTTGCTTTCTCGCCGTTTCGCTTCCGATAGCCATTCGAGGCCTCAAGACGGCTCCAAGACGGCCCAAGAGAGGCCCCGAGGGAGGCCCAAGCGAGCCCGATACAGCCCCAAGATTGCCCAAGAGCGCTCCAAGAGCGCCCCAAGAGGCGATTTTAGGCGCTCCCGAGGGGGGGGGCCTAATTCAAGCTCCCCTCCTCTTTGATCGATCTCCTCCAAGATGGCCCCAAGAGCGCCCCCAAGTCTCCCAAGAGCGCCCCATGCGGGCCCCAGGAGACGCCCAGAAGCCCCGAGAGCCCCCCCAAGAGGCCCTCAAGAGGCTCCCAAGAGTCCCCGAAGAGGCCCCAAGAGGTGGCGTCTGGTTACGGGCGGCGTCTGGTTACGGGGACTCGCGGGGCTTCTTCGTCACGGGGACTCGTGGGGCTTCTTCGTTCTCGAGGTGGCGTCTGGTTACGGGCCCCCCGAGGCGCCCGAGACGCTCCGAGAAGCTTCCGGGACCGCCAAGACGCCCCCAAGACGCCCTAAGATGCCACCAGGACGCTCCCGAGAGACATCCGAAGAGACTCCTCCTCCTCCTTCTCATTCTCCTCGTCCTCGTCCTCCTCCTCCTCATCCTCCTCCTCATTTTCCTCCTGCTCCCCCTCCCCCCCCTCGTCCACCTATTCCTCCTCCTCCCTCCTCCCTCCTCCCGCGCCCCCTCCTCCTCCTCCTCCTTCAGTTCCCCCCCTCGTCCTCCTCCGATTCCTCCTCCATCCTCGCCGTCTTGGGCAAGGCGGGTTCCCCAGCCCTTTGTTGCTCTGTATGCCCCCTCACTTCCCTGATCATCTCCATTCGCTCTGGCATCGCCTGGATGGGCTGGCGAGGGTGCGTTGACGCACGCGAAGCGTCAAGAGTTGGAATCCACGACGTACGTTTGGGCAAACATATAGCCACGCGGGGGAGGGGGAAACATGCACATGAAAAGAAACAGCCGGGCACCAGGGCGACAACTCGCCCTGGTTGCTATGTTACGCTATGCAAACATCTGCGATGTTGTGTTATGCTAAGTGATGTTGTGATATGGTATTCGATGATATGCGTGCGATGCTAGACTAGCTATGATAACCAGTATATGCAATGCTATGCGGTATCGCGCTATGCGATGCTATGCTATGCTATGTTATGCGATGCGATGCGATGCTATGCGGAACTGTGCGAAGCTGGTGAAGAAAGGTGGACAAGATATCCCTGTTGTTGGTTTTCGTCATGGTTCGTTCTGGTTTTGTGCCCGGCTGCTGTTGGCCTCCTCTTGTTTTGGTTTTGTCTGTTCGTCCTCGCCCCCTCACCCATCCTTCCTCATCGAACGGTTTCCTCAGGAGGGGAGGGGGGGGGGGGGAAGGGAAGGAGCGGGGGGAAGAGAATGAGGAATGAACCGAAGCGCTGTTTCCACGCATACATGATGGTAGCGCCCTTTTCCAAAGCGAATCGACATTCTAGCGATTTCGCCCCCTCGTCAGAAATCATCAAAATCGACTATTGTACCTCTCGTGGGGCTCTGCTTGGTGGTATTGGAGTCCTCTTGGGGCCCTTTTTGGGTGTCTTGGGGCCCTCCTGGGGGCCTCTTGGGGGCTTCTTGGGGGCTCCTCGTCATCCTCCTGCGTTTCCTCGTCATCCTCTTGGGGGCTCCTCGTCCTCCTTTTCCTACTTGAAAATGTCTCCCCCCCCCCTCCTCCACGTCGCCCCTCCTCTCCTCCTCCTCTCAGTAGCCACTTGGTTCCGGGTTCCAGTTTTCAACCATGAATCGCCCGCCTGCCAGTCCCGTCGTCGTCGACGGGGTCGACCATGACTCGAAAGCTGCCCGACTCCGACGCGGATCGCCATGGCCATCGACTCCGAGCTCGACAGAAACGGCACCGGCTAGCCCACACGATAGCCCCTAAGCCAAGCCCGTCGTCGTCGACGGGGTCGACCACGACTCGAAAGCTGCCCGACTCCGACGCGGATCGCCATCGCCATCGACTCCGAACTCGACAGAAACGGCACCGGCTAGCCAACGCGAGAGCCCCTTTGCCAAGCCCGTCGTCGTCGACGGGGTCGACCATGACTCGAAAGCTGCCCAACTCCGACGCGGATCGCCATCGCCATCGAATCCGAGTCGGACAGAAACGGCACCGGCTAGCCCGCGCGAGAGCCCCTGCTCTGACACCGCGTTCCATCGTTTTGAGGTGATTTCTAGATCCAGCGATACGATCGTTGACAGCCCGTCTTTGTTCGTGCATGTTAACCCTTGGTGTGAGAATGAGAATGATGCGTTTTGGGTTCGGCTGTCCCATTGGGAATTTCGGACTTGGCCGTGGAAAACTTCATTCCCAGGTTTACTGGAAGAATACTTGGAGAACCTGTCGCACAGCGAGGGCCTTCCGTTCACTGAGTGAGATGTTGAGGATGTCTTGCATGGGCGCAGCGACGCGGAGAAAGGAAAGGGATGCGGGGGAAGGAGATCCAGGAGAAGATGAAGATGAGGAGGGAGAAGTGAGAGAGCTAAGAGCAGGACAGCGTCGCACACGCGCAATCGAGAGGCCCACTAACATGCGGAGGTGGATGGGGAGGTGAAGGCGGAGGAGGTGGAGGAGAGATAGAGATCAGAGGTCGATAAGGATGAGAAGGGGGCCGGGAAGAGGAGGAATGATAAGTAGAGAGGAAGGGGGGATATCGAGAGAGAGAGAGAGAGAGAGAGAGGACAAGACACGCGAGAGAGAGAGAGAGAGAGAGAGAGAGAACAAAAAAAAAACAGAGAAGATGAGGAGGAGAAGGCAGAAGAGGCGAAGGGGGAAGAGAGAGCGGGAGGATGATGACGACGCAGATGAGGAGAAGAGGATATGGCCGGGGGAATTGGCCCCCCTAGGCAAAGAACGGAATACGAAAGATCAGCAACGAAGACTGCGACTGTATACCTGATCCCGCCATGATGCATTTCGTCCGTTCCTAGACATCTGGTGCGCGCAGAAACGCCACCTTCCCTGAGATGGGCCCAGCTAGGCCATGAGCGGCCAGCGCGGCGCTCGAACAACCGATGCTAGCGGCTCCGAAGTCAATGCCGCGAAGACGAGGTTTCCGATGGGGTAAGTTGTCAGCCAAGCAACAGGACGAGAAGGATGACCACGAGGACGGAACAGAGCATGAATACCAGACGATTGAGACACATGATGATGAGGGGGGAGACAAGGATGACAGGAGCTCTGAATGTCGATGCCATGAAGTCGTAACAAGTTGCACTGAGACTAGTAAGGCGCACAACACCCCATATCATTGAGCACCTTGCCTCTCGTCTCTGGGGAGAAGCACGCAGCCCAACCTCAGCGCCCGCAGATCCCTGCTGTTGATTCATCCACCAATGGCTTGAAGATGAATGCGATGAACGCATCGAGCGCGAGGACATTCGCAAGAGACTTCCACAATTCCTGGGTGAAGCGGGGACTTGCGAAGTTAAATTTAGAGCTTCAGAACATTGGGTCCGACGAACCTCCTTTCGCTCAAACGGACCTCCTTTCGTCCCCTCCCTTCTTGTCACTGGCTCTTGTCAAGGCCAACTCGAGCAGGCCCTACCAGGCCCCATGGCATGAAAATCAACTCTCGGGGGCCCGGGCGGGGGGTGGACATTTACCCGCAAAGAGAACCTGCGTCTTCTCCGTTGAGCGGCGCAACGCAAGCGCCTCCATTGGTCGCCGTTGCCGTTTCGGCCGACGTGTCAAAGTCACTGCTTTCCGAACAAACTCCCGCTCAGAATTCAACGACTTCCACTTGCTGTGCGCGGATCGGGCAGCCGCCCTGATGTCAGCTGTGATGCCTGGGTGCTGCGCAACAAATTGGGGCGTGATCATCCCGCCCCACACCATGGAGGTAGTTCCTCTTCGAACTTGTTTTGCCCATGCATTCTGACCCTTCTTATCCCCCGCCCCCCCCTGCCCGCCGCCGCCTCCTCATCCTTCTCATGCATCACGCATGCCCCCCATCATTATGCATTTCGCCTGGGGCCACCAGTTGCCAAGCTGAGCTGATGGGGTCTTTTGGGCCCCATGGGGCCGAATGCGGGGCGAGGTAAGATAGGGGATAGACGCTACAATTATTTCACCAATGCTTGAAGAAATCATGCTACATGTTTGCCACCCTCTCATTCTACCCCTCCGCGGCGCCCAGATGCAGACGTCAACCGCCAGGCCCGCGGCGCTGCTTGCTCGGAGAGGGATGGGTGAGCGTGAGAGCCAGGAGGAGGGAGGGAGGGAGGAGGAGGATGGAGGGAGGAGGAGGGGGAGGGAGGAGGAGGGAGGGGGGGGGGGGGGAGGGAGGTGAGGAGGAGGAGGGGGGGAGGAGGGAGGTGAGAGGTGAGAGGAGGAGGGGGGGTTCAAGCGAAGTGCGCATCGGCGTAGCCGTGACGATCCAAAGGTTCCTCAGGGTGTCCACGCTGCGTTTATAGACGATGCTGGGGGCGCCCACGCCACCGCTCAGAATGAAGCGTTCATTGCATAGCCGGGCCCCCGAAAGAATAGCGCGAAGTCTGACGCGCACCGCAACTCTTGACAAATCTTTCACGACAATCAGAGACGCGGAAGGAATATTGTTCGTAATGTCCATGGTGCTGGCTCGTGCTGCGTTGGTCAACCGGGCCAACGTGTCGCCTGTAATGTTGGGCGCAAAGTGCACCCGGGTGTCGGGGCAAGTCCACGCGGGCTTTCTTGATGCAGAGCAATGCCTTTCGAACGTGCTCTTGGTCAACAGCGCGGTCTCGTTTGGCACGGGCTTTCTGAGTGATATCTATCTCGTGGGCCATGTCGGCATCGCCCTCCGTGGGTAGAAGGTGTCCTTGCTCCTTAGCTTCCAACTGCTTCAACCTAGCCTTGATCTGAAGTTTCTCCTTCTCCTTTGAAATCCCATTGCACCTCTGGTCTGCCCCAGCTGCAGTCGCATTCGCAGAGACGTCAACCCATTGCCTTTTCAATGATGTGGAAGCTTGCTGTGCAACTGCCGTCTCACGGTCGCGCAGCCACTGACGTTCAGAACGTTTGCCATCCTGCAAAGATTCGGTTCAAAAATAAGACTAACGAAGGACACAACCACGTGCAGTTTCGGTGCCGCAGTTGCCAACCTTTCTTTTTCAATATAGAGCTCCCTGTGAGCCAGCCGTGTGATGGGCGTGCCGAAATGATAGGACGGTGGGTGGGCGGTGGGCGGTGGGTGGGTGGGCGGGGCGGGTGGCCCGCAGTGTGGGGGGGCACTGGAATCCGCCCAGTGAGGGGGGTCATTGGAACCCCCCTGTCAGTGCAAGGCGGGGTGGGGGTGGGTGCTGGGCGCTGGCTGGGATGTGCCACATTGGTGATGAAAATGATGGCAATGATGACAATGATGGCGATGATGAAGGTGACGATGATAAAGATGATGATGATGAGGGCGACGATGGCAATGATGATAACTAGAGAGATGAAGGGGGGAGATGGGAAGGATAAGGAGGAAGGAGAGGAAGGGAAGGATAAAGAGGAAGGGAATGATAAGGAGAAAGGAGAGGAAGGAGGAAGGAGAGGAATGAGAGGAAGGGAAGGACAACGACCCAAAACCGCAGGATGTGCCAACGCATGCATGTGGCATGTTTGTTGATGTCTGTGCAGGCGTTCCTTCCGAATGCTGCTTGTGGCCATGGCACCTCTGGACCTCTGCTTGACCGAGCAATTACGTGGCGGGGCGTAGATCTCCAGCCAGATCACCCGGGCGGCCTTGACCGTCAACGTCGACGCCGCCCATGTCCATGTTGAGTTTCGATTCACAGAGTTGGGCGGTCACGTTGAGGGTGCCGCGGAATTTCCCGAGGGCCCTGGCGTCGCAGCCAAGTCCTCGCTCCACGCCTCCAGTGGTGCACCCCGAAAATGACACGTATCTTGACAGGACAGGTTCTATCGCTGATGTTGGCTGGGAACCCCGAAGGCGACGGCCTCGCATCTTTCGAACTGATTGGGCCCAGGCTACCGCGGGCCCTTGGGATTCAGACAGTGACCGATCGATACGGGTCGCATATGGGCGAGCGTCTTTGATCTGATCAGCAAGTTGTTTACGGTCCACAGCGAAGACTTTCGCCAATCTCTCGATCGCATCATCCGCATCACGCGACGGGGTGCCATCGACAGTGAGGTTGAAAACCTTGAATGATTGAAGTATTTCCCAGGACGGGAATACGGCGTGAAGAGATTCAATTGTCAAAGCCACCCAATTACCCATCCGCTTGAAACAACGATCAACCACGCCAGGCCCGATCTGCTCGGCACCGCCGACGATCCTAGAGTACCCAGTAGCGTTGTAGGCTCGCTGGAAATTCAGCAGCTGCAGTGCGCATTGCGTAAAGCCACTGCCTAGGCACGGCAGCGGAAACAAAAAAAACGAGTGGACGAATGAGGAAGAAGGACGACGTGAAGGAGGGGAAGGATGAACGTCGAGGGATGGGAGGAGGGACGATCGCCTCTTGCAGATTGACGAACAAATAGAACGGCGATCCTATGCACGAAATCGGACAGCAAATTGCTCATCTCCGAGAGATCATATTGCTCAGAATCGTAAAACCGAGTGATGCGGATGCATTCGTGCCCTGCGTCTGCGAGCATCGCTATTTGAATGACCTCTTCAGCCGTTCTGTTTCTCAAAAACCACGTTGCGCTTTTCCCCGGGGTCCGTCCAGCGCGTTTGGTGGCGACCTCCAGCGCTGTGCTCCACACCGCATCGAAATACAGAATACCCAAGCATATCTTAGACATGCGCACAAGCGTATGGTCACGTTATGCCCCCCTCACCTTCCAAACTGCCACCACCACCTACCCCCCCGAGCTTTCGTCGCGCGCGGGGCCGGGGACGGACAGGTTGTTCGGGGGGGGGGGGGGGGGGGGGGGGGGGGGGGGGGGGGGGGGGGGGGGGGGGCGGGAGGTGCAATGAAAAGCATTCGTGGATGAATCTGGTCAGCGGCTTTGAGCTACTATCGAACCTCTGTTTAGCATGTCTCAGGTTCTTGATTGAAGAAGATACGATTTGCCCATTGCATATCGCTTTCACTTGGTTTCCAAATGTGCGCGTGAATTCTGGAGAGTTCTGCACTAAGTGGGTAATGGATTCTCCGCCCATCACGTATGACTCCAGAATCTTCGCCAGGTGCTCGTCAGCAGTCCACGGCCTGGACGTCAACCTGAGGGCATAGGCAACCCGCGTGAGCTCTACCCCCCCTGCCTCTCCGCGGGCGGATGGGGCGGGGAAGAGACGGGGGGGGGGGGATGACAGAGGAGGGGGAGGAAGAAGGAGCGAGGAAGAGGAGGCGAGGAGGAACGCAACGATGATGAACACGCTGGGGGAGGGGATACGCCGCCGAGGTGATGAGGAGCGGGGGGGGGGGGGGGGGGGGGGGGGGGGGGGGGGGGGGGGGAGTTTGATGCGCAGGTCGAGGGGCAACCTGGACACAAGGCCCATTGACATCGAGGGGGGGGGGGGGGGGGGGGGGGGGGGGGGGGGGGGGGGGGGGGGGGGGGCATGGTAGGGGCTCATTGGCACCATGGGGTCATTGGCACCAAGGTGAGTTCACTGGGCACAAGGGTTATCAGGACCCTCCTCTACTATCCTCCTCATCCTCACCCTGACCCCCCTTCCCCATCCCCTTCCCCCTCCCTCCCCATCGTCACCCCCCTCCCTCCTCCAACTTTTGATGCCACCTGCAACCTGCGACTCGCGTGAGCTTTGTCGCGCGCCAAGACCTCGATGTTCGGAAACACAGGGGTGCAGCCGAACGAGCCTGTTGCCATGATGCGGCCAGCCCTCTGCTCGTCGCTGGCCGCGTCAGCGTCGAACAGGTGCCCGCGTTGCCGCATGCGTTGGTAGAGTTCCAGGTCAGTCTTGCCGCGCTTCTCGGGGCACCCAGGAGGTGAGCACCGCGGCGTACAAAATGCATTGACAATATCAATCGTTGCTTTTCTCAGGTCATTGGACGCAGTTCCGAAGTCCTGGACGAGGCCGAGCGTTCCCTTCCGTAATTCAAAATTGGATGAGCACGCGCCGAAGCGCATATGCAACCGCGGTGCCCTCGCGTCTTGGCGCACAGATATTGACAAAGCGGTCTTCATGAACAAGCGGTCTCTGTCCATCAGCGCCTCCCACAGGCACCACGTCACGCGTGCCACTTTAGCCTTGGCGCCCACGTCCTGGGAACCCTCTGCGTATGATTTAAGAGCCTTCCTGTCATTCAACACTTGCTTGAACATAGCTTCGGACGGCGCGCCCCCATCACTTGAAGTTAGAGGTTGTTGACCCAACAATGCACAGACAGAGCTCTTGCGCCTCTGGGATGAATCATGTTTGTGCAACATCCTTCTATCCAACACTGCCCGGACAGCGTACGTGCTAAAATTGCCATCTGTCTTTGCCAAAAAAACACGCTTTGCATCCAACGCCCCATTGGCCGTTCGCAACTGCTGAACTCAGCCACGCACCCAATTGCGGCCTCGATGCTGACATTGGGAAGAGCTGTTTCCATGCGCTGCTATTGCGCGAAAATACAGCACGCGCGCCGCGCGCAACGCGTGCTGCTGGGCGAGGAACATCATCTCCATGCACTCGAAACGTCGTCCCCAGGGCAGGCGCGCCAGGCACTCGGGGCTCGACCCACGCAACTTTACGCGATGGGTCGGCCTCGTGAAAATTTGAAAAATCCATTGCTGAGCCAAAATGGCTTGACAACGGTTGGTGCGTTTTGCAATTGCTTTCTCCAGCGGGGTGGGGGTGGGGCAAAAGATGACTCATGGATTGACGCCCCAAGGATCGCGGCCTCCAGAGGGGGGGGGGGGGGGGGGGGAAGAGGCGCCAATTAAGGACCCCCTTGATCAACCTAAGAGGGAGAGGGGAGGAGGGGGGGAGGATAACCTCATTCATCTCACGCCTCTCCAGAGCGCCACTGGCAGAAGCTCCCAAATGCTTTCAACTAGCTCTGAAAGTTTTCCCCGTCTCCCTCCTCTGCAATGCGCAGCGCCATTATTTGTTATATCCTCCTCGTCTTATTCAAAGCTACTCCTCCTTCTTCTCAATGTCCTCTTGGGGCCCCTCTTAGGCTTGAAATTGCGCGGGAAGTCTCTCGCGGGACCCCTGGCATTCCTGGGCCGTCGTCGCATTTGTAGCAGTGTGGCTCGAGCCTGTGTGGCGTGAATAGCGTAGCGCGCCACTGTCACCAACCTCAATCATGCCCCCCCTACTCCTCCCCCCCTCCTCATCCTTCTCCCCCTCCGGGGCCGCGTCAGGTCAAGCAGTTTTCATCGGTGAAGCGCAGGGCAGAGGGCCCAGAGAGCTCTATCAGCTCGACCCCTCCGCCGCCAGAGCCACCGCCAGGGGCGCGCATCTCGTTTCGCTTCACGCCCTAATGGAAGGGGGTTCGGTCAGGATAGAGAGAAAAAGAAACCCGGGGGGGGAGAGAGGAGGAGGAAGAGGAGGAGAAGGAGGAGGATGGGAGGAGGAGGAGGTGGAGGAGGAGGAGGAGGAATCGGAGGAGGAGGAGGAGGTGTTCCGTTCCGTTCCGATCCCATTCATGTCAACAGTCAGTCTGACTCTGCACATGGGGGAGGCCAGCTGCGCCCACAGACTGTGAGCGGCTGGCGGATGCCCCCCTGTTGAGGACCCGCGCGGGGGGACTGAGCGGCGCCCTGGCCGCAACCTCTTACCTTCCAGGGAGGGCGGCAGGGGGGCAATTCAGGCTACCCATCAGACGTGATTTCTCCAACATGTTCTCACGCAGTTTAGAACGTGCGAGGCAGCTGAGAAAAGTCCTGCTATCGCTGCTGAGATACCTGCCAACTGCAGAACGGAGAAAGGACAGAGAGGACAGGGGCGGGACACACAACCACACAACGCCACGCACACCACACAGACCACGCACGGGGCCAGGAGAAGGAAGGGAGCAGCAGCACCAGCGGGGGAGAGAAGCAGGACGGTCGAGCAATTCAAGAGAACATTCCAAAGAGTTCTCTGCTGGCCTCCTCATCTGCATTATTGTCTGCTATGTGCGGCTCACTGCTGAATTCTACATCTGGCTGTTGCAGATCATTGCTGCTATCTGCGGCTGGCTGGCTAGCTAGCACCTGGAACGGTCGCTGGCGCTGGACATTCGGCTGCTCGGACGGCTCAGAGGGCCTGACTGGACCTGGAGGAGGAGGCCACGAGGCAGAGAGAAGCGGGAGGGGGGGGGGGGGGGGAAATTTAACTGAATTCTGACATTTTTTTTTTTTTTTTTTTTAAAAAAAAAAAAAAAAAAAAAAAAAAAAAAAAAAAAAAAAAAAAAAATCAAATGGGAGGAGGAGCACGATGACGAGGAGGCGGAGGAGGATAAGGTGGAGGAGGAGGAGGAGGAGGAGGAGGAGTGAGAGGTGGGGTGTGGTGGTGGTGGTGGTGGTGGTGGTGGTGGTGGTGGTGCGTGTGCGTGTGTGTGTGTGCGTGTGTGCGTGGTGTTTTGCGTGTGTGCGTCGTCTTCTGGCGTGGCGTTGTGTGCGTAGTGTTGCGGTGTGTGCGTGTGTGCGTGTGTGCGTGTGTGAGTGTGTGCTGTGGGTGCGTGGTTGCGGTGTGTGTGTGTGTGCGTGCTGGTCGCGTAGTGTGCGTGTGTGCGTGTGTGCGTGTGTGCGTGTGTGCCGTGTGTGAGTGTGTGCCGTGTGTGCGGTGATGCGTGTGTGCGCGTGCGCGTGTGCGAGTTGTGCTGTTGTGCGTGTGCTGTGCGTGGGCGGTGCGTGTGCGTGTGCGTGTGTTGTGTGTTGTGTTGCGATAGTGCCGCGCACGTGCGTGCGTGCGTGCGTGCGTGCGTGCGTGCGTGCGTGCGTGCGTGCGTGCGTGCGTGCGTGCGTGCGTGCGAGCGTGCGTGCGTGCGTGCGTGCGTGCGTGCGTGCGTGCGTGCGTGCGTGCGTGCGTGCGGGCGTGCGTGCGTGCGTGCGTGCGTGCGTGCGTGCGTGCGTGCGTGCGTGCGTGCGTGCGTGCGTGCGTGCGTGCGTGCGTGCGTGCGTGCGTGCGTGCGTGCGTGCGTGCGTGCGTGCGTGCGTGCGTGCGCGCGTGCGTGCGTGCGTGCGCGTCTGCGCGCGCGCGCGGGGCGGCGGCGGTGGTGGGTGGGGGGGGGGGGGGCATGAGGGCCCTACCGCGCGTCCAGCGACCTTCGGAAGCCGTCGGACCACTCCCCAAAACCATCAGGGACCCTTGGAATCCAGGACGACACCAAAGTTCTTGGCCACGGACGGGGCAGGCGGGGCAGGCCGAGCCAAAAGGATTTGACCACGGTTGCAACTATCTAAATGTACATGCCAACATCTGCTTCCCATTGAGGGCCGACTGACGAAGAGGATATGCAGACAGTCTGACGAGACGACGATGACGAATGAATGTCACTGCGCCTGGTCCTGGTTCCCGCTCTTCGGAGCAGCGCGCTGGCAAGCCTAGAACCTAGTCCGAGTCCTCGGGCAGCGGCGGGGCATCACGCTGCCGCAGCTCCTGCACCCTGACGGCCGTTCTCTAGGAATCAGCGTTGTCAACGTTCATCGCTCTCGTGCCAAGCTTGCCAGCTTGCTCCAGCGCAGTCCTGAGTTGACCGCTCCGCTTGGCCAGCATTTGGTTGCGGTACTTGAGCTCCTCGATTTCTTTCAGGGCAGACTCCGAGCGCCTCTTCCACCCCTCCTTCGTGTACTCGCGACGGACACGGGGCGCTGCTTTGGGTTTGGGAGTGGCTTTCGGGGCCATGGCGGGCGTAGGCTGAGAGCGCAGAGCGGGAGGCCTGGGGGCACAGTGCGCAACAACACCTGTTGCCAAAACGGCAGTGGCACATGCGACGAGATGACGGATGCTTTGCCCCGATCGGTTTCTTCCTCTTGGTATTTCGCCTCCTCGTCGTCCTCCTCCTCATCCTCCTCCTCACCCTCATCCTCCTCATCCCCCTCCTCCTCACGTCTTCCTCATCCTCGCCATCATCCCCCCTCCCGTCGCCCTCGTCCTCGGCATGATCCTCCGTTGCTGTCGGAGCATGGGGGGCGGCCCGCGGTGGAAACAGAAGTTGATTATTTCTGCTGAGACCGCGCCACGCCAAGCTGCGTAGCGATCCCTTCGACACTCAGCATTCAGCCCCCCCCCCCCTTTCCGAACCTCGACCCTTGGAGCCCGCCCCTGCCAAGCAGGGTCGAGGGAGAGATCTAAGGTCGAGGCTCGGAAGGGGTCGAAGGTTCTGAGGACCGAAGGAGGAGGAAGAAGGAGGGGGGAGGAGGAGGGGGGGAAGGGTCATCATCAGCAGCAGCAGCAGCAGCAGAAGGATGTGAGGATGAGTCTGAGGATGAAGTTCGAAGCTGCGTGGATCGCCCACTCCGTGGTCGATGCCGCGGGCTAAAAAATGCGCGCCAATGGGATCCTCCTCCTCTTCCTCTTCTCCCCTCCTCCTTCCTCCTCGTCCTCCTCCCCCCTCGCCTCTCCCGGCCCCAAGGCGGCGCCGGCGCCTGGGCGCCGCCATCCGCCGGCCGGGGCCGCCGTCGAGGGGCAGGCCGGCGCCGCCCGGGCGCCTGGGCGCCATCCGCGTCGAGGGCCAGGCCGCTGCCGCCTGGGCGCCATCCGCCAGGCCAGGCAGGCCGCCGATGACCTGGGGGCCGGCGGGGCCTGCCTGGGCGGCCGGGGAAGGAGGAAGAGGAGGAGGAGGAGGAGGAGGAGGAAGGAGGAGGAGGAGGAGGAGGAGGAGCAGGAGGAGGAGGAGGAGGCGGCAATGGCGTCGGCGGGGTCAACGATGGCGGCGACGGCAACGTCGTCGACGACGACGACGACGACGACGACGACGACGAAGGCGATGTGACTTCAGGGTCCCCCCTTAGAAATCACAGACGACGACGACGACGACGACGGTCATGTGACATCGAAGTCATATCTGGGCGTTTTTGTCGCCCTCTCTGGCCACGGCTGGGTCCGCTTCGAGATTCTGCCCCAGGAAGCCCCGGCGGCGACGACGACGACGGCGACGGGCCCTCTCCACCTGTTCCACCTCTCCTCCTCCTCCTCTCCTCCTCCTCCTGCTCCTCCTCCTCCTCCTTTCTCTTTCGCCTCCCCCCCACGACCTCCCCCCTCCCCCTTCCTGCCCCCGATCTTCTCGTCTCTGCGAAGGGCAGAGCGCTGGCTTGTACGCTATGCTATGCCATGAAATTGTTATTCTGCTACAGTCTGCTATGGTACGATGCGACGATAGGATCGAGGATCTCTTTGCGGGGGCGATAGGATCGAGGAGCAGAACACGTAGCATCGAGGAGCAGAACGCAGGGAGGAAGAGGAGGAATCGCCTCGCCCCGCGCCAGGTGAAGGCGCTGTACGTGCCTCCTTGGCGCTGTGCCAGACCCATGGAGGTCGCCCGCCCGACCCATGGAGAAGAACCAGTTAGGGCCCGCCCGCCAAAACACAGGAAGAGGAGGAATCGGAGGAGAGAGGAGGGGGGGAGGAGGAGAAGGACGAATGCTACAATGCATGCTACCGAATGCTACCATTAATGCTAATGCGATGATATGTTTTGCGATGCTTTGCTATGCGATGCTATCTATGTGATGCTTTGCTATGCAATGCTTTGCTCTGCTACGCGATGCTTTGCTATGATGCCTGGAATTGCCGCCCAGCCGCCCCGTCTATGGGCAGCGCAGCGAGCGCGGCAGTGCCGATCCAGGCCCCCCCCGCTTTCAGGCCCCCCCGGGCCGCGCCGCAATGGTCGCCATTATCGCGCGCTCCAGCCAGTCGGCACACCGGCGGCGCGGGCCCGCCCTGCCCGGGCCTGGCGAGGGGCCACTCCACGCGCGGGGGGCGCGCCGGCACCCTTTCCCGCCGAATAACTCATCCATTTGGTGGTCGCCAATGTGAGCAGCTCCTCGCGGCCTCCCGCCCCGTTCGCCCCCGCGGGCGAGCGCGCCCCCTGTCTCGTTTGGCCCCCCCGGGGGGGGTGGGGGGGCCTGCGCCCCCTTGCCAGCTGAGGTGCCCAAGGATAGTCTGTTCTGCAAGTCGCGCTGAGATGAATGAAGCTGCACTCAGTTATCTGTGATGATCTCAACTGAACAAATATGATCTAACTTATTTTGATAACAGCTAGGACAAACCACAACTTTGCAAAACGAAAGGACATACATTAAACGAAGTTGGCAAGTTGAATGACGCCCGGCGAAGCCGGGGGCTAGGGGGCGCCGGGGACGTCGAGGGGATCTCTCTTTCCGAACCATCCTGCGGCGCTGGGCCGCCGCTGTGAAGGGGCAGCGCCCCGCGCCCCCCCCCCCTCCCTGAGGGGGCCCGCGCGGCGGTGCCGCGACTTGGGGGGTGGGGGCCCGGGTGGGAGCTCGGGATTGCGCTTGATATGCGCGCATGCTGCTACCGATGCATAAAGACACACACATGCATGCACGCGCGCACGCGCGCGAGCACGCGCGCATGCATGCACGCGTGGATTCGCGCAAGTACGCATGTAAATGCGCGGCGATTGCGCCGCCCACTCCGCTCAGCTAAATTGCCCGCCTCTCGGCGCGCAGCGGTTGCCCGCCGCCCCTCAGCAAATCGCGCTTTCCTTGCCTTTCGGGCCCCGGGCCCCCCCCGCTCCGCGGCCGCGCTGGGCCCCGGGAGGGGGGGGGGGGGGAAGGGGGCGGGCGAGGGGGGGGCGGGGGGGGAATTTGTCTCCTCCCCACCACGCATGCCAGCGGGGCCCGCCCACGCCACACCCCGCACCGAAACGTCGCCCGCGGCTCCGCAGTCAGCGGCTCGAGCCTCGCCCCTCGACCACATGTCCCTTTCTTGCCCCGCGGGGGCCGACCGAGCAATTAACGCAACTCCCCCTAGCGCACAGCTGAGCTACACTATCCGGATTTGCTCGTGAACGGCTAGACGAGATGGTCGTTTCCACGTCTGTTCCAACACTCTCCGTTCGACCGCTCTGCCGTGGAGAACGAACGCGCGTCGGGAACAGACGCGCTCCGTTGTCGCGCGCGCGTAGCCGGCAAGCCCCCCCCCCCCTGGATTCCCATTGCAAGATCCACGCAAACAGCCTCTGGCGCGCATCGCCCACGCGCCCGCGCGCGGAGAAACTCTTGCAGCGCTACCTCCGCTGACTTCCCCGCCCCCGCATGCCCAACCAACTGGAGCGACGCGCCCCGACAAGCGACGCTGGCCCAAAGAATGCGGCGCGCCATCAAGCGGGGACTTGACCCCGAACAATTCAGCGCCAACAACATGATGGGGGCGTGAGCAGGACGACGAGCAGCGGGGCTTCTGCGCGCCTCGCACTCGTCGCAGTTGAATATTTTCACCACCCAGCGGCGCGACAAGCTTGGCGCCACCCTGTCTCAGAAGTCAAGCGAAATCTCGATCGCCGGGAAGGCCGGCATTATCATGGGCAAGCCCCAGATCGGTGAATTGGTCCGCTGCAGGCGACAAATCGGGCTGAGCGGGGACTTCACCGTCGCGATGAGGTTCGGCACTGGGATCATCGGCCGGAAGTTCCCCGGGCCCATATTCTTCAGGAGCTGCTTCCGAGGGAAAATGAAACTGACGGCGTTCACTGAAGGTGCCCGCTTGATCTGCTTCGACTGCCGGCGAGGAACTCGCCGCGAGCAATCCTCATCGGGCTCCGATGATGAAGTAAACTCTCCACTGGTAGTCCGCCGCAGAGTCAGACGCCGTCGCCTCTCGCGGGCCTCGGCTGCTCCGACCGAGTCCTGCGGGCCAGCGGGCTGCAGAGATCCACCTGCAGCACCCGCAACCGCGGTCGCGCGCATGTCGGAGACTGGGCCATCCAGCCGCGCGCCAGTACCAAGTGGGGAAAGAAGCCGCCCAACCTGACTGAGACAGCTGCTCCGAGGACAGATGCTGCTCGCCAGCAGAGCGCCAGCAAACATCGCGCCAGTCGCGGCGGCGCGACGGAAGACGGCGGGGCCTTCCTGCCCGCGGGGCGGCGGCAGGAAAAATCGGACCACGCGTCCTGAATGAATTCGGTAACTCCATCGGAGTAGACGACCTCGGCCATCCGCTCGTCGGTCAATTCATCTGCAGAAGGCGGGCCGACGCCATCGGCAGGAGTCGAGATCGTCGCGGGGCCCGCGATGCAATCGGACATGCGCGCCGCCACCGGCGCAGACATTTTCTGCCCGCGCATCCTCCGGAGATCGCCCCCCCCCCACGTCGGTCTCGAAATGGCCCCCGCCCGCGATGTTCTCGCGCATCTGGCGGTCGGCCGCGCGCTTCGCCGGGCGCCCGGGCCCTTTCCTGCGGCGCCGGCTCGCGCAACTCGCGCATGGCCATGCGCCGCTCGCAGCAGTGGATGTCCTTCTCGTAGATCTCCTTGAAAACGCACCCCGCGCGCGTCGCGAACGTCGACCGCCCCTCGCCGCACGGCGCGCCAGCCCAAATGAATCCCTTCACCCAGGGCCTCGCCCAGCGCAGATGGCACTCGTCGCGCGTCCACCGGCCGACCTCGACTGGCAGCGTCCTCTTGCCGACCACGAAACACTCCCTGGCGCTGAACTTCCCTCCACGGGTGGAGCTCGGGCGGGGGCTTCCCCGCAGGCGCCCCCGCTCGCCCGGGCGGGCGCGGGGGGCCCTGGATCGCCCGGGCGGTTCCAGGACGGGCCGACTCGCCAGGGGGGGCGTCGGTCCGAACGGCGGAATAATCGCCAGCTACCGCGCGAGTCGCCTGGGGAGGTCTCGCGCGGGAGCAGCCCTCGCGAATCGCCCTGGGGGGCCCCGCGGGGGCGAGGCAGCGCGGGGGGGCGCCTCAGAGGAGAGCGCGCGGCGCGAAGGATTCACGCAAATCTTTCGCGGGACCCTTGCGAACTTTTCGCGGGGAAGCCGCGCTCTCGCGAATTTTTCGCGGGGGGCGCAACGTCCTGGACAATCGCGCAGGGGGGGGGGGGGGGGCGAAGGATACAGGATCGATGGGGAGGTCCGACGCCAAAGCCTCGAGGGCCACCTCCGGGGCCGGGCGAGCGACGGACGCCCGGGGCAGGGGGCGGCTGAGGATAGAGACGGGGGGCGAAGGATAAGCCCGGATGAGAGCGCGAGCAGCGCGCCGAGGAGCAGAAGCGGAAAGCAAGGGAGTTCCCCGGTTGATCATACCAAGAAGAGGGCGAGGTCGATGACTAGATTAAGGCTCTGACTTTGCGCGCGCAAGCTCCAGGCCCCCCGACCAGGTTCGCGCGCGCGCCGACGCGTGCTTCCGCGCGACGCGATCCGTGGCCGCGCCGCGCAGAATGGCCAGAAGCTAGAGGCACTGGCGGCACCGCTTCCACGCCGGCTTCTCTGGAGCCATCAGAGGCTGGCAAAGCCTCGCGACTTTCGAGCGGCTCTCCGACTGCGGCCCCCCGCTGGCGAGGATGCGCCCCGCGCGGCCCAGCGTCGCGAGAAACGTCGGGATGGCGGCAGCTGGCTAACAAACTGCTCTGAGCCGAGGGCGCCTGCGGATTCGCGCAGGACGCGGCGCGCTCGGGTCCCGCAACTTGGCGGCGCCCCGCAACTTGGCGGCGCCCCTGATACTATCCTTTCTCTGCCAGCCATCGTCGGGCAGATCGCCGGCGCTGGTCGCCGCGCGTCTGCCTGAGCATACTGACTGCCTTCGAGCGCCCCCCGCGTGATGACGACCCCTGGCATGTCAGAAACCGTGCCGAGCTGCCTAAACGCCTCAACTGGGAGCAGAAGTGGCACGCCCGTTGCAATCGGGCGCGCTGCGAGGGCGCCGCAGCTCTTCGCCGCGCCGACAAGCAAAGTCCAGCTGGAGAGAAACTTTGCAGATCCACCGACGCCCATAGCGCCCATCTCCAGAGGTTGGTACACGGGCGGGCCCTATACCAAAATATTTCCCAGGGGCCCCACCACTATCCCAGACTGCCACGAAATGGCGCTGGGCTCCAGCGCCCACCCAGCCAATGCCCATCCGAACCTGAAGCCCAATGAAGGACTCTCCAACGCTGCCCTCGGCAGCGAAAGCAATGAAAAAGAAACTAACTGCCCCCTGGCTGCGCCGCGTGCCCCCGCTGACACGCGACATGCGGGGCACCGTCTGCTTCGGGCAAGACGGCCTGGGAGCCGCCGAAACGCGCCCGGCGCCAGCGCCCTCGCTCGCCAAGCTCGCTCGCGAAGTCCCGGGTCCAGTGCCCCATCTCCCCGCGTCGGACACACTTCGGGCGACTCATTAGCTTGCTCTTGGCCCAGCGCATCGGTCGACTATGTCCAACCCGCGCCCCCCGACGCCCCCCCCCCTCGCGGGAGCTTTTGGGCTTGCCCTGTGGCGGGGGCTGCGCAAAGATGCATCGCCCAAGTTTACGATTGTGCAAATGTTGTCGAGCTTGACTGCGATTGGCGTAGATGGCAACATCCTCGGGGCATCGCCTTGGCCCAGAACCGCATCCTCGGGCGCGCCTCTGGCCGCGAAGAGCACTTCTTCATCGTAAAAGCACTTGAGCACCACTCATGATGTCGTCTTTTCTCGTAAGCGCCCGGCAAAGTAAATAGATGAAAACCCAGTGGACGTCCTAATGATCATCATGACCCCCTTCTTCTCCTTGGTAGCAAATGGAATGTGGGGAGAAACTCGCGCCACGAACACGGTGCCCCCCTGTTTCCTAAAGGCCGCGGGCGTTCCAACTACGGAGCTGTTCGCTAACCGCGTCATAATCCCACCAGCCCTTTTGGGCGTGAGTGGTTTAGCGAGCTCTCTCCCGGTTCTCAACCCCCCTTCTTCCCCTTCGGGGAGGGGTTTACCCCTCCCCCTACCCCCTCCCCCTGGACCTGGAGAGGGGGTTTCGCGGGTGGTCAGAGGGTCCTTTTTCGATCCCTGGGAGGGCTAAAATTCGACACCCCTCACGAGGATCCTGGCCCCGACGGGGGTACTGACAAAAATGCTCGCCCCATCTGTGATCGATCGCCCCAAAAATGGCCCCAACAGGCCCCCAAGACGCTCCAAGAGGCGCCCAAGAGGGCCCCCGGACGCTCCCAAGAGGCTCAAAAGAGACCCCAAGAGGCCTCCAAGAGTCCCCCAAGATGCCCCAAAGAGGCCCCCAACAGGCCCCAAGAGGCTCCCCCGAGGCACCCAAGACGCTCCTGGAAGCCCCTGGGGCCGCCAAGAGGCCCCCAAGACGCCCCAAACGGCCTCCAAGAGGCTCCCAAGAGGCCCGAAGAGGCTCCCCCAAGGCACCCAAGACGCTCCTAGAAACCCCTGGGGCCGCCGAGGAGCCCGAACGACTCACACCAGGACGAGGGCCCCGAACGACTCACACCACGAGGAGCCCGAACGACTCACACCAGGACGAAGAGCCCGAACGACTCACACCAGGACGAGGGGCCCGAACACCTCACACCAAGAGAAGGCCGAACGACTCACACCAGGACGAAGAGCCCGAACGACTCACACCACGAAGAGCACGAACGACTCACACCAGGAAAAAGGGCCCGAACGACTCACACCAGGACGAAAGGCCCGAACGACTCGAACCACGAGAAGCCCGAACGGCTCACACCAAGACGAGGGGCCCGAACGACTCACACCACGAGGAGCCCGAACGACTCACACCAGGAAGAGGGGCCCGAAGGACTCACACAAGGACGATGGGGCCGAACGACTCACACCACGAGGGGCCCCAACGACTCCCACCAGTCGTCGTCGTCGTCGTCGTCGTCGTCGTCGTCGTCGTCGCCGCCGCCTTCGTCGTCGTCGTCGTCGACGTCGTCGTCGTCGTCGTCGTCGTCGCGGTTGTGGTCGTCGTCGCCGTTGCGGTCGATATCGTCGTCGTCGTCGGGTGCGTCGTCGTTGTTAGGATCATCGCTGTGGTCGTCGTCTCCGCTAAATCCCTCTTGCCTCCCACCGCTTTCTCTCCCTCCTCCTCCGCCTCGTCCTTCTCCCGCTCCCACCACAAGGAGGATGTACAAGGAGGCGGGAGGAAGGATGAACAGGGGAAATATGCGGGGGCAAGCGGACACACGCCTGAAAAACACGACTGTCGGCATGCTTCGCAAGAGTTGCTGGTTTGAGATGGGTTGGTGGGGATACGCGAAGCGTGAAGAATTGCATTATCCCCGGTTCCTTTCTAAACCGTATCCCAGGTGGTATCATTCAAATTGAACATTCCAAAAACCATGTGTCCTTCCAACTCATACGGTAGAGCAACGTGCTTTTCGATTTCTCGGAGAAGCACTCGTTCGCGTGCGATCTAGTTGACAAGTGATTCATCTCGCCTGCGCTTCGTATCCTCTGAATAGAAAAATGTACCGAATGCCTTCGGCGAAAAACCTTCCTTGATATATTTTGCCATTTCCTGTCCGCTGTCCGCTGTCCTCCTCGGACAGTTGTTCCTCGGTGGGTTCGTCGCTGGTAACATTGAAGTCGTCTCTGGCGTAGCGGCAGATAAAGCACCCCGTTGCCTCTGAAGCGTGCTGGTGAGCCACATATGCCGTCCTTTCATGTAGGAACCAAACCGACCGTATTGGTACTTGCCCATCCCAGGCGGGAGGAGGTAGGTCATTTGGTATGTTTGGACCCTCCAATTGTTCAAAAAAAAGTCGTTTCCCTTGATCAAAAGATCGGGCAATGACGTCCCCCAATAAGTCCGAATAAACGGTGTAGCCGCCCCCAGCAAAGGTGTGTTGAAACGAGGTGATCCAGCTGGCGAGCCACGACCCCGCGGGTTCCAACCTGGCGAAAGTGACTGCATATTGGGCTGTGTACCGGTCTGTGGTTGCTCGGACCAGCGGGCCCAGTCGTCATCTGACCAGCCCACCTCGTCGTCACCATCCCAGGGAACGAGTCCTCGCCCTCCGCCTCCCGCCCATGGATCCTGTCCTGGCTGAAACTAATGACCATCTGGAAATTTTCGTTCTGGTGCTGAGCGTCGCTTCAGCGATCCATGGAGGGTTGGAAGCGGAAAAGCGGGAGAAAATGCAGTATTAAGTCACCAGGACATTGGGTATCGGGAAGAGTCGGCCGGATTCCCCCTGTGGATCGAAACCACGGGTTCCGCTGCCGATGTGGAATGCACGAGTAGCTGTATGGAATACAAAGAAGCACGAAGAACAAATAGGCGGACCCGTGTTAAGAAAAAAAACGCGTTCTCTGTCCTTTTACGAAGGTTCGCGCGCGCCCGCGGCCAGAACGCCAAGTGACGCAAGAGCCCTGCGAGCCAGAGCAACGGCAGGGCAAGAGAGACGAGACCGAGGCGCTTGAGGAGACGCTGGAATCTGTATAACCACACGGAGGTAAGGGGAGGGGGGCGGCTTCTTACAAGGAGGTTGTTTCGTAGAAAGCGCCGGCCGTACATCGAGAGACAAGGCCCGCGCCTTCAAAGGAGCAGCCCCTTTCTAAGCAACCGTTCCCCATCCCGCTCCATCCTGATGGGCGTTGCCGATATGAACGTGGCCGAGCCAAGGTGGCGTCGGGAGTCCTCTGGCTGCCGCTGCTGCTGCTAGCCACGGCGAGCCGGTCGGCGGCGTCGGCCTGCTCGGGGGCCCCAGACTGCAGCTCGCCGCCTCGGCCAGGCTCCACTGCCTCGCCCATCCCCTTCCAGATCTTCCTCCTCCTCCTCCTCTTCCTCCTCTGCCTCCTCCTCCTCCTCCACCTCCTCCTCCTCCTCCTCCTCCTGCTCCTCCTCCTGGTCCCCTCCTCCTCCTCATTTTTCTCCTCCTCCGCCTCCTCCTCCTCCTCCTCCTTCCCCTCCTTTTCCTCCTCCTCCTCCGCCTCCTCCGCCTCCTCCTGCTCCTCCTCCTACTCTACTCCTCCTGGTCCCCTCCTCCTCCTCATTTTTCTCCTCCTCCGCCTCCTCCTCCTCCTCCTCCTTCCCCTCCTTTTCCTCCTCCTCCTCCGCCTCCTCCGCCTCCTCCTGCTCCTCCTCCTACTACTACTATTACTCCTCCTCCTCCTCCTCTCTCCTCCTCCTCCTCCTCCTGCTACTAACTACTACTACTACTACTACTACTACTGACTACTACTTACTACTACAACTACTACTTACCACTACTACTACTACTACTACTACTACGACGACTACTACTACTACTACTACTACTACTACTACTACTACTACTACTACTACTACTACTACTACTACTACTACTACTACTACTACTACTACTACCACCACCACCACACCACACCACCACCCACCACACTACTACTACTTACTACTACTACTACTACTACTACTACTACTACTACTACTAATACTACTACTACTACTACTACTACTACTTCTACTACTACTACTACTACTACTCTACTACTACTACTACTACTACACACTACTACTACTACTACTACTACTACTACTACTACTACTATTACTCCTCTACTAATACTACCACTACTACTACTTACCTACTACTACTACTTACCACGGCTACTACTACTACTACTACCACTACTACTGTACTACTACTACTACTACTACTACTACTACTACTACTACTACTACTACTAGTACCACTACCACTACTACTACTACTACTATTACTACTACTACTACGACTACTACGACTACTACTACTACTTTTACTACTACTACTAGTACTGTTACTACTACTCGTACTACTACAGTAGTACTGCTAATACCAGTACTGGTACTAGCACTACGACTACTACTACTACTACTACTACTACTACTACTACTACTACTACTACTACTACTACCACTACAACTACTACTACTACTACTACTACTACTACTACTAGTACCACTACTACTACTACTACTACTACTACTACTACTACTACAACTACTAGTGCTAGTACTACTACGAGTGCTAGTACTACTACTATTGCGACTACTACTACCACTACTACTACTACTACTACCACTACTACTACTACTACTACTACCACTACTACTACTACTACTACTACTACTATATACTATTTATTACTACCAGTGATACTACTACTCCTGCGACTACTACTACTACTACTACTACTACTACTACTACTACTACTACTGCTACTGGTACTACTACTACTTCCCCTACTGCTACTACAACTACCACTTCTACTTATACTACCACTACTACTCCTACTACTACTACTACTACTACTACGACTACTACTACTACTACTACTACTACTACTACTACGACTACGACAACGACTACTACTACTGCTACGACTACTACTACGACCACTACTACTACTACTACTACTACCACCAGCACCACCGCCACTATCACCGCTACTACTAACTACTACTACTACTACTACTACTACTACTACTACTACTGCTACTGCTACTGCTACTGCTACTGCTACTGCTACTGCTACTACTACTACTACTACTACTACGATTATTACTACTATCACTACGACTACGACTACGACTACTACTACTACTACTACTGCAACTAAAACTACTACTACTACTACTACTACTACTACTGCTACTACTACTACTACTACTATTACTACATACTACCTACTACCTACTACCTACTACTACCCACCTACCTACTACTACTACGACTACGACTACGACGAATACTACTACTACTAATGCTACTTCTATTACTACTACTACTACTACTACTACTGCTACTGCTACTGCTACTACTACCATTATTACATTATTACCACTACTACCACTACTACCACTACTATTACTACCACTACTACTACTGCGACGGTCACTGCTACTGCTACTATTACTACTACTACGACTACTACTACTACTACTACTACTACTACTACTATCACTACTACTACTACTACTACGACTACTACTACAACTACTACTACTACTACTACTACTACTACTACTACTACTTTTACTTCTACTACTTCCACTACCATTACTACTACTAGCACTTCCTCTGAACATCGGGGTAATATGCCAAAGGAACTATGGCATTTTGATCTCCAACGCTGATATTCTGGGCTACATGCTCAGCGAGAGGGGGGTTGGGATGAGCCACGGCTAAGACAACGGATTATCCGTATAGCAAGCGGCAAGAAGCACGGGAAGGGAGGAGGCCGGCCGGCCGACGCCCGTGCGCGGGCGCGCGGCAGCGCGCTCCTTTCTGGCTTGATACCAAAAAGCTGTTAATGTACTAATGTCTAGCAAGGCAGGCGGAGAGGAGCATCTGTACTTCCCCCGCGGCGGGGTCCGTAAGATCCCGTCAGCCTACATCCGCCAGCCTCTGTACATATGTACAACCTGGAGGAGCGCAAAACA
The DNA here is from genome assembly GCA_963575745.1 of Prorocentrum cordatum. NCBI lineage: Eukaryota > Dinophyceae > Prorocentrales > Prorocentraceae > Prorocentrum > Prorocentrum cordatum. Next base: position 460,943 of record CAUYUJ010009691.1, read on the forward strand.
CTCCAGGCCGGCTGGGGACGATGGGCTGGAGGACGCCGACGTACCCCACCTCCGCGTCGAGCCGGACCTCTCACGTCGTAACGACTAGGTCGTGCGACTCGCCTCCTTGCTCACTTCTTCTGCCAGTATTTCTTCTGGTCGTAGTGCCGCGAGCCTTCGGCAGAACGTGTTGGCGGCGCAGGAGGCCTCGGAGTCCACGATGACGAGGCGCCTCCTCTCTGCCAATTTGGCGAGTGTGACGCCGAAGGCTTGGCGCCTTTGCCAGAGCCAGCATGCGGGGCTGGCCTCACATAATTGGACTTGCGCTTGTCCTCGCTGCATCCCTTGCCTTGGTCTCTCGGGAACCAGCGGTTGTAGTCATAGTGGGGCAAGTATTGCCATTCACGTTCTGTGTGGGCATGCCAATGCACCTGGTCACGATGCGCCCAGAAACCTACCACCTCGCAGCGCTCGGAGGTCTGCGGTAGTGCCGCATGGGGCCCCAGTCAACATCGCCGTAGCTGGCAGCCATGGCTCCGCCGCGCGCGCGCGGTCATTGGCTGATCCCACGCGTTACCGCCTGGGGAACGCCTCGAGGCGCCGTCACCCGCCGAAGCGTTTTGACCGCCGGCGGAGTGGGGGGACTCTGTGGCATCATCACCGACCCGAACGTCTGGGACGCTTGGCGGTCTAGGCGGGAAAGGCGGAGCCGGGGGGGCAGCAGGGCTTGGCCCTGCTGGCGACGCGAAAACCACCTCCTGATCGGCTGGGCCGTCGGAGGGTACGTCAGCGGCTTTCTCCTCGCGAAGTCGTGTCTCATGCTGTAGCTTCGCGTGCCGAACGATGCCCATCGCGGCAGTCGTCACGTAGTGACCGAAGCGCCCGCTAGCAGTGCGAAGGGGGCCTGGGTCGCAGTCTTGTTCGGGATTGGACTCCAAGAATGGGCGCAGAAAAGCGACGGCGTCTTGCAATGCTCCGCCGTGGCGACGGAGCTCGGCACGACGCTCAGTGCAAAGGTCGCGGGACAACGCTTCGACGAGGTCACCGGCATCGACAGCCGAACGGATACGGCTGTCCAGCGCATATGCATCGAGGCGGCGCTGTTCGATGTTGACTCCGTCGGCAGGCTCTCGAGTGAATATATCAGGCGTGGGATAGGCGAGGTGCTATCCGTCGTCAAAGAATCAAATTGATGATCTCGCGAACAATCACAAAGACACGCATGACTCGAAGATCGAGGTTGAGCTGATCGACGGGAGCCCGCCAGTTTTACCCCAGGGCCTCCTTGCACCGCTGCAGGAACCACATGGTCTTGCTCTCCCCTCAGGCGCGACAGGCGATGCCTGTCGGCCGTTCCCGTTCCTGGGTTATGGCACATGTGCTCCATAACATACTGGGATGCAGCGCTTATGGCTTCCTGATGCGACGTTGCTACGCGCAGGGTGCCGTCCTCGCGCCGAGGGGACATCTGTCGGTCGGACGGGTCGAGGGTAATTTCCCCGTCCAGCCACCGCTGGGCGTGGCACCCGCGGACGGCATTGAAGCAAAGGGGAATTGGAGCAGATCTCGCGCCGTCTGTCGACCCGGCTTGGCCGGCGACAGGAGTAACAGCGCGGAGAGGGTGCATGGCGCAAATCTTGTTGCGCCGGGACACGGATTTTGAGGAGCGAGCAGGGCGAGCAGCGAGCTGCTGCGCCCAAACTACAGGCGGGCGTCCACGATGGCTGGGCCATGTGGCGTCTGCTCCAGCACCCTGAGCGACAGGCATCCAGGGTGCAACCCCAGAACGTGCATTGTACACGGTCTGGAGAGTCGGTGCGAAGGTGCCTGCTCTTTGCTGGGCGTTTTCGCAGTGTGCCCATCCTCCAGTAGGGCGTGTGCTCGTCTCGTCTTCATCTGGCCAGTCGAACGCAGCCAGAGGAGGGCATGAAAATGGGCGCGCGTACTGGTCGATGTCTGTGGCCCATATGAGGGGCCACCATTCTGCGATCTTCGGCTCGTCAACCTTGGCTTTCTGCGCCAGGAACTCCAGCCACTTGATGAACCTTCTCTTGAGAGGTTCAATGCGCTGGAAGAAAGGTCCATGGCGCGCTGGCGGCTGGGCCGCGACGCTGTCTGGAACCCAGGCGGGAACACTAGCGGGGCGGCTGCTGCCAAAGGTTTGGCCGGCCGAAGCCATAATGGTGCATCCACCGTTCGCCCACTGACGCTCAATTTTCAAATTGGCATTAATGTTTGCCATGACGTCAGCTGACGCTTTGCCCTGTCGCTTTCGTCTCCCAAGAATATACTGGTCTTGTCGGTAGGGCAAATTCTCATAGTCATGAACGGTGAACTCAAAGCCGTTCTTCCACAATGCATGTTCGATGGTATGCGACTGGAGTGACTGGAACATATAGTTGTGCGCAACCATGTACTTGCACTTCACGGCGTTGTTACAAAAAGGGGCAACGGCCGAAGCCAATGCGGACCCAGCGCAGATGAGGGCAGAGGAACCGGCCGTCATCCATCCAGGGGACGGACTGAAGGAACTCAGCAGCCCTGTCAGGCCATTCGCGGAAGTCTGGCCGAAGCGCAACCGTCTCGTCGGTGTGAATCCAAGCTAGCATGGAATGGGCGTTGGAGTCCACCTCGTACGAGGTCCACTCTTGACTAATGATGAGGACCCAAGATGTCAATGGTTCGTGCGCCCAATCAAATACCCTCGCAAGCTGGACAACTTTGTCGATATCGGTGAATCGAGGCACCTTGCGAGACACCAACGTGCCGTCGCCGCAAACCCGGTGCGAGAAACGGGCGAGGACCTGGCCATTGGAAAGTAACGCGAGTGGCCAGTTCCCACGGTGTGTTGGGAGCTGGTCCCACAGACGGACTGTGTCCACTGTGGGCCACGACCCAATCGCAGCAGGCTGATTCGCCTCAGGGGCTTGGCCCATTTGGCGGAACTCCTTGGGAAGAGCGCATTCACCGTCCCTACGCTGGCTTAGCCAGGAGGGAAAGTGTTCCTGAAGCTGCATGATCGGCTTCCGCTTGGTCGGGGGAAGGCGCAACAGGCCATAGTCCGACTCGACCCAGGGCCCCGACCTGCTCTTAGGGCATTGAATATCCCCGACCATCGATGCCTTCAACGCGTCCATGTCCGCAACGTGGAGAAGAGGGCCATGGCACCTGGCAAGGCCAGGGTCATAGGGCGCAAAGATTCTCCCAATGGAAGCGACGAGCGTGGAATGGCCCTGGCACGGTCTGTAGAAGACGGGAATTGGGCACGCGGACCGTCCACCCGTCGTGTCGGGCCAAGCCTTAAACTCCCTACAGTGTCGCAAGAGCGTCGCATCGCCAAGGCAGGCAATGGCGTCGGCATGGATGCCCAAGACTTCCACGGTCCCTGGCTGCACAGCAGCTCGGCCGTGTACAGCTAGGGCCACATATTGGAATGTGTACCCGTCTTCTTGCATTTTGTCAATTAGGTCTCCAAAATAGACCCAACCTCCTGAGGACCTCGCATAATCGGGACAATGTCTCGCGAGATGCGCAGCAACCTTCCCGATGCGCTCCGCTGTCTCGTCCGCCCGATAGCTGTGGCGCCGCCAGAACCCCGTGCCGCCTAGGGCGGCCGGGCTGTCGGCGTCACAGACGCCTACGGCTAGTGGAGTTAGGGCCTTGTAGGCCCGAAACTCAAGTCCTACGGGGGTGTCGTCAAAATGTAAGGCTGCGCGAAGGTACTTGCTCGTTTGTTCAAACTGAGTGGGCTCGAGGTTGTCGAGGTTGTCGGCTCCTCGACGAGCTCTGCTATGTGTTTTAGCGCGTCAAGAGCACGCTCACGAAGGGCCTCGATCTTGGGACGTTCAGGGCCAGTGGCATGGGCCTCCCGAGTTCGCCGCTTCAACTGAGACGGCGAGTTCGGTATAATTTGGGCCCGTTCGTTCGCTGAAAGGTAGTCTCCGCTTTGGCGGGGCAGGCCATCTGTCGGGCGAGGCTGCCGCGCATCCGGAGAGGGTGGCAAGGCCTAACGACAAAAGAAGTTTGTCGCCGTAGGGCCGAGCCGACAGTCGTCATCATATGAATAAACTGTCCCACGGTCGTCCGGGCATGGAGTAGTGAGGTCGGCGATGGATGGGCCGGTCTCAGCAGGCTCCGGCATGTCTGGGCCACCCCGAGCTTCAACGGCTGAAGCGAGCTCCGCGGCGTCTTGGCCACCCGGAGCGGCGACTGCTGGGGCCACCTTCTCAGCGGCCTCGACCTCGGCATCGGGAGAGCTTTCGGGCTCCTTGGCAGGGGGCGCGGCTTCATACCTCGCCTCGAGCTCAGGCTGCGCCGCGGCGACGGCCTCTGTGTCAACCTCCATTAGTTCGCCTTTTATTACTGCGTCGCCCGCGCTGGCTGGGCCAGCCAGGCCGTCAGGCTGGGCAGGATCGTGCACTGCCTCCTCCGCCTCGGCTGGGCCAGGCAGAGCAGCGGCAGCAGGCTGTGGGCCAGGTGCCGCGCCATCCACAACGGCTGGGCCCTGCGGGCCAGCTGGCGAGGGAGCGGGAGCTGCAAGCGTCGGAGCTGCTTGTGCGGCCTGGGCCGCTTCCTGAGCTTCTGCGTTCTTAACCTTATCAAAGTCAGGAAGTTCCTCGGCCAAGGTGGCCGCTTCGTCTTCTGCTGATCGAGCAGACGCTGCGGCCGACATAGCTGCCTCAGCAACTGGCGCAGCAGGCGGGCCCCGCACTTCCTCTGCCACGGCTGGGCCGGGCAGGGGCGCTGGCACTTCCTCTGCCACGGCTCGGCCGGGCAGAGGTGTTGGCGGCATAGGTGCCGTAGGCCCACCCGTGGGCGCGCTGTTCCATCTACGAGGCCGCGAACGCTCACGCGGAGCGGACACTTCAGGAGCGGGGCTGAAATCAGGTACCTTATCACGGATAGCATCTACGACCGCGGCTGCATATTTCTTCCACGGAGCAGAGTAGCCGGCTGGTTCATTCCGGTTCCTTCTCTTGACAAGCATGTGTGTAGACTGTGCGGTGGAGACGATGCCAACCTCCATGTCATCTAAATCGTCTTGGTCAACCGCGGTCGGTTGTCCACTGGAGATGGCGCGCCTGCACTAACTGGACCGGCCACGTTCTCGCTTGAGGGCCTTGCGGGCGCGATTGTCCCCGTCGCCAAAGTGGGAATGCGACACCTCGCGAATGGACTTGATAATGCGAGCTGCGGCGTCGCCCCCCTCTGGTGCCTGCGACTCCTCGGATGAAGGGCACTCGGCCGACTGAAGCGAGGAAAGGGCCACTGGATCGGCCAAACCCGCGGTGCCTCCGGGGCGGTTGGAGCCCTCATCCTCGACAACCTCAGCCTTCACCTTAGCGACCTCAGCCTTCGCCGCAGCGACCTCGGCCTTCGCCCATGGACCTGCCCCGGCACCGCCTTGGGCGGGCGGTGGCGTCCAAGGTGCAGGCTTGGGATGTGGCTGCGGAGGCGCACGGGTGGGCGCGGCGCTGGCCTTCTGTAGCCGGAAGTCGGTGCATGACGGGGACCGAACGGTATATTGCGGAGGCGCGAGCGGAGGCGGGGGACGAGCTGGCACCTGGGCACCCCGGGGCGTGGGCCAGGCCAGCGGCCGCTCCGCCTTCGGCGCGGCGCCCGCCGACTCGGCCGGAGGCTGCTCCGCTTTTGGCGCGGCGCCCGCCTGCTTGACCGGTGGCTGCTCCGCCTTTGACGCGGCGCTCGCCGGCTTGGCCGGTGTCCGCTCCGCTTTGGGCGCGGCGCTCGCCGGCTTGGCCGGAGGCTTCTCCGCCTTTAGCGCGGCCGAGGCCGCAGGCAAAGCGGGGGGCACTTCAGGCGCAACGGAGGCAGAGGCGCCGGGCGGCTTGGCCGCCCGCGCCCAGGCATCAGCCTCGGCCATGGTGGCCAATGCCTTGTCTTTGGCCTTCGCTTTGTTGGCATGAGTGATCTCGACGGACCTGTCCGACATGTTGTCAGCTTTGCGCAACGGGTTGATCCTGGTCATAACTACACCCTCGCTGTCAAGCCACGGCCAAATGTTGTCGAAATCTGCGCGATATGCACGATATGGGCCACGTTCCTGTTGCCACTTGATGGGCCCCAGGCCCGGCACCCATTTGCTCTGCGCCTCGCGGACTTGGCCCGCGGCGGCTGCCCTCGCTGCGTCGCGATGGCGTCCAACCCCGAAGTCTAGCTCCAGGGCGTAGTTCTCTTTTCTGGCGACGTGCTGCAGGAGGGACCAGCCCTCCATGACATGAAGAGCCGCGGGCGTCCAATGGTACAAACGGAGTTCGCTTAACACGATCTGGGTCGCGTCATGCCTGCAGAATTGCGTGGGATTGCCCTTGATCGATTTGGGCTCCCCATAGAAAATGATCCCCGCTGTTACCCAGGTGCCGTCTCCAAAGGTTTCCTCGGCGACAGAGTAAGTGGCATGTGTTGTGGGGTCGCCGTCAACCGAAGGGAAAAATACACGCCCACTTGTCCATCTTTAATGCCTCCGCCGTAGCGGGGATCACATGGCCGCAACTGGTGGCCCTCCAATATCGCGTGGAGGGCATTGACGGTCGCACCGTGGGACTGCTTACTCCACCCCGAGTCCTCATCTTTGACTGCATTTAGCTTCTCTGTCGCGATGAAGAAGGGCAACGTGAGCTGCGCACAGCGGGCGTTCCCTGCCACGTGGGTCTTGGTTGACAGCTTCGCCCAATTCAGGCGATCGGCAACTGCGGCCTCGGGGTCTCCGCGAGTGCGGTCAGCCTTGTTGACGAAGAAACGTGCCCAATCAGGAACAATATAAGCAGGCTCGAGAGGAGGGGTCTCAGTGGGCAACCAAGCTTCAAACTTAGCATGCTTTTGAAGGGTCTTGAATGCAGCACCGCAGTCCGGGTCTCTCCCGGCCAAGAAAGCTCCAACTCGGCCTTCGACCTCTTCCCCTGGCCAGCAGTTCGCTGTGCTCATCGGCCTGTTAAGGTTGCCGCTGCACACGGTGAACGGTTTGAGAAAATCGAGCTGATGTTGCTCTTTGGTTAAGGGGTTCACATATGTCGAATTCATGGTGGTCTGGTGCAAAAGGTGCACAGGCCAATCAAACTCCCAATCATTGTCCTTGTAGTAATTGCCGCCCTCTTTGAGACGCCTGGGAAACCTCGCCCCGCGAGTTTTCCTGATCCGTTGGCAGGGCAGCGCCGGCGGATGCTCTGCTCCGCCTTTTCGCCGGGCGTCATGGCATCCTCAATGCGAGTCACGGGAGCAAGAGCAGGTGCGCGGAGTGGCTGGGCCGCCCGCTCGTCACCCGAAGCGGCTTGGCCGCTGGGTTGGACAGTAGGCACGCGTTGAGCCAGATCTTCTATCACGGCACGCATGCGTTGATCATTCACAACGCTCTCCGACGGCGATCGGAGGCGCCCCCCTTTCGGGGGCATGCCTGGGCGAAAGGGGAGACATCGTGGCAGGAAAAAGCGCGCCCCTTCCCCTGACCCGTCTTGGGCGGCAGGGAACTTCGAGGGGTCGAGAGGTAGCCGAAAAGGACGAGTGTTGAACACAGACTGAGGCACGTCAGCATCAGTGGGGCTCCAATCGCGCCAGTACTTGACTAGCTCTCCGAAGGTGGCCTCCACTGCTGTGTGCCCGTCCTCTCGCTCGTTCGGCGAGGGCTTACCCCCCGCTGCGGCTGGGCCGCCGGAGGGTTGGCACAAGAACAGAACGGCGAGCCTCGCGGCCTTCAGCATATGTCCCGTAAATTGCCGCCGTGAAACTCACCATTTGTCTGTCTTCTTCGATCTTGTAGTCGGTGTGAGATGACAGGAAATGGTACGAGTCGCCAGTGGGATGATGCACCTGGCGGTAAAAGCACGCACCGTCAAGAATCATGATGCGCGGCTCCACCCCCGCGGCCTCGTAGTCCTCAATCCGACAGATCATCTGAGCTCGGACAAGAGTGGCCACATCGTCCCATAGTGGGTCAACTTTGAAGCTGCCCTCTGGGGACTGCCAGCACCTGTGATATCCGCCAATGTACAAGATCTCGATCGTGCCATCGTGCGAGCGCTTAACGGCATCGTCTATGATGCGATCTGCGGTCTCGAGCATAAGACGGAGGGTTCCAGCGAGCCTCGTCGGGTTCTCGGGCCGAGCGGGCGCCCCGGGCTTACCCTCAAAACGAATGCCAAGTAAGTTGTATGTTCCATGATCGGCAATGTCGTTAAAGGACCAAAAGATGAAACGCACTGGTGCATGGACTGCCCTGAGCCCGACCAGCTATGCGTCTTGGAGGACTCCTCACCACCGGCACCCCCTCGAGGTGGAAGCGGTGGATTTTGTTTGAGGATTTTCTGTTTCCTCTAAACATATCTTGATGCGATCGCAGTGCCTGATTGCGCGACCTGACAAGCTGGAGCGTCGACCTAGCCAATGCAATCTCAAAGTGCCGACGGCCCGGAAGCGGCAAATGCCCGCACCTGGGCGCCTGATCTCGGAGCTGAGCTCGCTTTTCAAATTTCCTGAATTCATCCGCCGCTCGGCCCCCGCCGAGTTCGAACGGCGGGGCTGCTGGGGTCTGTTGCACCGCGACGGCAACGGCGCTGTCCAGCCAAAGCTTCGACGTCATTCGCCGACGCATCATAAGCTGAACGGGTCAGCGGGGCCGAGTCGCGAAAGAGACAACCCCGCAGGAATGGCAGACGCCCATGCGACTACCGACGCGCTTAGGAGAAGTACCAAGCACGGGAACAACGAAATGCGGTCGTTTGGGGGCATACAAGAGCTCTCAGGGCTGCAACAAAGCCGACAGCTGCGCGAGGGCCCCGACGCCACCATTTATGACAGCAACGCGTCGTTAAGTTTGCGGGCACGCAGCTCGCGGCACGCGCGATGCAAGAGCCAACAACTGCACGCTACCTCCGTGCAAACAGCGCTCGCTGACAACGAACTGCGGTGAGTGTTCCCTGGCCCCGCCAGACACGACGCCATGGTGCTAGATGAAGTACACCATATATGCAGAATGTTCTGCTTACAGGCCCACGCATTTATGTTACGATAGCGTTTGCAAAAATGTTTCACGCATCGATTTGACATCTGATCGAAGCGTTTCCCGCGCGCCGGCGCTCTTTATATGTATTCGATGCGCACTTGAGTGCCAGTTTTCAGAATTTCAACTCAAACTGCCTTAAACTATTCGGGGCATTTGCTGCCCGCCGATGACGGCTCTAAAATGATCAAAGGCACTTTCGGCGCGCAGGTTTTTTTGCAATTTCCGCGCCATACGTCGGGACACAGCTGACCGAGCCCGCCACCGCCAGAGGCGAGGCAATAACACTAGGATGCCCTGCTGCTGCTCTCAAGCGCGGTCAGCATCGACCCAATGCTGAGTCAAAGTCCAATCGCAAATCCTCGCCGTCATCCTCGTTGCGTCGTCGTCGTCGTCGTCCTCCTCCTCCTCCTCCTCCTCCCCTTCCCCTCCCACTGCGGATGGCCGGCGCCCTTCCACTCGAAAGAAGCCCCAGTGGGGCCTCCTGGAGCCTCCTGGGGCCTCCTTGGGCCTCTTCGGGCCTCCGGGCGCATCCTGGGGCCTCCCGGTGCATCCTGGGGCCTCCGGGGGCCCCCTGGGGCGTCCTGGAGCTTCGTGGGGTCTCCTGGAACTTTCTGGGGCCTCCTGGGGCCTCGTCGGGCCTCCTGGGTCCTGGAACCTCCCGGGGCCTCTTGGGGCCTCATGGGGTTTCACGGGGCCTCCTGGGGCCTCTTGGGGCCTCCTCTTGGGGGTCGTCGGGCAAAAAATCCACCGGCCGACGGCCCCGTCGAAAAACCGCCCGGGCCCGTCGAAAAACTGGGCGGCCCTTTTTTGGGGCCCCGTCGAAAAACTTTGCGGCCTTTTTCGGGGCCCCGTCGAAAAGCTCCGGGCTGGTGGAGCGCGCGCCCGGTCTAAAAACCTGTGTTTTTTTTTTCCCCCGGGGCCACGCGTGCCTGTCAAACTACAACGAAAAAAACCGACAGGAGTTTCCCGACGAATTTTTATACCCCTCAGTTGGGCCACGTCGCAAGAGAAGGCCACGAAAGTCCCCGAGAAACCCCGGAGAGCATCGAGAAAGAAGAAGGGGGGAAGTGGAGGTGGAGGAGGGCGGGGGAGGCACTGGAAATGGAAGGGGGAAGGGGGGAAGTGAAGGAGAAAGGGGGGGAATGGAGGTGGGGGAGGAAACGGAGGAAGTGGAAGTGGGGGTGTAGGCTGCGGACGGTTACCCCCTGCCCGTCTGTGCTCCCCCACTGCTCAGCCCCAGGCCAAAGCCAGAAGTGACGGGGCCGAGCAGTCTTACAGAGCCCCTGGGCGCGTGGTCGGGCGCCCCCTCATTCTTACCCGCAACTGGGGGGACGGGGTGTTGAAGCTATTCCGTCGCCGTCGCCGACGCTATTCCGGCAGCGCCCCCCTCGGAAAGCTCTTAAATCGTGGACATGGAACAAATCCCACATCCCGGCGAGACTTAATATCTCCTAGGCCGTGCCCCCAGACCTAGTAAGAAGACGCATCTGTGGTTGTCTTGTGAACTCACATCATCCTGACCCCTGGCAGCGGCAGCGCGTGGGAACAGAGGGGTGTCTTCCAAGGCGGCCTAGCTCCACGCGGAACACGGGCGAGCCTAGCTCGCCCGGCACACCCGCCCAAGCGGACCTTCGCGAAGCCAGACCGCCGTGGAACACGCCCCACCGTCCCCGCACGCTGCCGACTCTCGGCGCTGGGAGGGGTCCGATGATGATCATGATCTCAATGACTCCGAAGACTACGATGATGACGACCGTGTATTTTTGTTGTTGTTTTTCTGTGATCTATATGGCACGTCGGCCAAGAGACGATAGCACACAGCCCACGGCCATCCCAACAAAAACAACAAAAAACACACACACACACACAAAAAAAAACAAATAACTAGAAACGCACAATAACGTCCACTATGAAAGCTGAAGCTCGGGCGCGGGAACACACGCGAATGCGATGCCGTTGCCGGCCACAAGCTAAGAGTGGGCGGCACGCTTGCGCACGCTTGCAGCCCGCAGACGGCCCCGAAACAAAACGCGCTAGAAATCGCAGGCAGAATGCTCGCCGAAACGCGCCGCGTTGTCCTCGGGGCACGCCGCGCCACTCATGAAACAGTAGCGCAGAGAAGAGGCGGCACGTGCGACGGACACATGAACGTGGCCGCCGAAAAATAGCGCCTACAACAAATGGCGCCCCGAAAGCTCGGACCCTGCGATGAGCAGACAGCGATGGCCATCGGTGCCCCCTGGCTTGGGCACACGCGCGACGCGCAAACGAAAGCCTCAATTGCCAAAGCCAATTGAACAAAACCAATCGCACGGTTTCGCGTTCGACATGGCCGAATGCGCCAAGGAGGCGACGCGAGATCGCCCCGAGGACTTTGACCATCGGCCGCAGACCGCGCTAAAGGCGGACCCCGCCACGCCGTGCCTAGCTCGCGCAGTCTGCGGCGGGAGCGACCCTTGCAGCGCGGACGCTGCGGCGTCTAACGCGCATGATTCGGGTAGGCGAGTCGCTTCCCGAATGGAAAGACCTCGTTTTGCACGCCCGCGCCCGCGACGTCCGCACTCAACCTGCGTCGCCCCGTCAGAACAAAAAATCCGGCCTCAGCCCCTGCCCATGGCGAGACTCCCGGAGGTCTGGGCCTCGGCAGCCTCCTTTGACGCTGGCGGACACGCCATGAATGTAATCGCCCAAGAAATGCGGAATACGGAACCCTGACGCGACATTCTTGGCGGCCGCCGTTTTGACCGAGACCGTCGAGTCGAAGACAAGATGAGCAGTACAGGACCACAACATGTATTTCTTCGAAAATTTCATCTTGCACAAAGGGTGGAAAAAAGTTCGCGGGGGCCTGTCCAGTCTTCGCCGCGGCCGCAATGTCCTCGCCAACGAAGGGCAAAACAGGTGTGCCCATTCTGGCGAGCAACCTGAGTTATGGCCTGGCAATTCTCCTGGAATGACAAATTGTTTGTCCAGGCCTTCAGGCGAGGATCAGTCACGTCAACGTAAAGTTGAAGGAACTCAGTCACGCGTGCGTCCCACTCGGACGAGGGCGCGTTGATGTCTTCAGCGCAACAACCCTTGTCCCCATGGTAATCGAGAACATTCCAGGCACCACGCCAAAGGTAGGGCGGGTCCTGGCCGCCATCATCGATGTTCATGGGCACTGGGTCAGGAGACCCGCCTCCGCCGTCGCCCCCAGGGGGGCCGACAGAGGGCGGAGTGTCTCCTGAGCCAGGCGGAGCTCCTCCACCATCGGCTGGGCCGGGGAAGGAGCCACCGCCGGCCCCGCCTTCGGCTTGGCCGGGCGGGGCTGCTGCACTTGAGGTCGACCCTGCGGGTTGCCCGCCGGCCGCCTGGCGCCCAACAACTCGAGTATCAATGGTCAATGGGTCAAGCGGCGTCAATGGGTCAAGCGGTGGATGCGCCGTCGCGGCGTTCACTTGTTCGCTGGCCGAGCCGACTGGGTCGGTCGGTCGCTGCTCGCGCAACATCCGCCCTTGCGGCGCCTTCCTGCAACGCGGCAGATGCTTCTCTAAACTCTGGGCCTCTCCTTTGAGGCCACAGCCATATGGGCAGAACACAGTGCGTCGTGGGTCGACGACAAGGTCATCGCTTTCCTCCTCGCGAGGCTCCTCAGGGGGCGCCTCGGGTTCAGGCTCTAGGGGAGCTGAGGGCCGCGGCGGCTTCTCACTTGCAACGACTGGGTCGCGCGGGCGAGCCGTTTCGGCCGCGGCGTTTGCTGCGACGCATTGCTCTCCGCTTTCGCCAGCACTCGGTCCAAGCCCTGAGCGCGCGAGCCATGCTTGAAAATCAGGAGGGCGCGTGTGCCGAGTGAGAGCCATGCGCCAGGCCCTGGCCTGGACGGGGAAAGATAAAAAGTAATTGGCTCTGGCTGACCCCCGCCCCCTAAGTCTTGGCCGCGGGGCGGAGAGTGCATCGATGGGCCCCAAGCTTTCATCCAAACGGCAGGAGAGCCCTCAGTCACAGTGTCCACCACTGAGACCCAGACGAAGTCGCCGCAGCCCGTGATGCACCGCTCGGCTGGGCCAACGGTGGGGCCGACAACTTCGCCTCTCCTGAACTCACGGACAAAACGGCCGTTCTGCCCTGGCTCTGCGGTGTACAGCTTGCAGACCATCTTCGTGGCGTCGTCGGGGTACGATTGAATATGAGTACCCTCGGGGATCTGAAGAACCTTAGGAGGAACGCAGTCGAAGCGGCGCGAGGCCTTTCAGTCGAACGTCGTCCAATGGACGACCCACGGACCCTGCGAGACACTGGAAAACAAACGATCGCAGATCGTCTTTGAGTTGGCGGTCAGGTCAGCCTTTAACGCGGTAACGACTTGTTCGCCCCGCGAATGACTGACGTCGACATGCCGCTCCACTGTGCAGCGCCAGCTCCACCCCTTGGGCGGTCTGCGCAGAGCGCCCACACCATCGCCAGGCCGGGCGCTCCAACAGCGAAAAAGGAGCGGCTCCTCATGGAAAATGCGCTTCCCGCGCGAGCAGCTAATCGACTTTTCTTCGCGCACTTCTTTTGCCTGCCCAGTCAGCGCACTAGCTCGCTCTTCCCCTCCCGGCTGGGCCGGTGGGGATCCGACGGCTCTTTTGGCGGGCTTGTAATTATTGCAGGCGCTACGCGGGGCAAGTGAGTGGGCACAGCTGCGACCATGGCCGCAGACATCCTGGCCGGACGAACTGCGCCAGCACTTCTGGCAGCAATGCCCGACCCACTCAGGGTCGTGCCGCGACGGGGGCCGATCGAGATTCGCCCACCAAGGGCCCTCCATGAAATGGCAACCTGGGGACTGACACAACCGTGCATCGACCCGCGCGCCCTTGCCGGGCCCGTCGCCCCTGGCTTGCTTCGCGGCATATACTGCGTTACAAACCAGGGGCCAAAGCTGGGCACGACCGGCAACGTCTCGCGCTTGGCGCTCGACTGAGAGGGGGTCGTCTATCATGCCCTGCGTTGTCAGCCTAACAGGGTCTTTGGCCGCGGACGCAACTTTCTTTTGGGCTGCAACTTCCGCCGGGTGAAACTCGACGCCCCCCTCCATTTCGAAGTCTTCCTCCATCATAATATCGCCGGGGCTGACGGGGCAGGCGCCCTCCCGACCGGCTGCGCCGACGGAGCGGCGCCCCCAATCGGCTGGGCCGATGGGGTCGCCGTTCGGTCCACGGTGAGAGGGGCCTGTCGCTTCTGTCTGGCTAGGGACTCACCACCATCGGACTGGTCCGTGGCGGGGTCATACATGATGTCATCTGAGCATACCGAGGTCATGACGTTCCCTGGCGGCTGGGCCGCTGGGATATCCAGCGGTTGCCGCGCGGGGTCGGCCAATGACCAATCGGTCGCGGGAAGGCCGCGGCAGGCCAGGCCCGCGCAGCCGCGGCGGGGCGCCGACGCGATCCGAGGGGAGGCCCGCCGGCGGTCGGCCCGCGCAAGCTCTGGAGACAAAACGGCAGCGGCACATATGGAAGTGGAAGAAGAGGCAGGATGATGTCGGGATGACAACGAACGTTCAGCAAACCGCGCTATGACAACATGTAATTGCTGAGCAAAGGCGTCGGTGTAATCTCCTGCTGGCTTGCAATCCTTACCACGTGCCTTAACATGATCATGCGTGCCGTCACATCTGCGCCCGGGTCCCTCAACTACATCGTGCGACGTGGATGCAATCGCCCAGGGCTTTTTCATGAAACTACTCTTTCTGTCCCTCAAACCGTACGCACGCCCGTGCGAAGCCGTTTTGAAGACGTCTAGCTCTTTCATGAAATCTTTCACCTGGGGGTCCGACCAATAATTAAACAGGGTAGGCCACTCAAAACAAACAATGCCCCCCGCTTTGTGCACAGCACGGGCAATCTCACGGAAGTTCCAAAGCAAATACCTAAAGTCTGTCCTAATCCCTCGAAGCCTTCGCAACGTTCTATGGCTTCCAGCGCGGAAAGTGGGCTTCATTCACGTATTGCCAGGGGGAACCACCCGTGCAAAGCATTGAGCCCCATAGAGCTATATGTTTTCCTTTGAACTTTTTGATGTCAGCCAAAGGCAGCTGTCTCCCATTGTCGGTGATCAGATTTTCCTTCTCCGTCTATGGTATCCCCTTACAAGACTTATCAACGAAATACCTGGGGTTACCAATCCTGCTATCAGTGCCACAACAATATTCTAATAGGAGCCGATCCCCGTTCCACTGGGTGGCAGGGGCGCAGTCGTCCCGGATCCAGAATTCGGTCCAGCCGGTCCATCTACTGGGATGATAGTCGCCATCACTGGATGGAATCGCCATTCGAATTCTGCTCAAAAGGGTGATGATACTTTCCGTCTTCATCACGCCAGCTGCCCGTACGGTCTATGGTTAAACCATGACGGAGGTTGATCGCATAGGTTCGACGCTGGTCGGCTAATCTGTCTGAGTCAACAACTGGGCAATCTGTGTTCACGGGCGTAAGTGTGACAAGTCTGGGGGTGAAGTGCCAACGTCTTAGTCTCTTTCCGCGCCGAGTCCAGCGATCCTTCTTGTTTCGAAAATTTCGAACACATCTACAACTACACGCAACAACACTACACCTTGTTGCGGGGACCAGGGGTGGCAATCATAATTCGATTTGGCGCGTCGGTCGGTTTGGGTGGACGGACGCCGCCTCGCGACCTACGATGGAAGGCGATGGTCGCGCCGACGACGCGGCGTGCCAAGCGTGGAAGCGATCGCCACGTTTCACGGCGAGGCTTGGCGGCAGCCACGAGAAAAATCATAACGCGGAAAGCGCTCGCCCTCGGGCGGGGGATCCGGCACGAAGGAGAATTTGAAAGCGCGGGGGATCGGATCGCGAATTTGCCGCTGGGGCACAGGCGGGGGAGGGGAGCGGACAGCGCGAGGTCGAGGCCCCCAGGCATGCGGGTGGTTTCGCTGAGCCAGGGGATGCGGGATGTCGGTGGGGAGCGGCCCAGGGGGCGGGGCCTCGGCGACGGGCAGCGCGGGCAGCCGATGCTTCGCGAAGAGGGGACACGCACAGAACGGCACATAGCGGCCGGGGCGCGGTGCACGGTGGGGGCGCGAGTGGCGGCACCCGACATGCACCCCGCCCCGCTGGCTAGGTGTAGTTATATAAGTGCTCCGTTTTGTGGGGATGTCTCCAACGAAACCACCACGTACAGAACTACACCTAGAGCCTGGCTAAGTGCAGCTCTGAAAACGCTGGATGTCTCGCGCGGGGCGAGCGCGCGCAGACCGGCACCTGGCGAAAGGGGCGGGGTACACGTCGGGTACGTCGTCGCGCCCCGCCCGCAGAAGCAGGAAGGCAAGGGCCGCTGAACCCCCTGCCGGCCTCCGGGTGGAAGTGTCTGAACGTCCTGGGGCTATCAGGAGGAATTCCAACTGCGGCCTCCGCCCACATCGCTCCCCCTATCAGAGTATCTCGCCCGGTCACTATGTCCCCCATTCCCGCCCGCTGCTTTGTCCTCCCCCTCCCCCGTTCTTCCCCGACCTGCCGCCCTCCATTTCCCTGAGCGTTTCCTAGTTGCCCCTGGCCCGTGCGCGGCGGCAAATGCCCGCGCCCCCCCGCAGCTGAACGACTCACCTTGCGCTCGTCCTCCAATCCATTCGTGAGGCGCAAGCCTTGATTCCGAACTGACACTGGCAAGCGACGCCGAGGCCCCGGCAAATCCAACAGGCGCGATCGACCCCCTCGAATGGCGGACGAACAAAGACGTAAGACGATGTCGCAGAAGTAAATTTGGAATTTCGGGATCCGCGCAAGAAGCTAATCCACTCGCCCAAAGTGTAGTTCTGCGCCTGCCCGAAAGTTAGCGGCAGCAGCAGGGGGGAGGTGAGGAGGAAGAAGGTTGTAGCCAAGCGTGTATTATGGTTGCTCGGCTCGAGCTGGCTCGGCACGAACATCGTTGTTTCCTCTTCACCAGTTTCAGTTTGGCCCAACGCATCGGGCACTCGCGCTTGCAAATGACGTCTCATTCGTGACAGATCCGATGCATCAGATTCGTTCTCACTCTCGGTCAGGTCAAACATCGCTCTCATTTCGATTTCCTTCCTTGACCGAGGTTTGCCGGAGCTTCTCCTGGAGCCTTCCCTAATCGTCGCAGAAGGCGCTGTGCCCGCTACCGCGGCTTGGCCGGGCGCGTTTGCCACCGCGGCTTGGCCGGGGGCAGCAGAAGTGGCGGCCGGGCGCTTGGCGCCTCTTGGCGCCGCTGGGATATTCATTGGTTTTGGGGAACGCACGGCAGGTTTACCCTGAGCGAGGCGCTTCTTTTTCTTATTCATCTTTTTACTGGGCACGACAGCTCCTCTCCGCAAGGCCGAACTATGGCCTAAGCGGCGCTCGAGAATCCCCGCGGGTCTCAGGGGAAGGCCGTCAGAAAACGTCGAATCCAAATGGTCTCGGCGCCGCTCGGCGGTCCAGAACTCGGGGGTCACTACGTTGACAAGATATAATACCTTGACCCAGGCCAATGGATCGGTGAATCGCTTCGTTCCTATGTCGGCAGCCTCGTTATGTGTCCGTTCGTGCTGGAGTTCCACTGTGCCCCGGGAAAACTGTTCAGAAACGGCGGCAGCGTCGATGCGATGGGTTCGGGGAAGGTGCATAAGTTTCATGGACCCCCCCGCATTGATGACCTTGCACACAGCCATTTTGTCTTCTAAGAAAAAGGCAACGCATTTTCCGACCACGCAATATTTCCCAGAGCGGAAGAGCCGCAAGCATCTCTTCTCGCAAGGCAAGGTCAGCAGCTACACTATCAGCTTCAAGGGTGCTGTGGGGAACGTGCGTCTGTCGCTGAGATCCCATAAATTGACCTGCTCTAGTGCCCCTGGCACTTGTGCTCCTGTGCACGGATGTCACTGGCCAGATCCGAGCAGGAGTATCGCGTCAGCAAGACATCATTCATACTATCCCATACCCAAAAGGCCATACGGTAATGGGAAGTGGACTTGATGTAGCAAGTGAGGTGGAACAGATCCATGTCTTGTTGTTCTGCCCATTTGGTAGTGCAACTCGCTGTATGACAAACGGCGCGGAGAAAGCCGCATCGGGCCATTCTCGCACCGTATAGGATCTTCATCAAGACCTTCGCCGCAATGGGCTGGAGCACGCCCGACTTGGTCGGCGGCCCCGGATCGTCGGGGCTGGCCGCCGCGGCCGCGAGGCCGTGCACCACTACCTCTTGGTCAGGGGGCCCGACGTCAACGTTAATGTGCACAGCTGACGCGAGGGCCTCCTCCGCAGGAGGGCAAACTTCGCCTCGGGGCCCGCCTTGGCCGCCCTCGAGGTCGGCAAGTTCGGGGCCGAAAGGGGTGCCTGCAGCCGGATGCGTAGATGGGTCGGTATCTGCGAGCTGGGCATACAATGCGACGCAGGAATCGAAGAATTCGGCCATGTCATACTCAATGACCCTGGCCTGTTTGGGTTCTCAAGGCTGGTATGGCTCCGGCGGCTCGGCCGCTGAGTCACCCCCTGTTTCCTCCTCGGAACTCTCGTCTGGGACGGGGGCGTTCTTCTTGACTTTGGGAGGCGGTGGGTCGAGCACCGCGGGCAACTCGCCTTGCCATTCGACAAAATGCGTGGAAAGCCGGCGTTCACATCCCAAGTAACGTCCGACCGCGGTCGGAGGGTCAATATCTATGCCCTTGGGGCAGTTGAGAGATGGGGGCTGCAACAGCTCCCATGCTTAAGCAAAATTGTCGGCAGGACCGGCCAACTTGAAACCGTCAACATAGATAATCAAGAAGAGTTTCAACTCAGGGTGAAAATAGCAGCTACGCCACGGGCTACATTTGAGAAAGCCTTTGGCCGTAGCATGTCCTTCACAATGCTGCCCCCAATGCCCCCCTGAATCAGGGTGTCCTTACAAAGATAAAATCAACGGGCATACAGGATTGCGCATGTGTGACCAGGACTCAGGCCTGACGGGCGTCGGCTTGTTCAATGCTATGACCTTCAAAGAGCCCGTAGGTGTCGGCTGGTTTGCTAGCCTGCATCGTAGCAGGGCTGCTGAAAAGTTAGTGAAACAAGGCCACAGATACTCTGATCTCTCACGCTGGAGCCGTCGAAGACGACCCGGCCCTTATATTTGCGATCTTTATGTCCTAGCGGCAGCTCGGCATTCTTGTCAACGAGGATTGCGAACAAGCGACCCAAGTGGGCAGTCTTTCCTTTGAAAGCTGCAACCATGTCGTCGTGCTCTCTTACGCCTTGTTCATCCCGTGTGCCTATCTCTCGCAATCGATCCCATTCTTTCCGCAAGGCGGCCTTGGCATCTTGATTGGCCTGGGCTTCGACTTCGGAAACAGATCGCGCAACGGCGGCATCAATTCGAGTCTGCCGCCATTCATTGGGAAGTCGGAAGGGCTCTTCTACAACTGGAATGAGATCAGCGAAAGGGTTGCACAGGCCATCCAAATCAAATATTTCCTTTTCTCGGTGACCTGGCAATGGGGCCGAGCTGTCCTGCAGCGGCATCCTAGGCACGCAACGCCGCGAAGCGACGGCCGTCGGACTCGAGGTCTGGCTTGCCCCCCCTGCCACGTCAGACTCAACGTCGGACAGCGGGCCCTTGCCGACTTGGCCGGAAAGATCGCCATCGCGCGCGATGGCACCGCCGTGCTAGGTGCGTTTCCACCCGACGTCTTCGTCATCCGAAAAACATTCACCCTCTCCCGAGTCCTCCTCAGCGGAGGAGTCGGTGGCCACAGCGGCGGCTTGGCCGCCCTGTGCAGCTTGCCTCCGAAATCGCTCAACTACCCATGGGGCGGCTCTCCTTGCCTTGGGGCGCGCCGCGAGGTAAGCGGCATCCCCCTCGGAAAGTGGAGGCGCCGCGGCCGGCTTGGCCACCGCGGGCTCCGATGGAGGGCCTGAGTCTTCCACGTCTAAGCTTATGTCGCGCAAGAGGGCAAGACAAGGGCCAGGGTCCTCAATGCCAGAGAAACCTCTCTTTTCGGCTTTGCATTGTTCAACAGCCGCTCGGGGTCGGGAACGGTTCATATTAAGCCAACGACCAGGGTGCATGCCAGGGTTGGTGGATTAAGGCAGCTTTTTGAGCGATTGGGCACCGTGCTGTGGATCTGGGACTGTTACCCACACTCGAGACACACGAACGTAGTGGGGGTCATAATAAAGTACAACTCGAATGCTGCATATTTGCAACGACCTGTCAATTGGAGCTCTTTGGTCAGCTCGTCGTTCGTGAGGCCAACAACTACACGGCGGTCTTCATGGTATTCCATCGTGTCGAGGTTTTGAGTCGTGCGCGCGAGAAGGTGTCCTTTCCCGGGGATCCTTTCGCGCGGCTTGGCCGCCGAAAAGTTAGACTGGCGATCCAAACGGTGCCCAATATGCGCGAGACTCATCTTCTGATCTTGATTTTCGTCGGGGCGAGAGTCCCGCCGTGGGTCCTGGCCGTCTACTACCGCAGGCTCGTCATCGACGCGCAAACCCCCCCGGGCCGTCGTCGTCATCGGACTCGGCCTCGGAGTCTCGCGGTGGTGCGTCCTCGCCTCCTCGGGAAGGCGGCGGCATAACCGCGGCAGGGTCTTCTGCGCAAAACGGATGGACCGATTGCGCGCCCGCCCCCAGGCCCGAACCGTCTGGGGCGGCCGCGGCTTCGCCGGCGGGAGGAATCGTAACGGAGCGCACTTCAGTCATCGCCTTCTCGTACGCATTCCTCATGGGAAGTGGTGGCGCTTGGTCTTCTGCAGTGCCATCTAGGATGATGCTGTAAACTTGATCGGACTTTTCAATGGCGGGTCGTTGGCCTTCGGGCGTTCGCCACGATTCCATGTTAAGTCCGTCGAGCTGTCGGAGCGGCACGACATAACTCTCTGGCCCAACCAAGCCCCCCGCTTCGTGGACTTGCCCGAGGCTCAGCCCAGGAATCATCGCGCCACCGGTCTTGGCGGCTCGCAGCCTTGACTCTGGCGGGGGCATATAGCGCACAAGGGGCCCGAAGGGAAGCAGCGGCGCCTCGAACGGACGCCCAAAGCGACGCCCCCAACTAGACTTCCCCTCTTCAGGGGCCCTGGCGTTGTAGCAGAGACACAAATATCCCGCGGCATATGTCCAGCATGGCGGCGGGAGACCGGCCTGCATCAGAAGGGCCCGGGCCCCCATCTGCACCGCGCCGTTCGCGCGTTCAGCAACAGCGCTTTGCTTCTTGTTTCCTGGGGTGGTAGGATCGCGGGCAGCCTTGAGCTCGCAACATGCCCTTGCGAGCTCTCGCGCGCCATCTGCGTAGCAGTGCTCTAACTTCTCTCGCGGGGCTTTTAAGGATGACTAAAAAGTTACAAGTGTGAACCGCAAATTTGTCGTGGGCACCCTGAGCGGCGAGGAAATCAGTAGCTCGGTCGCGAAAAGTCACACACGCGGTCTCATCGCGGAGCCCCCGCGAGAGGTCATCCATCGCAAACCAATGAACCATCGTCGTCAAATGCCCAAGAGAAGTGGGGTTTGCGCACGGGCGGGAAACCTTCAGCCCTTTGTTGCGCGCTTTGCGCTGCTGTCGTCTCAAAGCTTTGGCCCACTTGCATATAGAACAATATGGGTTCTCAGGGGCATGAGTTAGAAGATGAGGGAGGCCGCGACCTTCTTGAGTCGCTCGGCAAGGGAGCCCGACACCTCAACCTCTGCATCGTCTGGGTGTGTTTCTGATGGCGCGTCGATGTCGACTAGGTCGACGCCGTCGGCGCCCCCAGCATCATCCGCCTCGGGCCCGGGGGCCGCGTTGCACGCATCGGAGTCCAACCCATGATCCATGTCGTAAGGGGGGCATCCTGAGACCCCGTACCAACAAGGGCTCTTATTTGCGGCAGCGCAGGCCACGGCTTGGCCGGGCTGAGCGTCGGCGCACCCAACGGCTTGGCCGCGGCAGGGCGAAGTCGAGAGACGATCGGAGGCAGCGGTGCCGGTAGGTGTCCGAATCCAACCGCATCCGCTAGCCTTGCGAGGCGTATAGTAGAAATAAGTGATGGCATCCACAAAATCTAACGAGGACGGGAAAACGGGCGCGGGCTCAGCCGGCCGCCCGTCAACATCGCTGTGGGTGCCAATCAACTCATGTGCATGCAAGTCTATGGTTACGCGAGTCTGAACAGCACGGGGCGGAGGTCCCCCCGCCGATTCCACATCGCCCAGAAATGCCTTGGCGCCTGGCGTCGCGCAACACCACCGCTCGGGGGTTCCAACCTCCCCAGCGGCAACCGCGCGCATCCACCGACCCAGCGCCTCTTTGCCTGAAAGGGTCAAGTATGGGATCTTGCCCTCAACGACCAGGTCAACTCTCTGACCGTTGGGCAACTAAAGGCAAGGCCTTCGGCCAGCTGGCCAGAAGAAGCTAAAGCCGTGATCCATGCACCGCTCGCCCACCGGGATCGCGCACGGAGTGTCCGGCATGGCCAATGCGTCGAAACCACCACCCTTAAATTTGGGACATGCGATGCGAACTGAAGCGAAGGCTTTTGATTCACCTCCGGCAGTATTCAGAGTGATCGATTGCGGAAACTTTCGGATCAATCTCATTGCACATGCGCTCTTCATATATTTTTCCGCTATGAGATTGTACCCACACCCCGTGTCAATGATAAAGCTCAGCGCTCCGAGATACGCAGCATCTCTGTCCGTGCATCCCGCCGCGGCTGTGCCGTGCGGGCCCTCTTTCCCGTCCTCGGTCCTGAACCAAACTTCATGAGCTTTTTGCACTTAGCTACTTACTAAATCGGTTATACCAGGTTACGTGTTATGTACTTATAACCACTTAACATAACTCCCGCTAAGTTCTAACATTTTTATATTGGCAAAAAGCTAACTCATCCTCAGTCGAAGTTAAGTGTCGGAAGTTAAGTGTAAGGTTACTTGGAAACGCCGCGGCGAAAACTCACTGCAAGGCGCCAGATACACACGCACACACGCAAACGCACACACACACACACACGCACACACGCACACGCACACGCACACATACACGCACGCACACACGCACACGCACACACACATGCACACGCACACACACGCACACACACCCATCCGCGCACGCACCAACAACCCACCACACACACACACGCCCCGCCAACCGCACACGCACACGCAACGCACCCGCACCACGCACACGCACAGCACACGCACAGCACACGCACAGCACACGCACACGCACACGCCACAGCACACACACGCACCGCACGCACGCCCGCACGCACACCACACACACCACAAAGACGCACACACACACACACTCGGCGCACACACACACGACGGAACATATCGAAACGGTGAATTTGCGTGAGTGCGCCGCGGGTGGAAGGCCAGAAAGAACGCAGGATGATTTGCCTCGAAGTACGGCGGAGATGAGGGCGAGAGCCCGGACACGGAATGTAGGAAACTGTGAGTGCGCGCGCCGCGCGCACGGACGCCAAAAGGTCAGCCTAGAAGGCAGGAGGGATCGATGGGGCGGCGGAATTGAGGGCGAGAGCCCGAGCACGGAATACAAGAACGTGTGAGCGCGTGAGCGCGCGTGCGTGGAAGGCCACAAAATCTGACCTAGAAGGCAGGAGGGATCGAGGGGCGGCGGAACTGAGGGCGAGAGCCCGATCACAGAATACAGGAAAAGGGGAACTTCGCCCCTCTCCTCCTCCCTCCTCCCCCCCCCTGCTCCTCCCCCCATCCCCAGACCTCCGACGCTATGATATGTTCAAGCCAGCGTTTCGTCGATTCGGCCCTGGGGGCCGTTTAAAGGCTCTGGGACCATTTCCTCCTCTCCCATCCTTCTCCTCCTCCTTCTTATCCCCAGACCTCCGACGATGTGGCGTTTTCAATCGAATAGCGTTTCCTCCGACCACTTTTGTTATGTTGTGCCGTGCCGTGCCGTGCCTTGCCGTTCGTGCCCTCCCCGCTCTCCTCCCCTCCTTGTCTTTTTCCTCCTCCTCTGCTTTGTTCCCCTCCCTCTCCTCCCCAATGTTCTCGATCTCTCCCCGTTCGAATCATTATCGGCCTACCCGATCATGTCTTCGAGCTCGGCGTCCGTGAAAACAGGCCTGGGTCTGAACATCGGCGCGCCACACGTGCATTCCTCATCGCCACCGACAGGAAAAACGTTGCATCCTAAATCTAACAACCGCGGGCCCGTTTCTACCGCGGGCCCGTTTCTGACGGCCCCGGGGCCCGAAAAAGGCCTCCAGGGGACCCGGGGAATGATGTGGTTTTCCCCCGTTGGAGCCCCTGCGACTCCAGGATTTCAAGTGCGATCCTCTTCTCCTGGGGGACTGGGGGTAGCCCTTTAGGCCCTGACTGCGCTGCCCCAGGGGGTTGGGGGCAGCAGCGGCGGAACGGCGGGCCGCGTTGGAGCGGAAGCCCCATGGGGCCATCGGCGGGGGGCGGAGGGGGCGGAAGCCCTACAGCCCCATAGGGCCAGCGGCGGGGGGCGGAGGGGGCGGAAGCCCTAAAGCCCC
>CAUYUJ010009692.1:0-32745 GCA_963575745.1 Prorocentrum cordatum
TCCTCCTCCTCCTCCTCCAGCAGGCGGCCGCGAATCTTTCCCGCGCGGCCAGTGCTCTGGGGTAGACTCTTCCGTAGCCGGCAGACTCTTCCGTAGCCGGCCGGGGTCGGCTGCCCCGGGGGTGGCCAGCTGTCTGAGACAGCGGCCATGCACTCCCAGGGGGGATCGTCTGCTGGCCAGGGCCTCTAACCTCCTTTACACGGGAGCTCGGCGGGCCCCGCGAGGATGGGATAGCCCTGCTCCCCGGCGCCGCCTGGCTGGCCCGCGCCGCGCCGCCAGCCAGTCGCCCCGCGCTGCCGCCCGCGCCCCGGGCAGCGGCCAGTGCCTTGCGCGCGCCGCAGCCCGCGCCCCCCGCAGCAGCTGGCTTCGGCGCAGCAGCAGCAGCAGCAGCAGCAGCAGCAGCAGCAGCAGCAGCAGCAGCAGCAGCAACAGCAGCAGCAGCAGCAGCAGCAGCAGCAGCAGCAGCAGCAGCAGCAGCAGCATCTCCCGCGCCGCCAGTTCCCGGCGCCCAGCGGCTCGCGCCCTGTGCCCCAGTGCTCTGCTGGCCGCCGACAGCCCCCGCCCCAGCAGCGTCGCAGTGCCCGCGGCCCGGTCGCTAGCCGGGCCCGGCAGCGGCGCGGCGCTCGCAGTCCAGCAGTCAGCGTTGCCCCGCGGCTGCTTGGCGCGCGGCGCGCGGCAGTCTAGCCCCTTGTTGCGGCTCCGCGCCTGACGCTGGCGACCCGGCCCTGCGCCTGCGTCGCCGCCAGCACCGCGTCAGCGGCGTTCCGCTGGCTGGTGCAGTCGCCGGATAGCCGCGGGGCGCGCCGTGTCCTCGGCGGGCGCCAGCAGCCTCGCCAAGGCCAGCGCCTCCTCCCCCAAGCGGCCGCGGTCCTTCACCACGAAGGGCACCACAGCCATCCCGGGGTAATTAGCGGGCCCGGCTTTCGCCGCGCCGCAGCCGCCGTTGCCGCGCCGTCCCGCCGCGCAGAGCCGAGTGCGAGCGCGTCTTGCGCGAGCGCGCTCACCACAGTCAAGTCGACCATGAGCGGCTGAGCGAGGCGCGGGGCGTGGACGACGAGGTCCATCCTCGCCCTGGGGCTCTCCGACGCGGCGTGAGGGAGGAGGACTTCTCAGTGCACGGTGCACCCTTGGTCCTCGCACCACTGCGAGCGCCGCGCAGCCCGCATCGTGGCGGCGGACCAGCCATCCGCCCACCTTGCAGCCGCGCGCGTGCCGCCCCTTGGGGTCCAGTGGCACGCCGCAGATCTGCCGTCTGGGTGCCGGTGCTGGCGCAGCCTCGCCAGTCGCGGCCCAGCAGCGCCTGCTGCCGGCGCGAGGCCTGCGCAGTCAGGCAGGTCGAGGTGGAGCTGGACCCGCAGAGCATTGGCAATGTCCAACTGCGCGTTCGTCAGCCGGTGGCAGGGCAGCGTTGTCACCTGCAGGAGCGCGCTCGCTCCCGGGCCTCCCGCGGAGCGCAGGGCGGCCGCCGCCGAGGGGTCCGAGGCCGATTCGTCGGCGGCGAGGCGGGCCGCAGCGAGGGAGGCCGCAGCCAAGGCGTGTTGCATAGCTGCCAGTGCCTCGTCGCCCACGTGGGCCCCAAGCGCGGCCCGGAGCGCGCCGCGGCCGCCGGCAAGGCGCGGCGCGCCCAGGGTCTCAGCGCTGCCAGCGGGGCGGCGCTCTCCAGGCCGAGCCGCCGCAGGCAGTGCGGCAGACAGAGGTGCCAGGAGGCCGCGCTCGCTCGCCGCGGGGGCCGCGAGCTCCGCGCTCTGCAGCCCGCAGCCTCCAGCGGCGCCGGCGAGGAAGAGTTTCCTGCGCGCGGCGTCGTCCAGCGGGTCGCCCAGCGCGCGCGCGCGTACTCCGCGGCCAGCGCCCCGTCCAGAGCCCGCGCCCCGCCCCCCCCCCCCAGGGATGCCGCAGGTGCGCGCCAGGGGCGCGTATAGTCAGATCCCGCCCTCGTGCGCGGGAAGGCGAGCGCCAGGTGCTTGTCCAGGCCCGCCGCGCAGAGGGTGCGCGTCCTCTGGTAGAGCCTCCCGCGGGCTGTCTGCAGCGCCGACCTCTCGGGGCTGCCCTCGGCGCGAGGAGGCCCCCTCCGAACCGCTGGCGCAGCAGCGGGGGTCGCTGGGGCCGTCGGCAGCGCGCCGCGGCGAAGTGCCAGGGCCCGGGGTTCCAGCTCGCGCCGCCCAGGGAGCGCCGCCACGTCGACCTCCCAGCCTGGGCTCAGCTCGGTCTTGGCTGGGTTGCCGCGGAGGCCTACCGCGGCGCAGGCGCGAAAGCTCCCTCGGCGGCTGGGGCGTTGGAGGGGCCACGCATGACGTCGAGGTCATCTTGGTAGCAGTGCCCCCCCACCGGTTCCGCCGCGGCGGCCGCTGCCTGCTCCGCGGCGCTGGCCACCCCGAGGTAACGCAGGGGGAACACCCGGTTGATGAGGTCGTCTCCCTGGTCCCCGCCGCGCCCCGTCGGGGGTAAGGTCCGCGCGCCGTCGCGCGCCACGTGCGCGCGCGTGGCAGCCATGCACAAGCCCAGGCGCGCCCAGGGCAGCAGGTCCGGGACCGAGGTCGACACCGCCGTCGCCGCGGCCGCCCAGTCGAACTCGATGCGGGCGTTGCTCGCGCCCAGGCTGACCTTGCAGCAGCGCGGCCGGCAGTGGAGGTCAAGCAGCGCAGCCTTGCACATGCGTTCTGCCCCCCGGGCGCTTCCCGCTGAGTATACTCGTTCTGCCCCAGCGCCGCGGCCACCCTGCCAGAGAACATCCGGCTGACGGCCTTCGACGCGGCGCGCCTGTGGACGCTCCCCCGCGCGAGGGGTCGCACCTGTGTTCTTCCTCCCGGTCCCCTGCCAGGATCCGCGCCGACGGCCAGGGTCTGCGCGCCTCCCTGCGGGCCCGGCCGAGCTGCGGCCGCAGGACCGCGCGCTGGAAGCTCTCCCGCGCAGCCGCGTAGCCCAGACCCCCGACGCCATGATTTTTTCCTGACGCGACCCCCAGAGGTCCGGACCTATTCGCCGGGACCGGTTTTTCATCCTGAGTTGTCTGTTGACGGTCCCGAGGGCCGGTAAGGGCCCCCCCCTATGGAGGCGGAAAATATAGAGAAACCTTCC
This sequence comes from Prorocentrum cordatum, assembly GCA_963575745.1. Lineage (NCBI taxonomy): Eukaryota > Dinophyceae > Prorocentrales > Prorocentraceae > Prorocentrum > Prorocentrum cordatum. The sequence goes on from CAUYUJ010009692.1 coordinate 3,076, forward strand.
GTCGTGATTGTTGTCACGACTCGAGGGGGTCTGGGGAGCGGGGCGCCCGCGCCCGGTGCTCGCTCCTCGCGCCGCCGGGCCCGCGCCCCCCGGCCCCGCGGCGCGCGGGCGTAAGCCTTCCGGAGCTCCCCCAACCCTGACTCCGGATCCGCCCTGCTTTGGGGAAATTCGCAAGTGGGGCTTGGAATGTCCGCCTTACTTTTCAAGCCCCGCTGATGCCAATTTCCGCCCTACTGTTCTGTTGCTGTTTCTGTGGAGTTCCGCCCTATTTTATGTTGGGTGCAGCAATTTCCGCCCTACTTTTTCGGCTCCTTATAGGTGGATTTTCGACGCAATTGTAAGTTGGAAAAAAAAACCAAAGTAGGGCGGATCCGGAGTCAGGGAAGCAGCGGTCTGCGTCCTCCTCCTCCGGATCCGCCACCATCTGCAGGGCAGGCCGCGCCGCCGCCCGCGGGAAGAGGCCGGGGAGGCACCGCCTGGCCTCGCTGTCGGAGTCGGGGGTGGACAGCGCCCCCACCCTGACGCGTCGATCCCAGACCTCGGGCGTCTCGAACAAAATCGAGACAAAGGTTTTTCATCGTTTTCGGCCTCTGGAGGCCCTCGCCGGGCCTCGGGACCGTCAAAAAACGACTCGGGATGAAAGACCGGTCCCGGGGAAGTGGTCGGGAGGTTGGGGGCCCGTGTCTCGAAAAAATCGAGACGTCGGATGTCTGGGATAGGTGCATTGCCCACGTTCGGTTCTCGAGAGGGCGCCGCGGCCGTTATTTTCCAGGCTTGCGCCCGCCAGGTTTGGGCCCGAGGTCGTTTTCACGAAACCACGTTTTGCTAGAGGGAGGTCTGTCCATCCCCGACGGAGGCCATCTGGGCCCGTCCGTCCACGACTCTGAGGGCCTCGCGGATGTCTTCCTCCGCCAGAGCCTCGTTGATGCCCCACCTCGGACTCCTGCCGCAGGATGTCCCAACAGCCTTCCCACGCTGGCTGGATGCGCCTCGCCAGGGTCCGGGCCAGGGTTTCGCCCCCCTGGCCCCGCGCCCCTCCTTGACGCCTGCGCGCAGCGGCGAAGAACAGGCGGTCCGAGAAGAGAATCGCTTTCAGGAGCCCTGCCAGCTCCTGCTCCGTGCTGGCTGCGAGCACGGCGTCGCACAGGGCCTTGCGCGGGTCGGCCACCGCGCGCTGGATGGCCCCAGGAACCACGCGGGCAGCGCGCACAGTGTCGCGCAGGCGGTCCCAGGACAACAAATCCGAGAACTCCATGCGCTGAAACTCCCCGTGCTGAACCCTCCTCGGTTCACGTCCCCCCCCTCGTCCTTCTGCTCTTAATTACCGCTGCTGCCCCTGGAGCAGCTCCCAGCAGCAGCTGCGGCAACGCCGCCGGCAGCTCCGAAAGCGGCCTGCGCCTCCGCCTGCTTCTCAGGGCGCAGGTTGCTCCATCCAGTGAGCTGCTCGACCAGCCCGCGCTGGGGCGCAGCGCAGCCGATGCGGCGCGCGCGGGCGCATGGCCCGCCCCCGCGCGCGCGCGGCGCCCTGGCCGGGATTTCTTCCCCCAGGCGGCTCGCGCACATCGCAAGCGTGTGCGAGGGGGGGGGCCAGAGATCACCCGCGCCCCACCTCCCGCTGAGGCTCCGTCGTCGCCGTCTGGCGGGCGTTGCCTCCGGCGCCCTGCGACCGCCGCCGGCGCAGCGCCGGGGTTCGCGTCGACCTGCATATGCTGCCGGCGAGGCGCCGGGGCCTGCGCCAGCGTCCACCCCGGGGGGTGCATCGCTGCCGCCGAGGCGACGGCCGTCGCCTCGGCGGCGGGGCCCACGTCGGTCTCCATCTCGAAGTTGCGCTCGGAGTCCTGAGGAGCGCCTGCCGCCGGCAGACGCGGCCGCCGAGGCAGGGGCACGGGGCGATCGGCGGAGGGGCGGGAGGATGGTGCGGCGTGGGGGCGAGGAGGGAGGCGGCCCGGGCAACGGCTGCGCGCAGCCGGCCGGCCGGGGCAGTCGGCCCAGGCAGCCGGCCCTGGCAGCCGGCCGTCCCGACCTTTGGGCGTCCTCCTCCTCCTCCTCCTCCTCCTCCTCTCCCCTCCCTCCCCTCCACCGCCTCCTCCTCCTCCTCCTCCTCCTCCTCCTCCTCCGCCTCCTCCGCCTCCTTCTCCTCGCTCCTCGCTCCTCGCTCCTCGCTCCTCGCTCCTCCTCCTCCTCCTCGCTCCTCGCTCCTCGTCCTTGCCCTCCTCGTCCTCGTCCCCCTCCTCTTCTTCCTCCTCCTCGCTCCTTTTGCCTGATCACCTCATGACGCCCTGCCTCATAGGCCTCCTTGAACGTTCCACCCACTGCCCGCAGACATGCTCGCGTCGTTTTGTAACAAAAAACAGGGGTGGGGGGTTATTGGCTATGCGCGTCCCCTGGGGGCGGTCGCCAGGCCTCGGGGCCGTGCAAAAAGGACTCAGGATGAAGAGCCGGCCCCGGGAAAGCGTCGGGACTTTTGTGGCGACCGCGCATGGAAAAAACAGGGCATTCGGACGGGGCTAGGACGAGGATTAATGCGTTCCAGAGCGTTCCAGAACGCTCTCGGAGCGCTCCGGAACGCTCTGAGAAGGCCGCTGCGCCTGAGACATCCTCCAGAGCCTCCAGATGTCAGAGATTCTCGATTTGCCCATATTTGTGGCCAGCCGAATTTGTCCTCGTCCTGGCTTCGTCTTAGACCTCGCATGTCTGGGGGCCCAGGCTCCCAACGTCGAGAAACTCAAGGCGGAGGCGTTCGGAAGTTTTCCTCGGTGCTCGGCGGCTCCCAGCCCCGGGGTGCTCTCCAGTGGCCGCGCCTCGCCGAGCACGTTTGCAGGGCCGCCCGGAGCGCCCGGAGCGGCCGCCGGAAAGGCGAACCGTGGCCCGGACACGGGACCTCCGACGCCTCGAGGAACTCGAGGCCGCAGAGGGGGGGTGGGGGGAGGGGAAGGGCTTCTTAGAAGCCCCTCTGCTTCTTAGAAGGCGCGTCCGTATCTATGGTATCTATAGGCACGGCCGCGCCTTACATCTATAGTATAGATGCAAGGCAGGCGCCTTCTAAGAAGCAGCCTCCCTCTAAGAAGCCCTCCCCCCTCCCTCCACTCCCTTGTGCGCGCCGCCAAGCGCAGGTGTTCTGCGGCTTGGGGCACTGGGGGCCCTCACCGCAGGCCCTGGGACCGTCGAAAAAAAACGGCTCCGCTCCGGATGGAGAGCGGGTCACGGGGAGAGCGTGCCCAGTGACTCCGTAACTATTCAGAAGCTCGAGACATCGAATGTCCGGGAAGGGTTGGGGGCCTGGGAGCCGTCTGGGAGAGGAGGGTTTCTCCGAAGGGCTTAGGCGACCCGTCCTCCTTCTCCTCCTCCTCCTCCCTCCTCCTCCTCCTCCTCCTCCTCCTCCTCCTCCTCCTCCTCCTCCTCCTACCTCCTCCTTCTCCCCCTCCTCCTCCTCCTCCTCCTCCTCCTCCTCCTCCTCCTTCTCCTCCTCCACCACCTCCTCCCCCTCCTCCTCCTCCTCCTCCTCTCCTCCTCCTCACCACGCCTCCTCTCCTCCTCCTCCTCCTCCTGCTCCTTCCTGCTCCTGCTCCTCTCCTCCTCCTCCTCCTCCTCCTCCTCCTCCTCCTCCTCCTCCTCCTCATCCACCTTCCTCCTCCTCCCTCCCCCCACGACCTCCTCCTTCTCCTCCTCCTCCTCCTCCTCCTCCTCCTCCTCCTCCTCCTCCTCCTCCTCCTCCGTCCTCCCCATCCCTCCTCCTCCACCTCCTCCCCCTCCTCCCCTCCTCCTCCTCCCCTTCTCCCCTCCTCCTCCTCCTCCTCCTCCTCCTCACTTCTCCTCCCCACCTCCTCCTCCTCCTCCTCCTCCTCCTCCTCCTCCTCCTCCTCCTCCTCCTCCTCCTCCCCGCGGAGAGCAGCACTCGCGGACGGCACAGCGCAGGCGCGTGCCGACTGGAACAAGCTACCAGCGCGCGCCTTGGTGATGGTTTTTCTTCGCTGTTTTGCCGATCGGCGCGGGCCTTCGCACCCCCTCCCCCCCTCCCGATCGAGCAGATCCTGGCTGTTTTTGGCGCCTGTTTCAAGAAGATGGAGGCTCCCCCATAGGGCGCACTGTTACAAACAGGCGCATGAAGCAGAGTTCCGGAGCCAGGACCCCGCCCCTCTTCTGCCCGGTGTCGAAGCGCCGTGCTGCATGGTCTATGGCGGGGAACTGTGGCTCAGAGCGCCGCTCGGCCAGGTGTGGCCCTCCGCGCTTCGGCGCGGCACGCGAAGCACGCCCCGGGCCCCGAGCGTCCACGTCCCGAGCCATTCCCCGCCCCGTCCCGCGAGGCGGAGCGACGCGCCATCCGTTTGCGATGGGGTGGCACGTCGCCGGGCCCGCCGCCGCGGCACGCTGAGAGCGAGCTTCTGGCGGCAGGCTCGTGCCAGTGTGGTGACGGCCGGGCAAGCCACCAGCGCGTGCCTCGGTGCGCGCTGAGGCCGCTGAGGCGGGTGACCGTTTGCGGGATGCGGTCGGAAGGAGAGGCAGGGGCTGGATGAGTGGGGGCGAGGACGGCGACGTCGCTCACCGAGGCCTTATCCTGCTCCCGTCCTCCTGCTCCTCCTCTCCCCTTCTGCTCCTTACGCTCCTGCTGCTGCTACTGCTGATGATGCTGATGACGATGATGATGATGATGATGATGATGATGATGATGATGATGATGATGATGATGATGATGATGATGATGATGATGATGAGGATGAGGATGAGGATGAGGATGAGATGATGAGGATGATGGATGATGGATGAGGATGAGGATGAGGATGAGGATGAGGATGAGGATGAGGATGAGGATGAGGATGATGAGGATGAGGATGAGGATGAGGATGAGGATGAGGATGAGGATGAGGATGATGATGATGACGCTTATGATGCTGATGTCGATGCCGATGCTGATGATTATCATGCTGATGCTGATGCTCACGATGCTGACGAAGACGAGGATGACGATGACGGCGACGGTAATGATGTTGGTGATGATTGTGATGATGATGACGACGATGACGATGACGATGAATGATGAACGGTGACGATGCCGATGACGAACTATGACGAGGATAGGAATAACATAGTATCAATAATAGTACTTGTAGCAATACTACGACTATTGCTAATCTTAGTATTCATCTGAAAAATATAAGTGATATTATTAATACTTTAAATAATAACGATGATGATTCTGCTGATGATGATGAGTGTGAGAATGATGATGGCGACGACGATGATGATGACGATTAACTGGCGATGCTCATGATGTTGTTGCTGATGATGATGATGATGGCAATGATAATGATGACCATGCTGATGATGACGACTATGATAATGATGATGATGATGATGATGATGATGATGATGATGATGATGATGATGATGATGATGATGATGATGATGATGATGGTGATGGTGATGATTTCGCTGATGATGATGGTGATGCTGATTAAGGTGATGATGATGAGAACGACGATGATGATTATGGTGATGAGGATGTTGGTAACGATTACGGTGATGATGCTGGTGCTGATGATGATATTATTTCAGATGTTGAGGATGGTGATGATGATAACGGTGGCGATGGTGATGATGACGCTGCTGATGATGATGCTGATGATGGTGTTGACGATTATGACGCTGATGTTGATGCTGATGCTGCTGCTGGTGCTGATGGTGATGATGACGATGATGCTGATGATGATGATAACGATGCTGATTATGATGATGTTGATGCTGATGCTGATGATGATTTTTGAATCGCTTCGCTCATTCCGCCGGCCCATATTGCGCGCCGTTGTCGACTGACCGAGCGGTCTTTCGCGGTGCGGAGCTGCAGGGGCGGCGGCTATCTTTATCAGGCTTTGCGTTCGGCACGTGAGGCCTCTCGGTGTCCGCTGGGGGAGTCTTGACCGCGTCGCGGGCCGTCTGGGAGCGTTTTGCCTATGGGGACTCTTTCGGGAGGCCTCTTGGTGGCCTCCTGGGGACTCTTAGACGCGTCGGATCGGTGGCACTTTGCTTGCGTGCTCGGGGGGGGGGCACTTGGGAGGCCTCCTGGGGACGCTTGGGGGGCCTCTTGGGGGCGCCTCGTGGGGTGCCTTAGGGGCCTCTTGGGGGCTCCTGGGGGCCTCTTAGGGCTGAGGGCTCGAGATGTTGTTTCGTGTTCCCCCCCTGGGACCTCTCTCGGGGCGTTCTTGGGGCCTTCCTGGGCCGTCTTGGAGGCCTCTTGGGCCGTCTTGGAGCCCTCTTGGGCCGTCTTGGGGCCTTCTTGGGGGCCTCTTGGGCCCTCTTGGGGCGGTCTCGGGGGCCTCTTGGGCCGTCTTGGGGTGTCGGGAAGCCGAAAGGGTGGAAACGCCAAAACCTTTCCAAAACCTAAGGAAATCAATGATTGTTGCCACTTGGGGCTCTTGAGAGTGCTCCTGGAGGCCTCTTGGGCCGTCTGGGGGCCATCTTGGGCGTCTTGGAGCGATCTTGTGGCATCGCGGAGCTCTCTTGTATCATCTTGAGGGGCTCTTCGCGTCCTCTTGGCCTTTCTTGGGGCTCTCTAGACGGCCTCGAGGGCGGCGCCCAGGAGGAAAACCATCTCTGACCCGAGTCGCCCAGGACCTGCCCGGGGTACTTTTCGTCCAGGGACCTGCGCGGGGCCGCCCCGCGCGCGCGAAGTAGAATTACTGTAAAGCAGTTACGGGAGACCTTAGCACGCCTCTGGCCCGTTGGGCCGGCGAATTAGGATGATGATGATGATGATGATGATGATGATGATGATGATGATGATGATGATGATGATGATGATGATGATGATGATGATGATGATGCTGATGCTGATGATGATGATGAGGATGATGATGATTAAGATTCTGATGATGACGATGATGATGCTGGTGATGATGATGAGGTTGATGATGCTGATGATGATAATGATGATGCTGATGAGGATGAGGATGAGGATGATGATGATGGGGATGATGATGATGATGATGATGATGATGATGATGATGATGATGATGATGATGATGATGGTGGTGGTGGTGATAATGATATTGATGATGATGCTTATGATGCTGATGCCGATGCTGATGATTATGATGCTGATGCTGATGCTAACGATGCTGACGAAGACGAGGATGACGATGACGCCGACGATACTCATGATGATGATGCTGATGCTGATGCTGATGCTGATGATGATGATGATGATGATGATGATGATGATGATGATGATGATGATGATGATGATGATGATGATGTGTTCGCTGATGACCCTCGTGCCTCCTTTCCCTTCGCCTCCTCGTCTTCTCCTTCCCCCTCACCCCTCCTGCCCTTCCGTCGCATCTGTTCTCCCCTTCTCCCATTCCATCTCCCGCTGCTGCATTGCCTCTCCTCTCTTTTCCTTCTGCCGCTCCCCCCCCCCTCCCCCTCCTCCCTTCTCCTCCCCCTCCCCCCCTCCTCCTCCTCCTCCTCCTCCTCCCCCCCCCATCTCCTCCTCTCCTCCCCCCTCCTCCCCCCCTCCTCCCCCCCTCCCCTCCCCCTCTCTCCTCCTCTCCTCCGCTGCTCCCCCCTCCCCCTCTCCCCTCCCCTCCTCCGCTGCCCCCCCCCTGCCGGGCCGAAGCCCGGCCGCTCCTGCCGGGCAGGCCGGCGCCTGGCCCTCGGGCTCGCCGCCGGCCGCCGGCGGAGCCCCGAGGCAGGCCTCGCGGGGCGAGCGGGGGTGGGAGTCGGAGGGAGGGAGGGAGGGGGAGGGAGGGAGGGGGAGGGAGGGAGGGAGGGGAGGAGGAGGAGGGAGGAGGAGGAGGGAGGAGGAGGAGGAGGAGGAGGAGGAGGAGGAGGAGGAGGAGGAGGAGGAGGCGAGCGGAGGAGGAGGAGGGAACAAGGGAACAAGCCATGAGGCGCCAGCAAGTCTCCCGCAGACGCCTCGATGACACAGCGGCCCCGTCACCGCACCCGAGGCGCGTCGGCGCCGAGACCTCCAGCGCCGTCCACACGCGGAAATAGTAGACGTATGCGGCGGGGGGGGGAGGCGACACGACGGCGACGGGGGGGACGGGCCAAACAAAATCACTCATCAGGGGGGACCCCCTTGAGCTTGGTACCAGACTTCGGGCGCAACCCATCCCGAATGTTGGCTAGAGACCTCCTCACACCGACGGGGAGGACCCCCGAACTCGGGGGCTTGCAAATAGCCCTGAGCTTGGGCCCAAGCCTCTGGGCGCAGTAGGAGCCGCAGGCCGTGCAGAAGATGTAGGGCCCAACCTGCTCCATCACATGGCCAAGTGCGGTGACGCACTCAAACTGACACACCTCCTCCCCCTCCCGAGGCCTGGGCTCTGAGGCTAGTCCAACCTCAGGCTCAGCCGACCCACAGGAGGGCCCCGCACCAGGACCCCCAGGACCCAGGAACATAGACGCACCCGAGATAGCGGTCTGGACAGCCTCAGGCCTGGCCAGGGGGATGGCGGCAGCGTGCAGCCCGTCACTGGAAAACGCCAGGCGAGCACGCTCACGCTCGAGGGGGGAGGGGTTACACTCTCGCCCTGATCCCTGGGTCAGCCACCTTTTGGAAGACTCCGTCTTGGCTCTGGTAAGGCAGGATCGACAAACCATGAATTCACCAGATTTCCAAAAATCGTGCTCCCGGAAACGAAGGAGGGGCAAGGCGAGGTGTCGAGCGACCGCAACGTCCGCCTCACCAAGGGCCAGCAGCTGCCCCCCCCCCACCACCTCCTTATGCGCGGCATGCTGGGCAGCAGCCCAGCCAACAAACTTAGCATTGTTCCGACCCATCGCCAGCTGGTCAGCCCAATACTCGACTAACGAGTCGGCGACCTTGTGAGACCTGGCTCCAACCCTGGCGAAGACATCCGCCCACATGTTCCCAAACCACCAGGAAACAGGCCACGGATCACGCTCCAGGAATTCATCCAGGGCGAGATGGGCAGGCACCCACGCGTATGAGGGTGTCTTGGGATTAGCACGGCCCTGAGCAGCACTAAATATTGTCCTCCATATGTCAGCGTGGGCTGCTGACGCAGAGGCATGCTCCTCAGACCATTCGACCCCCTCACGCACGGCCCCCAGGAGATCAGAAACCGAAAGCCCTAAACGCGGCAGCAACTGAAGCCCCCGCAAGAGCGCATATCGTTCAGATCGACCGACCGTCTGGATAGGTCCTGGCAGAGGGCCATACGCAGCCCTAACAGGGAAACCAAAGTCTCCCATCTGCACCAGAGACCATCCACAGCGTCGGAATTCAGGCCAAGCGCCGTGCATGCCTGACCCGTCAAACTCCAGCTCTCAGGCTTCGGCCCCCAGTCACCCCAAAAGAAGGTGGGAGGTTCGGAGGACGGAGGGGGGAGCTCAGGGGGAGCTTGGGGAGCCCAATGCGAAATTTGAGCAGATGGAAGCTATCCTGCCCCAAAACATTGACTCCTTCCTCGGACAGCCGATCACGTGTTTTTTTCCAACTCTTCAGACCAGGCTGGCAGGCCGCCAGCATCATTCTGTTCAAGCAAATTCGGGCGCGCATACCAGAGATGACCAAGATCTCCAACTGCACCTCGCTGTCGGCATTCAGGATGTGGGCAGAGAGGCGTTCTCAACCATCCGCGTTGGTGTCGCGTCTGCACAGACATGTAGCCGCCAGCCCACAAGCACCGTAGAGCACCAGCGACCTGAACAGTTTGAATCGTAGTCGCCTTGCCTCCCACGGCGAGGTTGACGGCTCGCATCCACACGGTCTCATTGCTTTCGCGGTGCTCCGCTTGGTGCTCAAGAATCCTCCGCCTTTGCCAACGCTGCACCCCAAACCGAAGAAGCTTGCGAACATCCTTGGGAGGCATTCTCAACAGAGAGATGACCATGCCCGTGTCGCTGACGATGGAGATGCTGCTGGCCATGTCCCACCCCGCTCGTCGAAGAGAAAGCCACGTGGCCGCGATGGGACCTCGAACTCCCTGCCAGCCTGGATCACGTCCAAGCCATAGATCTTACAGCACTCGCCAAGAACGCTCTAGCCTGCCCATGTCCAAGCGCACACCGAACACATAGCAGGCATACATATACACCATGTTGAGCGTTGCGTCGAAGATGGGATCCATGTACTTGTCCCGCTGCGTGGCCAGATAGGCCGTGACACTGATGCCCTTGGCATGCATTCCAGCGATGACCCCAGCCGTCTGCCGTAACTGCTTCAAGTCACAATCAGGCACGCCTGAGACAGAGCTGCCATGTGCAGCACCAGCAAGCAAACCAGAGCGCCAGACGGCCCCCACCTTGGAGCCAGCAGCGGCCTGAAGAATCTTGACTCGACCCATCCTCTTCTGCAATGTGCCCAAGCGACCCTTGGCCACCGTGCGAATCACCTTGCCTCCGACCATATCATGCCCAAGATTGCGCATCTGCTTCCGTTGCGTGAGCCTCAACAGCTTCGCCCATGGAAGAAACCTCTTGAGCACTGCCCGAGTCGTGCCCACGCAACCTGACTTCACAGGCTGAACAAGTAAGCCAAGACCTCGCATGCCGCTCTTGAAAATCCTGGTGGCCTTGATCAACTCGGTCATTTCATCCAGGTCCTGGCCAACCCATTGCAAGGTGCAATCGTCGACCAACGCACGAGGGTGCACAGTGGGGCAGATCTCCTGTACACTGATCAACGTGCGAATCATGAGCACTGTGAGCAACGTGGTCGCATGTGTGCAGCCGGGAAGGATACCTTGATCCACCTCGCGCATGAACGAGGTCGAGCCAAACGCCTTCACGGCCCTCGGCATCTTATATGAGGTGACCAGCTGCCAAAGCAAACGCAAAGGATAGCCAACTTCACGCGCTTCCCGAAAGAGACTGGATACCTTCACCGTATCGAAACATTTCCACATGTCCATCATGACCGTGAGCGAGTGCTCCCCAAGGAGCTTGGACATTTCCGCCATGGCGTTGTGGAGAAACGCAGACCCCGGGGAAGAATAACCTTTCCTGCTGCCCCAAATCATCTCCGAGGGGAACCGCTTCAGCCACTGACGTGAAAGAGGACGCCGAACTCTGGCCCACACACGCACAATAGTATGAATCAGCGCCACCAGACGTGTGCTTCCACGATCCTTTGGAATGCGAGCCATCTCCGAGTGAATGCGTCCGACTGGCCATGACAGCAGATACTCGCACCTCATGAAGAACGAAGCCATCGCATCCAAGCCTTGCCGTGACAAGAAGCATAGCGACCTCGGCTGGATCTTCGAAGGTCCTGCTGCCGTCTTCCACTTGAACGATAAAACTGCCTATACCATCATGTCCGTGGTGATGTACGGTAACAAATCCCATTCACCACTATCAGACGGCAACGATATGTCACTGTCGTCGTGAACAGACCACACCTTCATCCACTTGCACATCTCACGATCTGCCAACTCATGAGGGGACAGCTTAAACCCGGCTTCGACGATCTCCTGAGTCGCCTGCAAGCGAGTGAAGCGATGCGCTCCACTGGCGCCCCTCTCAAAGGCAGAATCGACGAACCTTTTCCAACGAGCACGATCGACCTTCTCATGTGCAGCAAGCAATCTGTCATGCTCCTTCTCAATGTGGGCAGAGACCTGGTCAAACTCATCGCATGCAAGAATGGTAACCACAGGCGTAGACGTGAAGAATTCCGACACCCATGCAGGAAGAAACTTGAGCGTGCTTTCACACCCACGAACACCATGCATAAACCTCATGAGTTCCACCAGCGTTTTAGCCAGCGCAGAATGATCAGCGAGACCGTTCACAACTTTGTTCACGTCCTGCCAGACGAGGAGCTTGTCAACCAGCTTCGAGACATACTCCTTGACTCTTCGACACTGAGCAATCCAGCGAAGAGCCGCCATCCAGGCCCGTAGTACAGGTCCATGTTGCAACCGTGCCAATGGAGGTCTCCATCTGGACTGCACCACCTGGGTAACCAGAGGGCCACCGCGTCCTGAAGCCGATGCAGCCTTTGACCCATCAACAGTCAGAGACGCCCTGCAACTCAAATTCAATGCCAACCAATAACTCATCCCAAGCGAGGCTCAGGTCATCACTGGTTCGGGCGTACAAGACACGCCTCTCCACGTCCCTCCAGTCGCAAGGGAACCTCTCGCATCCGATCGGCGGGACCTTGGGAAAGGGAACAGGCTCAACGACACGACGCACCCAAGCAGGCCGATCCTCAGCAAGTATGGGAAGCACCACAGGCAGATGCACCTTCGTGTTGCTGTCATCGACCACCTGAGGCCTGCAAATACGAGTGCCCAAGTTGGCGCAAACGATGGCGTAGTCATACACACTACCAGGCTGTAAAAGCAGGCAAGTGGGTCTCGAGGGCGCCGCTACGAATCCCCGAACTCTCTCCAACCAACCAGAAGAGAGCATATCTGGAGTAAGATTCCAATCGCCCATCACAATCCAGTCACGTCCCAAGGCATTCAACACCGAAAGATACCGAGCCGTCTTGACCAGGAGTGCCTCGTTGGCCGCACTCATACCTTGTCCAGAAATGAGGTAAACAGCCACGATCACAACCCCACCTGGCACTAACCAAGAGACATCAGCAGCAGCAGTGCGACCTGGCTCAATAACATGATCAGGAAGCTCAGGCGGAGCCTTGACCACAATGTGAGTGGGAGCCAAGATCGCAACTCCACCTGACTTGCCGTCAGCCTCCGTCTGCACAGCACCTCCAAAGAAACCGTGATACCCCAGGTCTCGAACATGCGACTGCAGGGCAGGTAAGTGCTGCGATAACGTGCGATGCTCCTGCACAGCACAAATCTTGGACCTGCAAGACTCCATACAGATCTTGAACGGACCAGGGCCCTCCACGTTGACGGTAGTGATGACACCCTTCAACTTGAGGTCATGCTTGGGCCGTTCCTCGCACTCCATCTGTTCACTGACGGCATGAGAGGCAACATGGCTGAACTCCCCGCGCTGCTCTTTCAAGCTTTCCCCAGACACGTCGTCCGCCTCAGTGTCCGATGCAACACGGCTTTCAGTCGATCCTCGAGCCACACCAGGAACTCGTTCGTCGACAATAAGATTACGACCAGGGGGCTCGACCGTCCCCCTGTCGCGTCCTGATCCAGGGCTCCTACGGGGCCATCGGAGGAGGAGGAGGAGGAGGAGGAGGAGGAGGAGGAGGCGGAGGGAAGATGATGATTAGGAGGAGGAGGAGGACGAGGAGGACGAGGAGGAGGAGGAGGAGGACGAGGAGGAGGAGGAGGAGGAGGAGGAGGGGGGGGAGGAGGAGGAGGAGGAGGGGGAGGGAGGAGGAGGAGGAGGAGGAGGAGGAGGAGGAGGAGGAGGAGGAGGAGGAGGAGGAGGAGGAGCAGGATTGTAGCCGAGACGGTCCAGCACTGGAGTTCCCGAGCGACGACTTCAAGCCAGAAAGCCGGGGGGCCATGGCGCAGCCAAGGCGTCCCCCAGTGCACCCCACCCGCGCGGACCGTTCGCGAAGCGTGCGCGGGCACTGGCTGCCGCCACCGGGCCCGCGCACCGCCCGCCGCCAGCCCCACCGCGGCGTGGCGGGCAGGCCCCAGACTGGCTCGCGATCGGCTCCTGGGACACTCTTGAGAGGCTGTCTCGGGAGGCTGTCTGGGAGGGCCCCGAGAGTCTCCAGAGATGCTCCCGCGAGGCTCGCGCGAGGTTCCCGGGAGGCGCTCGCGGCGCGCCCGGGAGTGTCCTGAGAGGCTCCAGATGAGGGCGCTGAGAGGGTCACGAGAGGGCCCTGGGGCTCCCGAGAGTCTTCTGGCAGGGTCCTGATGCCGAAGCAGACCTTGGGGGATTGCTGAGTGACAGTTGCTGTGCCTATATACATTTCACGCGCGTGCGTCCCAAAGCGTGTTGTGTGACTAGGTTCCGTGAGGACAATGGACTGCCGGTGGTTTTGAAACGATGTCCCGCACCGCGACGGCGTCGCGCACGCAATCTCCAGGACCTCCTTGAGACAGATTCCGGACCATTTGTTCGCAGTCGTGGAACCCTCAAGCCAGACGCTAGTAGCGACATGGAGGGAGGAATAGCAGGAGGCGGAGGAGGAGGAGGGGGAAGTGGGAGGGAGGGACGGAAAATGAAGCATGGAGGATGGAGGAACATGTTGATGAGGGAGCTGGTGATGGCGATGGCTACGGTGATAATGGTGATGACGACGACGACGATGACGGTGATGATGACGATGATGATGATGCTGATGATGATGCTGATGCTGATGATAATGCTGATGATGATGCTGATGATGCTGGTGCTGATGATGATGATGATCAGGATGATGATGATCCAGATGATTATGCTGGTGGTGACGGTGATGGTGGTGGTGGTGATGGTGATGACGACGATGATGATGACACTACTGATGATGCTGAAGATCATGGTGGTGCTGATGATGCTGTTGATGTTGATGCTGGTGATGAGGATGGTGATAATGATGTTCGTGGTGGTGACGGTGATGGTAATGATGACGATGCTGATGATGACGATATTGATGATGATCATGATTACTATGATGATGCTGATGATGGTGATGATGGTGATGATGATGATGATGATGGTGTTCTTGATGGTGATGATGATCAGGATGATGATGATCCAGATGATTATGCTGGTGGTGACGGTGATGGTGGTGGTGGTGATGGTGATGACGACGACGATGATGATGACACTACTGATGATGCTGAAGATCATGGTGGTGCTGATGATGCTGTTGATGTCGATGCTGGTGATGAGGATGGTGATGATGATGTTCGTGGTGGTGACGGTGATGGTAATGATGACGATGCTGATGATGATGATACTGATGATGATCATGATTACGATGATGATGATGATGATGGTGATGATGGTGATGATGATGATGGTGTTCTTGATGGTGATGATGATGTCCTTGATGATGGTGATGATGACGACGATGTGGCTGCAGATGCCGATGATGGTGAATGTGACGGTGATAATCATGACGATGTTGATGACGTTGATGATATTGATGATGTTGCCGATGCTCATGATTATGGTGGTGATGTCGCTGATGCTGGTGATGCTGATGACGACGACGACGTTTCTGCTGATGATGATGGTGACGATGATTATCATGCTGATGATGTTGATGCCGCTGATGATGTTGATGATGCTGATGATGATGGTGATGATGATGCTTATGCTGATGATGGTGATGGTGATGATGATGGAGATTATGGTGATGATGATGCTGATGATGATGATGAACATGATGATGATGATGATGATGATGATGATGATGATGATGATGATGATGATGGTAATGCTGATGGTGATGGTATTGATGATGATGCTGCTGATGATGATTACGATGTTGCTGCTGATGATGATGCTGGTGACGATGGTGATCGTGATGATGAGGATGCTGACGATGTTGATGATGATGGTGATGATGCTGGTGATGACGTCTGTGAGTATGATGATGGTCCTGCGTGGATATTCGTCTGCGAGCCTAAACTCTTAAGCTGAACTTCGCATTCGACTCGCTCAGGCGGGTATACAGTAACTTCCTGAAGCGCGACGATGTGACTCGTAGCTTCATCTTGGAGATACTGTTTCGCCGATGACCAAGCCGTGGTATTTCAGGTTCCTGGCCAGAAAAGCTGTCCCTGGCCAGACCCTGGAGGTTTTGACTCTCGTTTTACTTTCTGCCCTTGCTGGGCAGCTCGACTCGCTCGAATCCGCTGCGGCCCTGTACGAGGCGAGGGAGGAGGAGGAGGAGGAAGAGGAGGAGCAGCAGCAGCAGCAGCAGCACCTGAAGGAGCCCCTGGAGGGTGGCTGGTCACGATCCTGAACTGCCTTGCCGTCATCGCCCTTTCCGCTTCTTCTGGAGTCGGTCAACGTGTTCAGCATGTTCCTCACGCAACATCTCCGCTGTCTCCTTCGCATTGCCGAACAGCTGCACTACCATGTCTTGCGCTCCTTTGAGAAGCTGCTCTTGCCGCGCGGCAGTTTCCTGCTTGTCGCCGCCCATGGACTCGTAGATGTCCGCCGGCCCGAGCAAGCTCTCGCAGCCGCTGAAGTCGATGCACGAGGCGTCGCCGTTGAGCAGCTGGTCCAAGGAGATCTTACCACTGGCCGCCTCCTTCTCCTCCTCCTTGTCGGCCTGCGCGTGCATGGCCGAGCAGCTCCTTCGGCCGAGGTGCGCTTGCCCGTAAGCATGGCCTCCTCCTCCTCCTCCTCCTTCTCCTCCTCCTCCTCCTCCTGGTCTGCGACACCCTGGCGAAGGCGCCCCCAGCTTCTCGACCGCCGCGTCCAGCACCTTCCCGAGGTCCCTCCACCTGCGCTGTGCACCCGGTGCGCCCGCGCCTGGAGAGGCGGCTCCTTGGGCCAGGTTGCCTCCTTCTCCTCGAGCTCCAGCAGCTCCTCGTACTCGGCGACGGGCACCACGTCCCCCGCCTTGTGGCCAAGCGCCAAGAGCTGCTTGATCTCTTCGATCGAGGGCATCTCGTCGCCGCTCCCAAGGCGTGGCGGCGGCTGCAGCCCGACCGAGGGGGGTTCGGAGACAGCCGGCACGTTGTCGAGCTCGGCCGTCTCCTCAACGGGAACGTCCCAGGCAACGTGACAGTGGGCACAGCATCACGTGTTCCAACCATCGTTCTTGCACCCGCAACGCAATGACTTCCAATCCTTGTTCGGCCCTTTGGAGCCGTTCCTCTTCGGCTTGTTGTCTGCCCACGACACACTCGCAAGGCGATCGCCCTCCATGGCAGCATCGCCCCACGCCATGCAGGCGAGCAGAAACGAAGGGAAGACGTTGCAGACAGTGTAGGAAAGTCCTCACCCTGGGCAGGGCTGCTGATCGAGGGTCGCGCGGTTCTCTGACCAGCTCGAACGCCAACCCCGGGGAAGGCGAAGGCCCCAGGCAAGGGCTTGAGCCGAGGTGGCTACGGACTCCTCCTCCTCCTCCTCCTCCTCCCTTCCTCCTCCTCCT
This sequence comes from Prorocentrum cordatum, assembly GCA_963575745.1. Lineage (NCBI taxonomy): Eukaryota > Dinophyceae > Prorocentrales > Prorocentraceae > Prorocentrum > Prorocentrum cordatum. The sequence goes on from CAUYUJ010009692.1 coordinate 20,030, forward strand.
TCCCTCCTCCTCCTTCCCTCCTCCTCCTCCTCCTCCTCCTCCTCCTCCTCATCATCATCATCATCATCATCATCATCATCATCACCACAGGCCGCCGAGGCTCAGGCCATCGAAGGAGCAGCGGCCTCCAGCCATCGCCCTCTCGCCTTGCCCGACAGGAAGAGGGCCTCTCTGACGATACCCCGCAGACCGCCATGCCGCCAAGGTTGTGCTCCAGAGCGCGGGCGCCGCGCACCTGCTGAGCTACAGGACCTGCCCGCTGAACATGGACGAACGCATGGCACCTGACCACCAGCCAGACGACAACGCCGATGCTGCAGCACGGGACATACATGGCCCACTACGACGCGCACGAGTCCCACGCTACAGCCGCCACCCAGCCCCGACCCCAGCATCACCACCACCACCTCCACAACCAGTTCGCGAAGGACCACTGGACGCCGAGCTTCAACTTCAACATCATCACGAGCATAGAGGGCCAGCACATGCAGGATTACAACACGCTGGTCTTGAATTGCTGGGCGCTGAGCTTCAATTTCAACATCAACACGGACACGGAGGGCCAGCACTTGCAGGATTACACCACGCAGATCATGCATTGCCACCAGTGGAACAATTGCGCGCTGACCCTGAATTGCCATCTGGAACTGGTTTTCGACATGAACGGGACCCCTGCGACGAACGCCCTGATCATCAATTTCCAGCCCGACCTGACCTTTACGTACGCCCACACCACGCCACTACGAAGGCCATCACAATATTGGGATGGAACCCATTCTCGCTCAAGGGAGTTCCAGGACGTCTCGATCACATATCCGACACGTGCCGTGCTATACAGATCATGATGTACGTGGGCACCAAGGTACGCCAACGCACCACCGACGCCCCACACCATCTTGAGGACAGCCTACACCATACATGGGTCCACTTCGGATGGGGTCGGGGGGCCCGCGCGAATAGCTCAGCGGGCTGCAGCATTGCAGTATCTAAGCGCCACTTCCGAAAGATAGACACCGCCAAGGTATTATACCCCCCCCCCCCCCCCAACCCGACCTACGGGGCCGCGCAGGCGGCGCCGTCGAGCTTCACCGAGGCCAGCTCCGCCTTCGACTTATTGTAGCGTATTTCCCACCAAGGCCGAACGGAGCGGGTCATCTCCAACACTGGAAAGTAGGATGCCGACGATTCTGGAGCTGGGTACTGCAGACACTCACTGACACTCCCGCTCGTGTCACACCTATCCTGTTCACAGACCTCAACCAAGGACTAGGACGACGATCGCGACAGCTCCATACTGATAGTGCGATCGGCAGCTACCATGCCAGCGACGAGACCGAGTTCGGACGCTTTATTCACGACCAGCTGCTGACCCATCAGCTGACAGCCATCAACACGCACATTGGCGTGGGCAACACCTACTACGGGCCCAACAAAGCTAGATCACGCATCGACTATTTCATCGGTTACGACAATCTCATGGAGATCGTGAAATACGCGAAGCTGAATTGGAATATCCACGCCAAACTACGTAGCCTACTGCATGTTGCCGACCACGCCCCCATGATCATGCAGATCAAGATGCCTGTCAGCGGCGCCAACATCACGAACAACAACATCCGCTGGGACTTCGGCCTCCTTGCCGCTGGGCTCCAGACGGGCGCCCACCGCGCTGCTTTTCTCAATGGCGTCTACGCCGAGATCAACAAACACAGGGAGGTCATCCGAGTTGTCAAGATGGATCAGTTTCCGACCCGCCACAACGCTCTCATCGCCCACATCGTGCGTGAATGTGGCCGCAAGTATTATACAAAGGAAGGAGGACAACCACAATGGCACCAACAAGCTCGACTTGAAAGCCTCCGCTTGCTTAAAGAACGCGCCGACCATCGAGCTCGACGATTACCCTTCAACCATGCGACCCTGCGCGAGATCCAACGACGACTACGGGCACACCAACGCTGGATGGACCACTGGTGGAAGGTCAGTCTCGACCAGGACATCCGCGACGCGTGGGCTACACGCGACCTCTCCCGAGTCGCGCATCCTACGTGCATCCGAGCGGGGCGACGGACGGGGCTGCGACGACGATCATACCTTGCACTGCCATCCACGCGCCCCACTGCAGCCGACTACACAGACGCCCTTACTCAACCAGCCGTTCAAGGGGGACTTTTTGCCGCGCCTGCCTACGTCAGTATGTGCATCGACGACCCGACATCTATTCCACGACTACTGGCCCAATCAAATGACATTCAACCAGTGGGGGAGCACATCGGCGCCCCCGAGCTCCACGACATCGAGACAGCAGCAGAGGAGCTCGATCATCTGCAGAAACGACTGTGGAAGGAGAAACGGAGGCGCTATAATCCACCTTGGGCGTGGCCCATCGAACTCACCATCATGCTCCTCGCCCCGCAGTATTTGACGCGCCCTGGTGTTCAACGGGCAGGGATGGGACATGATACTGCAGATTATCAATGCGCGGACCCGCTCGCCGAGCGAGTCTACCAACCCAGTCGACGGAAGCTCGCGATCGATCGCGACGTCAGCTCCACCATCATCCAGACTTTCGTCACACTACTCGCCCACGTCCATCGATGTAAATCTCTGCCCGCCCAGGCCTTCACCGGCCAGGCGGTCGCCATCGGCAAAAAAAGGGAAAAGCCCCACTGGCAACGTGGTTCCGGATATTCATGCATGCGTGCGTTTGCTTCACTGTTTCGACCACTTTTGGCGTTTGTATCTTAGGATAGGACTCATTCAGTATGGAACCCGGTCCGACCCACCGCCGCGGGCGTACGGAGGCATTCATTCCCGCCGCCGCGAGTCGCTCATGCTTATTGCTAAGCTTTTGATATGGAAAGTGAGATCAGCCAGGATTTCTGTTCTTTGTAAGTCGTACGACATGCGGAACGCATTCGCGACAGGCTCCAACGAGCGACTGGTCGCAGCCCACACACTACGATGCGAAGACGAGCATTTTCATCCCCTCCTCGAGCAGCATCGACATGAGGCTGTAGTATTTCTGCAGGCGTCTGATGCCTGCGCAGCTCTTCGACCAGGGACAGGAGGGAGGATGGGCGACTCAAACGAGCCTGAATTTTTCATGGAATCATTTCATCCATTAGTTATGCAGTTGTCCCTGGAGATGGCCCAGGTCCAGGGAAACCCGTTTCAGGTACATTGTCTTTTCACTGGTGAAGAGCACGATGCGCATCTTGGAGCTTTCATTGACGATCTAGTCTAGATCCTCTTGGTGCCAGATGGCACGTCCCTCCAGGCGCTGCAGATTGATAAGATCGACAACAACGCGCTCTCCCAGGCCCTCGAGGCTGGCGGTTACGCACAGAACATCAGTAAGCAGGACACCCTGGTTTCACTGGGCACCCATGGGGCCACGAAGGAGGCCGAACGGAACATATCTGGGAACGCAGTCCAGGACCTGATTCATCTCGGAGGATATGTACATGTCGCTAACAACAGCCGTCGTGAAGTCGAGGCCCGCATACAATCAGGAAAGACTGGGTGGTGCCGTCTGGGCGACTACTGGTTTTCTGGAGGACCTTGGAAGGCTAAACGACTCGCGTTCGTGTCCAATGTCGCTGGGAGGGTTTGGTCGGGCCTCGAAAGCTATGTACTGACCCCCAGAGAGCTCCACAAACTCGACAGTACGCTGGCCCGTAAACTACGACCAATGATGAGAGGAGCGGCACATAAGGAGGATGAGTACAACAATCATCGATCCCTGTCCACCCGCAAAGTTTTTCTTGAATGGCAAGTTGCACCGACTGCCATCGAACTACTCGTGCGCAGGCTCAGTTGGTGGCAGAGCATCATCCGATCGCACGCTCATCATGGCCACTTTCTCGCCTCTTTTTTTGGAAGATGCAAGTTCGAGCAGCAGGCGGCCATAAGCAACCGTCCCGTCAGCGCTGGCACCCTCAATTCGCAGGGTGAGATCGCCGCAGACCCGAACGTGCACCCGTGGGCCACACAGCTCGCGGACGACTTGCTGTGCCTATCGTCTCACACGATCGGTGAGAGCTTTCAGGAAGCGTGGCAACCTCGAGTTGTAAAAAACTAGCTGCGACGTTCGGGCTCTCAGGGCTTCCTATTGGACGACTCAGTGGGCTCCCCCCGAGGCCAGCGTGATCACCTCCTCTCTCCCCTCGGCGTCAGCATACGACGAGACGGACACCGATGACGAGACGAACCGCCCCTTCGTGTGCAACATCGAGTCGTGCCAGAAACGGCTCGGGACGCTCAAACAGCTCGCCACACATCAAACCAAATCTAAGAGCCTAGGACACGGTATGCCAGCGGTATTGACTACGCTACAGATCGACAACAAATGTATTGTGTGCCAAACTACATTCCCAAATCAGGATCACGCAGTTAGACATTTACGACGAGCATGGCAAGCAGGCAGATGCATTCCAGAACTTACGCATCATGTATATCCCTGGGCCCCAACCACATGTACTACATGTCCATTACGGGACTACGCTTTGGACCATGCATGCCAACATGAATATCATGATCAGCAAAAACTCCGAGTTCACGTCCTAGGACATGTACCACCGTCGCCACCGGGTTCCATGCTCAAGCCCGTCGTCAGAAGGCTTACCACGCGCTCGGCCACTCCGAGTGCTCACCCGCCGCGCCCCGCGCCATCCAGCTGCCGCTCCTCGCCTGCCGTCGAGGACACCCCTGCTGCACGCGCTGCCATTCGTCAGTCGGTGGAACACATCGTGGGCAGCGACCTTCGCAGCAGAGCGAGACACCGACCACTTCGACGGCTACGAGTAGCACAGCGTTCAGCAGCAGAAGTATATGCAACACCTCAAGGGACACCTCGAATGGCTACTGTATCCTCTACGCCTACTCTTCCTGTGCTACCTCCTGGACCAGGGGATGGCGCCCAAGCAGAGAGCGTCGTGGCGACTCCCGCTGGACTCCTCCCAGGGCTCGAAGGGCTCTGGCGCCGCCTCCAGCGCCGCGGCAGGTCACAAGGCGACACAGGCTGCACGCCCGCCAGGACCGCCGCCTCAGCTGCAGAGACGATCTCGATCACCACGAACACCAGCCGAGGAAGGGGGAGCAGCCGCGCCAGCAGCCACGCCCATCGAGGTGGACGAGGGAGACAACGGCGAGAAGGACATGAAGACCGACCAGCCCAGCCGACGCCCAGCCCGCCGTGGAGGACGCCGCGGGCGCCGCGGCACTCACAACCCCAAGGCCTGGAGCAGCAATGACAAGAACTTGCTGGACTTGCTACGGTCGACCCTGAAGCTGCTGCTCCAGACGACGCACAAGACCAGGCTCAACAGCAGCATCAACACGGACACCTACACGATGAGCAACGAACACCCAGTGATCATAGCCATCACGCAGGAGCTCGAGGGCTACAAGCACACCGTGGACTCCCTCAGGAAGAGTGGCGCCCCAGAGGACAAGAAACGCTTGCAGGAGATAGGATCTCCAGCCCCGTCCCTCGCGCTCGCGGCCTTGGAAGGACTACGCAGGTGCGACGTGGGCGGATCCATGAAGGGGGCCATTCGCAACGACCTGCTCCGAGCGGAGCCCGAGGACATCGAGGCGGAGGCCGAGATCAGCAAGGAGGATCTCCTCGACGTCATCTCCTTCGTGTGCCTGGAGAAGTGCTACGACGACACCAAGACGAAGCTGGTGATTGGCGCGCCCATGTGGGAGGGCCGAGTCTTGATCAGCCGCGCCCTCGAGGCCGAGGGGTAAGCGGTCCACCACAGAGGCGTGGCCCCAGCGGGATGGCTCGAGGAAGAGGTCGGCCACTGGCTGGAGACCCTCGAGCAGTGAGCCCATCTTTCTGCCAGAATGAGCCTGCATGGCACGATGCAGGCATCAGCGGAGAGGAAGCGATTCAGCGCCGTGCCATTTTTGTTCGAGGCGAAGACCTCCCCGCCAGCAGCGGCACGGTCACGGTCATGTGCCCTCCCTCCTCCGTCGTGCCTCCACCCCACCCTCCTGCCGTGCCATCACAGGAGCTAGTCGAGGTGGAGGCCCCACCTGAGGTCGATTCAATCGCCGAAGACGAAGCGGCCGAACATCTTTTCAGCTAGCACCTGCACGTTGCTCGGCATGCGCTGCGCAGGAGGCCTCTCTGCGCAACACCCTGGCAGCACGGCCCATGCGGGGCAACGCGAGACATTCGGCTCTCTGCGACGGATCTTTGAAGTCTGGTTTCATTGTACGCCATATATTTATATCAGATGTTGGTCCTAACGTCGAGGAAAAATCATCATCACCACCACCATCATCATCATCATCCTCATCGTTCCCTCCTCCTTCTCCTCCTTCCCTCCTCCTCCTCTGCCTCCTCCTCCTCCTCCTTCATTCCTTTCCTGAAGATTAATTCCCCCTGTCGCATCCCGAGGCCAGTTTTTAGGGCGGGCCGGGCGTGTCGTCTGAGACTTCCTCGCCACTTATGGTTCTGAAGCTTAACAAGTGGCAAGAGTTTAACAGATGGAGGGCAACGGCTCCGCAGGAGCTTCAAGACGCAACGAAAATGGCACGAATTTCAATGCCAGGAGCCCACGACGGCGTACGCGTACGCCTACGACGGCACCAGCGCCAGCGCTTACACAAGCACCGACGCCAGCACCGCCAGCACCAAGTGCGCTGTCACAAGAACCAGCGCCTTCACCAGCACCGACCCCAGCACCGACGCCAACACCAGCATCATACGCCAGCGCCGACGACAGCACCTACGCCAGCATCAACTCCTGCACATACGCCGGCACCAACGCCAGCGCGTACACCATCCAGCGCCGACGCCATCACCGACGCCAGCACCAACGCCGGCGCCTACGCCGGCATCAATGCCGGCACCTTCACCAGTACCGACGCCAACACCGACGCCAGCACAAACGCTGGCGCCTACGCCAACACCGACGCCATCACCGACGCCAGATTCAACGATTTCGCCGACGCCGGCTCCAACGCCTGTGCTTGCACCAGCACCGACTCCAACACTGACGCAAGCACAAACGCTTGCGCCTGTGCCAGCTCCAACGCCAGCACCTACACCAGCACCGAGGCTAGCAATGACGCCCGCACCAACGCCGGCGCCTACGCCAGCGCCGACGCCAGCACAGACGCCAGCATGAACGACGGAGCCTACGCCGGCACCAACGCAAGCGCTTCCACCAGCGCCGACGCCAGCACCGTCGCCAGCACGAACGCCGGCGCTTTCGTTGGCACCAACGCCAGCGCCTACTCCAGCACCGATGCCAGCACCGACTCCACCACCATAGCGGGCGCCTACGCCGGCACCGACGCCATTGCCGACGCCAGCATCAACGCCTGCCCCTCTGCTGGCACCAACGCCGACGCCTACGCCAGCGCCGACATCGGCACCAATGCCAGCACCAACGCCGGCGTCTACGCCGGCACCAACGCCAGCACCTACACCAGCACCGACGCCACCACCGACGCCTGCATGAACCTTGGCGCCTACGCTAGCGCCGACGCCAGCACCGACGCCAGCACCGACGCCAGCACCTACGCCGGCACCAACGCCAGCGCCTACACCTGCGCCGACGCCAGCACCGACGCCAGCACCAACGTGGCGCCTACGCCGGCTCCCACCCATGTTCCGACTCCACCCCCGACGCCGGTTCCGATTCCAGCTCCGACACTGCCGTCACTCACAACCACGGTGGCTCCGACTCCAGCTGAAGTACCCGTTTCGCCCGCTTTGCCAACACCTGCTCCTACACCAATTCCGACGCCAGCACTGCTTCTGTCACCAGCTCCGACCCCACTGCCGCCGCCCATTACATCTCCAACCCCATCTCCGACTTCTGTTCCGGCTACCAATTCCGCTCCTACCCCAATCACGAGTCGGGTTTCTGATTCTGATATCAAGCGCACGTCTAGGGAGGCGACCGTTTAGATTGCCACGACGATCCCGCCGGCATCGACTCCAGCTCCAACCCCGGCGTACTCGCCACACGACCGGAACAACGACAGGCGAGCTTTTCCACCTCCCAGGTCGTGATCTGGAACACCACCGCAAAAGGCACTGCGTCTACATCTCCATCTGAACAGCCTTATGCATGCCGCGAGGGCCTGGCGAGGAGTTTCATGGGCGGCCAGCGCTCTTCGCCTTCCCCTTGTTTCTTCTCTGCTCCCAGCTTTGCCCTCCTTCCGTAGTTTTTGTTCAGGCCGCCCAACACACAGGTGTTCGCGCCCTGTTGGTCCCGCCCCTATTCGGCAGGGTTCGGGCCGGCATTGCCACGCACACCCTGCAGCAACCAACGCAAATTCCTGGACTGTGTCTTCCCTGTTCGCCTTGTCTTGCTCCTCCCCGTCCTCCCCTCCTTCCTCCCCCTTTGTTTCGCTCGTGCTCGCGAGGGTAATTGTGCGGGTGCTGTCTACCTGGGTCGGCCTACGCACGCGCGAGTTTTTGTCAGGGCGTGTTATCCCTCCTCCTCCTCCTCCTCCTCCTCCTCCTCCTCCTCCTCCTCCTCCTCCTCCTCCTCTTGCGTAGTCCTCATGCTCTTGCCAGTTTGCGTGGTTATTCACGGAACTCAGAGCAGCCGGTCTCTAATACGAGCTCGGGTTTCCCACGCTCGCTCTGGCGCATGCTTCGTTGCGCATCGACGGAAAATGATTCGGACTGGTACGCTTGTGTACATAAGTTGCGCGGCGTTCGCCACTCATCGGGGGAGCACTTCGCCCTCGGGTCACGTTTAAGCGACCCACCGTCGTTTACCAGAGGCAGCGCTGAGATGGTTGTAGTGGTGACAAAGAAAAAAAGATGGAGGGCGGATGGTTTACACAATGTGGTTCTCGTCTTACCGCCGTGCACATTTGTTTTCAAAGTTTGCAAGAGCTTCACGGATTGAGGACGGGTGATTTTCTGAATGTGGCTCTCGCCTAAGCGCCGCGCACACTTGTTTAAAACATTGCAAGAGCTTCACGCATTGACGGCGGGTGGTTTTCCAAAGTTGGTTCTCGCTTGCACATTCGTTTTGAAACTTTGCAAGATCTTCACGGATTGAGGTCGGCTCCTTTTCCAAAATGTGGCTCTCGCCTTAGCGCAGCGCACATTCGTTTTCAACATTTGCAAGAGTTTCGCGGATTCCCATGATCGACGTACCCGGAGTGGTGTTTTGGAAGGGCTCACGGTTTCGAGGGCGCAACAGTTACGATGACTCGCTGAGTTGAGGTCCCAGTAATGGCGTCCTGGCACGGTTCTGGATCGCCAAGACGCAACAGTCAGTTTCATCCGTGGCGCTGGAATTCCGACACTAATGTTTTGGCATGCTTCAGGGTCTTCAAACGGAACGGTTGTCTTCCAACGAGGCAGGTCCTTCCGTGGAAATGAACCGTTGTAGGGGCCTACGAAAAAGGGAACTTGGGGAGAGGGTTAATTCCAACATCAATGATGACTCTTGGGTTTACACTGGTCGCCCTCCTCCTCCTTGCCTCCTCCTTGCCTCCTCCTGCTCCTCCTCCTCCTCCTCCTCCTCCTACTCCCCCCGCCTTCCCTCCGCCTCCTCCACTTCCTCCTCCTCCTCCTCGTTCCTTCCTCCGCCTCCTCCTCATCCTCCTCCTACTCCCACTCCTCCTACTTCTCCTCCTCCTCCTCGTCCTCCTCCTCCTTCTCCTTAAGCTTTTCCTCCTCGTCTACCTCCACCTCCTCCCTCCTCCTTCCGTCCTCCTGCTCATCGCGCATTCTTTTCCTCCTTCTCCTCCTCCTTCCTCCACCTCCTCCTTCTCCTCTTGCCCACCTCATCCTTCTTCGTCTTTGCCTCCTCGTCCACTTCGACCTCCCACCTCCTCCCTCCTCCCTTCTCCTGCTCATCGCGCTCTCTCCTCCTCCTCCTTCTCCTTCCTCCTCCTCCTCCTTCCGCCTCCTTCTTCTCTTCCTCCTCCTCCTCCTCCTCCTCCTCCTCCTCCTACTCGCACATCTCCTCCTCCTCCTCCAGTCCTTCTCCTCACATATATTTAATATACAACGTGTCCTCGCACCCCGAGGCTAGTTGTTAGGGCGGGCTGGGCGTTTCGCTTTGGACTTCCTCACCACTTATGACCCCGAAGTTTTAAACATTGCAACCGTTTCACGGCTAAGGGCGTGTCGTTTTCAAAATGTGGCTCTCGCCTTAGCGCCGCGCACATTCGTTTTCAAAGTTTGCAAGAGCTTCACGGATTGAGGGCGGGTGGTTTTCCAAATGTGGCTTTCGCCGTAGCGCCGCGCTCATTTGTTTTGAAACATGGCAAGAGATTCACGGATTGAGGTTGGTTTCTTTTCAAAACGTTGTTCTCGCTTGAGCGCAGCGCGCGTTCGTTTTCAAAATTTGAAAGCGGCTCACGGATTCCCATGATCGACGTACCGGAAGTGGCGTTTAGGAAGGAAGGATTCGCGATTTTGAGGGCGCAACAGTTACGATGATTCGCGGAGTTGAGGTTCCAGGAATGGCGTCCTGGCACGATTCTGGATCGTCAAGACGCAACATCCGTGGCGTTGGGATACCGATAATCATGTTCTGGCATGCTTCAGGGTCTTCAAGCGGTTGTTTTCAAACGAGGCAGGTCCCTCCGTGGAGATGAACCGTTGTAGGGGCCTATGAAGAGGGAGCTTGGGGGGAGGGTTTATTCCCACATCGTTGGTGACTCTTGGGTTTACAGTGGTCCTGCTCCTCCTCTTCCTCCTCCTCCTACTCCTATTCCTCCTACTCCTCCTGCTCCCGCTCCCCTCCTCCTCCTCCTCCTCCTCCTCCTTCTCCTCGTACTCCTACTCCTCCCTCTCGCGTGCCTCCCTTTAGTCTGCCCCCTTTCCCCCGACCAGGTGGCAGGGTTGCCCGCAGCACTGCGGAGGCCCCCCGCCGACAACGCCCGGGTCGGCCGGGCGCTCGCCGCGCGGAGGCGCCTTGCCTCGGGAAGGAGGAGGGGGAGGAGGAGGAGGAGGACGAGGAGGAGGAGGGGGACGACAAGGACGAGGACGAGGACGCGAACGAGGAAGAAAAGAAGGACGAGGAGGAGGAGGAGGAGGAGAAGGAGGAAGACGAGGAGGAGGAGGAGGAGGAGGAGGAAGGAGGGAAGGAGGAGGAGGAGGAGGGAAGGAGGAGGAGGAGGGAAGGAGGAGGAGGAGGGAAGGAGGGAGGAGGGAAGGAGGAGGAGAAGGAGTGGGAGTATGATGATGAGGAGGAGGAGGAGGAGAAGGAGGAGGACGAGGACGAGGACAGGAGGAAGAGGAGGGGAGGGAGGAGGAGAGGAGGGGGAGGAGGAGGAGGAGGAGGAGGAGGAGGAGGAGGAGGAGGTGAGGAAGGATGAGGAGGGAGGACGAGGAACAGGACGAGAAGGAACAGGATGAGGAGGATGACGAGGAGACGGAGGGAAGAGGCGGAGGAGGGGGTGGAGGTGGAGGTTGACGAGGAGGAGGAGTTGGAGGAGGAGGAAGAGGAGGAGGAGGAGAAGTAGGAAGATTGGACCTGGAGGAGGAGGAAGAGGAAATTGATGTGGAGGAGGAGGAGGACGAGAAGGGAGAGGCAGCTGTGGGAGGAAAAGCTACCCCGACCATCATATCGGGCGTTTGCGAAGAGGCCTGGGGCGTGTACTAAACAGCCACGCCGTGCACTCAACAGCAACCTGGCATTCCATGCCGTGCCTGGCAATCCTGCCATCTGGTCGGGGGGGAGGGGGCAGGGCGAAGGGAGGCACACAAGAGGGAGTAGCATCAGTAGTCGTCATAGTCGTAGTAAAGGCAGTAGTAGTAGTAGTAGTAGTAGTAGTAGTAGTAGTAGTAGTAGTAGTAGTAGTAGTAGTAGTAGTAGTAGTAGCAGCAGCAGCAGCAGTAGTAGTAGTAGTAGTAGTAGTCGTAGTCGTAGTCGTAGTCGTAGTCGTAGTCGTAGTCGTAGTCGTAGTCGTAGTCGTAGTCGTAGTCGTAGTCGTAGTCGTAGTCGTAGTCGTAGTAGTCGTAGTAGTAGTAGTAGTAGTCGTAGTAGTCGTCGTCGTCGTCGTCTGTCAGTAGTGGTAGTAGTAGTAGTAGCAGCAGCAGCATAGTATTAGTAGTAGTAAGTAGTAGTAAGTCGTAGTAGTAGTGTGTGGTTGGTGTGGTAGTAGTGTAGTAGTAGTAGTAGTAGTAGTACTAGTACTAGTAGTAGTAGTAGTAGTAGTAGTACTAGTAGTAGTAGTAGTAGTAGTAGTAGTAGTAGTAGTAGTAGTAGTAGTAGTAGTAGTGGTAGTAGTAGTCGTAGTAGTAGTAGTAGTAGTAGTAGTAGTAGTAGCTGTAGTAGCTGTAGTAGTAGTAGTAGTAGTTGTTATAGCAGTCCCAGTTGTAGTAGTACTCGTAGTAGTGGTAGTCGTAGTGGTCGTCGTAGTAGTAGTAGTAGTAGTAGTAGTAGTAGTAGTAGTAGTAGCAGTAGTAGTAGTAGTAGTAGTAATCGTAGTCGTAGTAATCGTAGTCGTAGTATTTGTCGTAGTCGTTGGCGTAGTCGTAGTAGCCGTAGTGACCGTAGTAGTAGTAGCCGTAGTAGTAGCAGTAGTCGGAGTCGTAGTAAGAGTCGTAGTAGTAGTAGTAGTAGTAGTAGTAGTAGTAGTAGTAGTAGTAGTAGTAGTAGTAGTAGTAGTAGTAGTAGTAGTAGTAGTAGTAGTAGTAGTAGTAGTAGTAGTAGTAGTAGTAGTAGTAGTAGTAGTAGTAGTAGTAGTAGTAGTGGTAGTAGTAGTAGTAG
>CAUYUJ010009693.1:0-10000 GCA_963575745.1 Prorocentrum cordatum
TTGTGAGCATCACTCTGATTCTGCTGATGCTTATGGTGATGATGATGGAGCTGATGGGGATGACCCTAAAGATGGTATGCGGTTGCTGCTGATGCTCTTGCTTCTGCTGCTGATGATGATGGTGATGAGTATGATGATGCTAGCGATGAAGCTGACGATGACGATGCAGACGATACTCATGATGATGAGGATGATGATGATGAGGATGATGATGATGATGCTGGTGATGATTATGCTGATTATGAAGATGACGATGATGATGCTGATGGTGGTGATGATGATGGTGATGATGATGATGCGAATGAGGATGATGATGATGACGATGCTGATGATGTTGTTGATGATGATGGTGATGGTGATGATTACCATGATGGGGATGAGGAGGAGCAGGAGGACGATGACGATTGTGATGGTGATGGTGATGGTAATGGTGATAGTGATGGCGAAGATGCTGACAATGCTGATGGTGATTATCGTGGTGACGCTGATGATGCTGATGATGATAATGATGGTGATTCTGCTGTTGATACTGATGCTGATGCTGATGATGCTGATGCTGATGCTGATGGAAATGCTGATGATGCTGATGATGCTGACGATGCTGACGGTGATGATGACGATGCTGATGATGTTGATGATGATGCTGATGATGTTGCTGATGACGATGATGCTGCTGCTGACGACGATGATGCTGATGATGACGATGATGATGGTGTCGATGCTGATTATGCTGATGCGGATGGTGATGCTGACGCTGATGATGGTGATGCTGATGATGCTACTGCTGATGATGCTGTTGCTGATGATGTTGATGCTGATGATGGTGCTGATGATGATACTGATGATGGTGATGCTGATGATGCTGCTGATGCTGCTGCTGATGCTGCTGCTGATGATGTTTCTGCTGATGATGATGATGATGATGATGATGATGATGATGCTGATGATGCTACTGATGCTGATGATGATGATGATGCTTGTGATTATGCTGCTCATGTTAATGATTATGCTGATGATGATGATGATGATGATGATGATGATGATGATGATGATGATGATCCTGATGATGATGATGATGATGATGATGATGATGATGATGATGATGATCATGGTGATGGTGATGATGATGATGATGATGATGCTGATGCGTCTGATTACGATGATGAAGCTGCTGTTGCTGCTGATGATGATGCTGATGATGCTGATGATCATGTTTGTGGTTGTTGATGATGACGATCATGCTGGTTATGCTGATCATGAGGAGGAGGAGGAGGAGGAGGAGGAGGAGGAGGAGGAGGAGGAGGAGGGGGCGGAGGCGGAGGAGGAGGAGGAGGAGGAGGAGGAGGAGGAGAAGGAGTCCGGCGCCCAGGGTCGGTCTCCCGATGTCTGGCCGTGCATTGCACACGCCCAGCCATAAAACTACCGCCCGGAAAGCAGCAACAGCTGCGCAGGAAAGGCATAGGGGGTGACCACGACGCCTGTGAAGACTCGCGGCCCAGCGGTTCCGACATGGTGCGATGTTGGGAGCCAAAGGCATCCCAGTCGGAACAGCTGGCACGGCATACCGAGGAGCACAAGCTCCCCAGCCCTGGGTGGGCACAAGGCCCCTTGGGACTCACGTGGCACAAGCCACGGCCTCCTGAGGAAATGCCGATCCCTGAGGGTCAGATCACAATGAAATGACCGCACTGGCGCTGCTACCCGCCTTCACCAGCAGGGCCAGGCTGAGACTGGGGCCGTGCTACACCCAACGACGGGAGACCCCGACAGGTTTCGCAACGTCCACCCCAAGCCCCACAGCCCGCGGTTCCAGAAAAATCGGCCGTGCACCTCGCCCAACCTGCGAAATAAGTGCCGTGTACAGTCTGCCCCGAGGGTGCTCGGCACTGACACCATGGAAACAGGTGCCAGGGCTCACCGGGAGGAGGAGGAGGAGGAGGAGGAGGAGGAGGAGGAGGAGGCGGAGGCGGAGGCGGAGGCGGAGGATATAAGGATAAGGAGGAGGAGAAGGAGGAGGAGGAGGAGGGAGGGGGAGGAGGAGGAGTAGGAGGAGGAGGAGGAGGAGGACGTGGAGGAGGAGCAGGAGCAGGAGCAGGAGAAGGAGCAGGAGGAGGAGGAGGAGGAGGAGGAGGAGGAACGCTTGGCCGTGCCGAACTTGACGGGGGGACGCTTTGTGACCCCTGCCTTCCTCTGGGCTCCCCGGCCGCCCCCGGTACACAAAGGTCCATCCCTCTGGGTACCCCATTAGCCCCCAGAGCCCGCGACCCACACGCGACCCTCCCGCGACCCACCCCGCGACCCACCCGCGACCCACCCGCGACCCACCCGCGACCCACCCACATTGTGTTAATGAGAAAATCGGCGCCTGCGGCGGGCTCGTTGTGTATATGTTAGAAGAATTAGGCGCCTGTGGTGGGCTTATGCAGAGCCTCGCAGAGTGCCGACGTCCCCGCCGCTCCCTCAGTCTTATCCGCGATTGCGGGGGCTGCGTGTGTACGTATGTCTATATGTCTGTATGTCTGTATGTGTGTACGTACGTACGTGCGTGCGTACGAGCGTGTGTCTGTCTGTTTGCATGCATGCATGCATGTTATGAATGGATGAATAGATCGATTCATGTATGTAGGTAGGTCGGTCGGTCGGTAGGTACGTCGGCATGGTTGTATAACTGTATGTCTGCATGCGTGGATGTACGTATGCATGTATGTTTATTGGTACGAGCGACGTATGTATGTATGTTTGTTTGTTCGTATGTATGTATGTATGTATGTATGTATGTATGTATGTATGTATGTATGTATGCACGTATGTATATGTGTGTGAATATATGTATGCGTGCATGCATGCATGCATGCATACATGTACGTATCTATGTCGGTCAGTATGTCGTTATGTTTGTCTGTCTGTCTGTCTGTCTGCCTGCCTGTCTGTCTGTCAGCCTGTATGTACGTATGTACGGAAGTATGTATGTATACATGTATGTGTATATGCATGATTGTACGCCTGTATGTATGTATGTATGCATGCATGCATGCATGCATGCATGTATGTTCGTATCGATGTATGCATGTATGATGCCTGTATGCATGTGTATGTGTGCGTACATGTTGTACTTGTGTGCGTCTACCCGTACGTGTGTGTACATATATATATATATATAAATAAATATATGCACATACCAGACTGCAGTGGCGCTTCGCGCCGTGCACCTTGGTCCTTGAAGTTTGGTGTGCAGGCGGAATAGCAGGACGGCCAAGCCGACAATTTAGCGATAACTCCTGGTTGCCTTTTCCGGCATCGCCGCTATAGTAATGTTATTCGTTATCCTTCCTCCATGCTTCTTTTTCCTTATTTTCGCCATGCCTTGCGCATTCTCTCCATCCTCCTCAGCTCTTTTTTGCGGAGGCTCCTCCTTGGAGAGCCTCTAGGGGCCTCACAAAAAATGTTTCAGGCTTTCTTAAGGCCTTCTGGAGGCCTCGTGGGCGTATTCTAGGGGCCTCCGGGGGCTTCCTCGGGCCACCCTGCCTCCAACCGCGGTCTCCCTGAACGACCGAATCACGATTTGGAATTCTTCGGAGGGTGTCTGTGGGCCATTTTGGGCCGCCATGGGGCTCTCTGAGGGCCATCTTGGACCAGTGTTGTACCGTTTTGGGGCTCTCTTGGGTTGCCTGGAAGCCCTTTTGGATGGTTGTGGGGCGATTTTGGAGCCTCCCAGGCGGCTTCGGACGCCCAGAAGACCGCCGTCTTGGAGCGTCGGGAAGCCGAAAAATGGAGAACCCCAAAATTCACCAAACACCCACAGAAAATCAATGATTTTTGCCTCGGGGGGCCTTCTTGGGAGTGCTCTTGGAGGCCTCTTTGGGGCCGTCCTGGAGGCCTCTTGGACCATCTTGAGGTCACGTCGGTCACTCTTGGAGCGCTCTTGTGCTGTCTTGGGGTCTCTGGGGCGTCTCCGATGACTCCCCTGATCGCCCTAGGTGTGCTGGGAAGGCTTGGCAAAACGCCCGGCGAGGCCCGGTGGCCGCTTCGAGGCCAGTCCGGATGGTCCCAAAACCCCAGATCCCAGGAGTCTGTTTTTTTTGGGGGGGCGTGTTTTCCCCCCGCCCGGGCTTAGAACAATATCGGAAGAGGAATATATGGATGCATGCATGCATGCATGCATGTATGTGTATGTGTATATATGTATGCAAGTCTGTACGTATGTATATTTGTATGCTTGTATGTATACGCGCAAACACATATATATATATACATACATGTGTGAGCATGACTGGAATGATATATGTATTCATGCAGGCATGCCTGGATGCATGTATGTATGTACGTATGTATGTTTGTGTAGGTATGTTGTCATGTCTGTCTGCCTGCCTGTCTGCATATATGTCTGCATGCAGGTGTGTATGCATGTATGTATGCATGTATGTATGCATGTATGTGTATGTGTATGTACGCATGTACGCATGTGTGTATGTATGTATGCATGCATGAATGTATGTATGTATGCACGTATGTATATAGATGTATGCACATATATATACACATATGTATGCATGTTTGTATATATGCATGCTTGTACATGTATGTATGTATGCATGCATGCATGCATGCATGCATGCATGCATGTATGTATGTATGTATGCATGCATGCCGGTATGTTTGTCTGTATATTTGCCTGCCTGTCTGCCTGTCTGTCTGTCTGTCTGTCTGTTTGTTTGTTTGTTTGTATGTCTGTGTGTCTGCGTGTATGTGTTTGCGTCTGTGTGCCAGGGGATCGGAGGCCTGGGGCCCTGGCCGCGATCCCCTTTGCTCACGACATTTTTGACTCCTTCCGGGCCTCCCACGCCTCGCGGGGCGTCCCCCTCTTCTCGGGAGCGGCAAAGAGGGGGGTGATGACTAGGGGGGGGTGGATATCATGGCGGGGGCCATGATATTTCCTCAGATTTCATTGCGCCTCTTCTTATTCCATTACGTCCCTGGCCCCCCCGCTGGGCCGCGCACATGCCGCCGGTCATGATTTGCACCCCCCCCTCTTGGACACCCCCCTCTTGGCCGCTCCCGATCTTCGCTCAGGACAGCTCCCGGAGGCCACCAGAGAGCGGCCAAAGGGCGGCCTGGCAGGGGCCTGACAGAGGGCCAAGGACGGCCCCGGAGGCCCCGACGGCGTCCCAAGAGGGCTCCGAGATGCTTGCCGAGAGAGCCCCACCGGGCCAAGATTGTTCCATTCCTGGGGGAAGATAGCATTGCTGTCTTCCCCCAGGAATGAAGAACCCCTAAGTCCAAGAACTGTTCGAGGCATCTACATATATATATATATATACATATATATATGCATATATATATATATATATATATATATAATTTCGCCATGTGCTTATACATTAATTTATAGATGTATCTAGATACATCGAGAGAGACAGAGAGAACACACACATACACACACATAGAGAGAGAGAGAGAGAGAAAAACGAGTCCTTTGTACTACGTATAGTTATATGTATATAGAGAGAAACAACAGTGATTTATAGTGATGTAACAATACACATAACGAGAGAGAGAGAGAGGGAACCACACATAAGCAGATAACGACATACATACATATATAGAGAGAGAGAACTATTATTATTAGTTTTATTATTACTATTATTATTATTAATAATAATAATAATAATAATTATTATTATTATTATTTTTATTATTAATTATTATGAATATTCTTATTATTATTATTATCATTATTAATAGTATCATTATTATTATTTCTATACATACTACTATTATTTTTAATATATATATATAGGCAGGTAACGATATATATATATATACATATATATATATATATATATATATATGTATATATATAGAGAGAGAGAGACAACACGAAGAAACGACTGATATAAATCGAGATAGAGAGACATAGTTAGAAAGAGAGATATTTCGAGAGCCAGAGCCAGAACCCGAGCCAGAGCCAGAACGAGTGATGAGCACGTGCGTGTGCCGCACGAGTCGCCCCGCTTCCCGCCTCCCTCCCTCGCTGCCTCCCTCAAGGCCCCCCCTCCTCTTCCCCCTCCCTCCCCGACCACTCTTCCCCCTCTCCGGGCTCCGCCGGCGGGGCGGCCGCGCGGCGTGCGCCCGCGGCCGGGGCCGCGCCAGCGCCGCCCGGGCCCGGCGATGTGGTCCGGCGCCCGCGTCTCCCAGGACCTGCGGGGCCGGCTGCTGGAGCCGCTGCTCGGAGCCGGGCCCGGGCCGCTCCTCGCCGCGCGCGCGGCCCACGCCGCGGGCCGCGCGGCGGCGACTGCGGCGGTGGTCGGCGAGCTGCTGCGGCGCCTCCGCAGCGCGGACTGGGCGCTGCGCCTGCGCGCGCTGCGCGCGCTGCTGTCCCTGGCCCGTGGCGGCGCCGCCGTGCCCGTGGCGGGGGTCGCCGCGCTGCTGGGGGACGGCGAGGGCCAGGTGCGCGAGGCCGCGGCGAACGCCCTGCACGAGCTGGCGCCGCCCGGCGGCGGGGAGGCCGCGGGCCTGGCGGCGCAGCACCTCGAGGCGGGCTGCCCCTTCGTGCGCCGCGCCGCGGCCGCCGCGCTCGCGAGGCTGCCCGCGGGCCCGGCCGCGGCCGCGGCCTCCGCTCGGCTCGAGCACCGCGACCCGGGCGTGCGCGCCGCGGCGGTGCACGCGCTGCAGGCGTTGGGCGCCGCGGCGCCGGAGGCCGCCGCCGCGGCCCTGCGCCGCAGCCTCGGCGACGCGGACGCGGCCGTGCGCTACGCCGCCCTGGGGGCGGCGCGCGGCGGCGGCGCGGCCGAGGCCGCCGCGGCGGCGCTCCGCGGGGACTGCGATCCGGGCGTGCGCCGGGCGGCTGCCGCGGCTCTGGCGCGGCTGCTGCCGGGCACGTCCGCCGCGGAGGCTGCGGCGGCGCTGCTGGCGGGCCTCGGGGACGAGGCCTGGGCCGTGCGCCGGGCCTCGGCCGAGGCCCTCGCGGTCGTCGTCGTGCCGCCCGCGAGCGGCCCGCTGCTCCGGGCGCTGGCGACGCGCGCCGGCGCCGACGAGGAGCACTCCCTCGTGCGGCGGGCGTGCGGCGAGGCCTGCGAGCGCCTGCGCGGTGCCCCCGCGGGGCAGCGGCGCTGAGTCCTCATCCTGCAGCCTGCCCTCGGCCAGCTCCTCTCTCCTCCTTCCTTGGGATCCTGGCGTCGCACTCTCTTCAGTCGGACGTGTTCGCACGATTTCGGGCCCTTGGGATCCTCTCTCATCGACGCGGCTCGACAAGCGCGGCAGAAGAGGGAGTCTGGTGCGCTGGCCGTGATTTTTCGCGGTGTTGCATGTTTTTCGCGTCGCAGGATCTCAGGGGTTTCGCCATTGCCTCCTCCTCCTCCTCTCCGCAGCCCTTTTGGGCCTTCCTGAGACTTCGTGGATCCCTGTGGGCCCTGGGGGACCTCCTGGAGGGCCCTCCCTCTGTAGCGTCGGCCTTCGACTGTACATGCTGCAGCTGTCCAGGTGGAGCGGGAGCGTGAGAGCTGTCCGCGTGAGGCTTTGGGCCCGTGTGCCGCCTTGGCGTGGGCGTCGGTCGCCTGGTTTCCACATGACTTCACGTGCGGAGGCCTTGCATGGTCAGTCGTTTGGCTTCCCTGGCCCTGCCCCTCGGGGACGCTCCGTCCGTCTGGCGCCCGCCTACAGTCGGGGCGCTGAAGAAGGAACCCTTCTCGTTGGCGAGGGGCTCGGTGTTCCTTGATTGTTTTACAATTTGCGTTGGGTTTTCCATGGTAAATCGAAGTTTAACTTATGGGAAAAAGGGGCCTCGTTCCTTATTTAGGGCCTTCCTTAAGTCAACGCCCCGACTGTACCCATCCAAGTGGTCACCGCCCTCCGGGCGCCTGTCACCCCAAGGCCGTCGGGCACCAGTTGCCAGTTCAAGTCCGACCTCTTCACGCTTCCTGGCTCCGGCCATCCGCTGCCCGTCACGCAGCCGCGCCTCGGCGTCTGCATTCCCTGGTACGCCCGCGATGGACTGCATGTTCTGAGCGGATCCTGCCTCTTTTGCCTTGTTCGCGTCCTCCTCCACTTCTGTGCCTCGATTGGTTCCTAGCGTGTCCCGCCCGTAGCCCGACCGGCGCCTGCACCAGCTTCGGTTCGCTTGCGCCCGCTGACTGGAAACGTGCGTCGGCCTCATGAGCAGATCTGGGTATCAGCAAGTCTGGGCCTTTCCTCCTAGGCAAGCTTTCTTGAAACGTGGCTCTAGCTGCGGGACTGTGTTGAGTCTTGAGGTCCGCTCCACTCTTCTCCCTCTAAACAGAGATGAACAGAACTGGGAAATTCCTGGGTGTGTAGAGTCAACCCGCACAGTAAGGATAGGCATCCCTCCCAAGGGTACCCTTGCATCCTTGCTTCCTGGGTCCACCCTTGGACACTTTCGTTGGCCGCGCCCCGCTCGAAGAGCTTCGAATTGGGCGTCCTAGGCCCTTGCATCCTTATCGCGCATCCTTACTGCACGGGTTGACTGTACTCCCTGCCAGAGTGGCTCAGGCAAGTTCTCGCCTCTGGCATGCCTTCGCCAATGGGAGGTGCCCCGGGCCCGAGCACCACCGCGTGCGCTCCCGGGGCCCGCCTGCGCGCCTCCCCCCAGAGCAGTTAACGGATGCAACTCCTGGGAGGTCAAATTTCTGATGTTGCCACCCTCCTCCTCCTCCTCTGCCTCCCTCCTCCTCCTTCACCTCCTCCTCCTCGTCCTCCTCCTCCTCCTCCACCCCATTTTGTCCTGGTCCGAAATCCGTCTTGGTCCGAAATCCGTCTTCCTCCTCCTCCTTCTCCTCCTCTTCCTCCTCCTCCTCCTACTCCTCCTCCTCCTCCTCCTCTTCCTCCCCCTCCTCCCTCCCCCTCCTCCTTGATCCAGCTGAATCCCGCTTACCCGGCTCAATCCCGCTTAATCCCGCTGGATCCGGCTCAATCCTGCTCAGTCCGAGGCCCACTCTGGCGCAACAGCTCCCAGGTTGGGCTTCGTCCTCCTTGCTCTCTCCGACGAGAACCTCCCAGCCAGGTGCCTCCTACCCTCCTACAAGTGGGGTCAACGGGACGGAGGGCCCGTGCCAGACACGCTGCTGGCATTGTGTCCGTGTCTGGGCGCGTCTTCTGATGAGGTGTGGGCGCCTGGGCCCCAAGATCCCCTCTGGTGGAAGGCTGGGAAACAGGGCTGGGCTCGTCGGACAATGCAGATGTCATGCCACCCCTGTGGGCAGATATGCCCTCCATTCGATCCAGAGTGAGGAGGAGGAGGAGGAGGGAGGAGGAGGAGGAGGGATGAGGAGGAGGAGGAGGAGCTCCCCTTCCGATATTACGGGCAGGCCTTGCGGCCTGCTGGTGCTCCAGTGCGCCCGACAAGAGCAGAGCACTGCGCCCCACAGGGGTCGGTTCTGTGCGGTGTCTAGCTGCCTTGATGCGTTCGTCTTGAAGCGCACCGCGGGCCGTGTTCAAGACGTCCGTGCGAGCACGCTGCGTGTGGGCTCGGCACGCGTGGCCCCCGGCTTGGCGAACGCATCGGGCCAGGCCGACGTCTTCAGTCTACGTGTTGAGTTGTGGAGCTCCCTCCGTGCCGACACGCTACGGCTTGCGCGTTGCGCATCGGGGGCGGGGGCGGCTCAGTGAAGTGTTATGTCCGCCTTCTGTCCAGTCGTTGAGGTTTGGCTTACGGTCTGGTAAGGGGTCGTCCTCCAGTCGTCCCATCGGTCTCCGCGTCCCGTCCTACTCCCTCGCTGCACTTCCCTGGCTCCCTCGCCCCCCTCTCGCCCCCTTCTCCCTCTCGTTTTCCTTGCTCCCCGCGCCCCCCTCCTGCCCCCTCCCCCTCCCCCCTCACTCCTCTCCTCTCACCGTCTGTTCTGTTCTGCGAAATATCTTCCTTTTTCTCCCCCCCACTGGCTCCCTGACCTCCCTACGCCTCCGCTTTGCCGCGCCCCGCCCTCTCACTGCCCTCCTCTCCCCTTCTCCCTTCCCTCGCCCTGCCTTTCGCCCCCCCGCCCCCTCCCCC
>CAUYUJ010009693.1:12500-32744 GCA_963575745.1 Prorocentrum cordatum
GCTGGACCGCTTCACCAGCGACCTGCAGGGCCTCGAGGCGCAGCTGGCGGCTACCCAGCGCAAGATCCAGGACAAGCAGGGGGCCATCGCTGCAAAGCATGCTGAAGTGGAGGTCCTGCGCAAAGAGAATGCAAAGCACGAGCAGACCATGCAGGCCGCACGGGGTGAGAAGCCCAACCCAGTCATCAAGGAGGAGGACTTGGTGGGTTTCGACCTCGCCGAGCAGCTCGACGACGGCGCAAAGGAGGCCCTCGAGCAATTCAAGGCGAGCCCCCATTTCGACAAGATCCAGGCGGCCCTCCGCAAGCAGGCGGCAGAGAAGCTGGCTACAGCCATGGCTGAGGAACCTGGTGCTCATGCTCCTCATGCTGAGGGCGGTGGCGCAGGAGCAGCCGACGGGCAGCCAGCTCGGGATGACGAGGACACGGACGAGGACGCTGACGGCGACGCCCAGCCTCGAGGAGGTGATAAGCGCGGCGCCGCCTGGGTGGAGCTGGTCAAGGATGACGTCGGCGCCCTCTGGCAGCAGCTCCTCAGCAGCGGGCAGCAGCCGCCTTCGGACTGGACCAAGGAGAAGCTGGACGACGCGTTCACGCAGGTCCAGAACAGCAAGCACCGCAGAACCGCGGCAGGCTCCCTGGGCACAGGCACGCTGCCTGGGTAACCCGCCCTTGGTCAGCGGGCTACTGGCCGCCAGCGCGGGCGCCAAGCAGCTACATGTGCCGGCAGCGGTCACTGTCGCGCACACCTTCGAGACCTTCAACGCCAACCAGGGAAAGCTAACCCTCCAGAAGCGGCTGCGAAAGTCAACAGCTATGGTCATCATGGCCCAGGAAATCGGCTACGGCATCGATGATTGCGAGGGCCTCTCTTCATGGGCAACGGCACGTGGCTGGCAAAGCCTCATCGTGCCAGGGCTGCCCTCACGAGGGCATCTCCCCTCTGCAGGCCTGGCAGTGTTTGCCAGGAAGGGGATCGGGCTGCGCGGGCCCACGTGCCCCGGCGACGCCCCGCCCAGACGCGCAGGCAGCGTCAACGAGACCATCTCGCACGGCACCGAGCTAGTCCGCGGCAGGGCTCAACACGTCGTCGTGGAGCTGCCGAACTGGCCGCCGCTCAACGTCGTCAACGTCTACCTCCACACAGGGGAGGGCATGAGCAGCCGCAACGCCAGCATCCTCATGACGGTGGGGATCGCGCTCGCGGGCCAGAGGCACCCTGGCATCATCGGCGGCGACTGGAACATGGACGTACAGGTTGTCAAGGACTCTGGCTTCCCCGTGCACGCGCAGCTGGAGATGGTCACCCCGAGGCACGCGACTTTCAGAACAGCGGCATCGGTCTCCACCATCGATTACTTCGGGCTAACCACGGGCTCCATGCGCATGCTAGCAGCTTGCAAGGCCGACTTGACCTGGGCAGTAAAGCCGCATCGACCAGTTCAGCTACAACTGACAGCGGAGGGCACCAAGCTCAGGTACCTCACCTACGTCGGAGGCGCGAAGATACCAGCGCAGACTGTGCACGGCCCATTCCTCGAGGAGAGCAGCTGGTCCCTGGAGCGCAGCTTTGCTGAGCAGGCGCTGATTTTGGCCAAGGAGGCGCCCGCTGCTGTCGCCTGGCGCTTTCTCTCGAAGGCTTGGGGCCGATGGGCGACCAGAGCGGCCTCGAGGCTCGGACATCTCACAGCTGCGGAGATGCGGGCCAGCGCCTACGCTCGCCCGCTTCAGGCCAAGTGGGTCGAGCGTGAGCAACAGGTCCTCACGGAGGAGGAAGTGCAGGCAATCGCGGATGGATGGAAGTGGCTGCAGGATTGCCTGGCGGGCCTCTCCACTGCGAAGGCGAAAGCCAGGACACCTGAAGGCCGACAGGTTCTCGACAACGAGGTGCAAGGCTTCCTCACTGGTGACTACTGTGGCCAGAACCTCAGCGCGCGGCTTGACGCATCTGTGCGGCAAGCTCGGCAGCTAGCGCAGAGGAATTTCAGCAGTGAGGACATCATGACTTTCTCGGAAGACATTGAAGAGGATGTCAAATTCGCCATGCAGCAAGCGAACAAGGAATCTTCGAAGCGCTGGAAAGGGTGGTGTGACGGGGCCTGCGCTGGCGGAGCGAGGAAGCTTCGCAAGGTCACGCGAGTGCGAGAGGTTCAGGCCCCCACTACGGTCAATGACTCGGAGAACGGCATCACAGGGCACCCGCACTTCGTAGTCGAGGATATGGAGGATACGCACGCAGCGCTGTGGAAGGCGGTGAAGGAGGCTCCCGAGGCGTGGATTCCTGACAGGTCGACCCTAGAACGACCTTCACCAGAGGAACTTCGGCGATCATCACGTACTTTCAGCATCACGACCTCCAGCAGCCTGGACGGCCTCCACCCTACGCACCTGGAGCACCTCAGCGACGACGCGCTGGAGGGCCTGTGCGACATCTTGCTGGCCTGCGAGGCGCTGGGCCTCTTCCCCGTCCAGCTGACGTGGATGGTGATGCCGATGTTGCCAAAGGCCGCTGGAGGCCACAGGTTGATCATCCTGTATTCCATGGCCTACAGAGTCTGGCAACGACTCCGCAAACCTGCCCTTCGACCTCTACAAGAGGCCTTGCGTAGGCCATGCTGGGCGGCGGCCAAGAACAGAAGCGCTATCGACAGTGCCTGGATCCTGGCGGCGGATGCGGAACAGAATGTAGAGGCAGGGCGGCACACGGCCACAATCATCGCCGACTATAGCAAGTACTACGAGCTCATTCCCCTGGACGAAGCAAGGGATAAACTGCTGAGGCTCGGTATGCCAGTGGCGATGGTTAAAATTGTGTACAACCAGTGGCGAGGGCCACGTGTGATACGTCTTCACCAGCATCATGGCGCGCAGCCACGGCATGCAAAGTTCGGCCTTCCAGCAGGAGATGGCTACGCAGACGTGGTCATAAAGGCGCACGCCATCGAGCAGTACGACGTATACGCCACGCTCCACCCGCTGGTCAGGTTCGCGTCCTACATCGACGACACCTCCCTAGGCATCAACGGGGCCACCAAGGAGAACGTCATCCTGCAAGCGGTCGCGGCGGGCAATGCCCTTTTCAAGGTAGCTAAGAAGCTCGGCGCCCGCGTCAATGATAAGCTGGCGGTGGTGGCCAGCTCAGATGATATTGGGAAGGAAGTGGTGCGGCAGCTGAAGTTACCCACAGACATGAATCGCAGTCGGGCAACCTACCTGGGCACGGACTTCGCGGGAGCACGGAGAAGGCGAGGGAAGCTCCTACGCGCCAAGCAGCAGGCGCGCCATAAGATCTACAAGCAGAGGCTGCGCAAGCTGGGCAGATTTCGACATCGACTTCCAGGACAGCAGACGCAGCGGGCGGCCAAGATCTTCCGAGCTGGAGCTCGACCAGCGGCCACCTTCGGCGTGGAGATCAACGGGCTCACAGACAGGGAGCTCCACAAGCTGCGCACGGACTTCGGCAAGTTCAGCAGACCCTGTCATGGGGGCGTCTCGGCCTCGGCCAAGGTAGTGCTCCTAGGCGACCCCACGGTGGCGATTGCAATGGCGCCAGTGCTGCAGTGGTCGCGCATGGTCTGGATGGCAGTATTGCAACCTGAACAAGCACCAGTACCTCTGGCACTACTTACGACGTGGTGGAGAAGAGCGGTGGAAGAGCCTGGGGTATGCAGCTCGTGGGGAATGACCCGCGGGCCGCTCCAACGAGCTGCCCTCTCGTTGGCGAGGGCAGGATGGACAGCAACCTCGGCACTAAGGTGGCATAACCATCGAGGCGACCTGGTATTTGTGGAGCAGCTCACCCCGGGACTACTGCTCCAGATGTTGCAGCAAGGCGTTCAATGTCAGCATGAGCGAGACCTAGCGAACAAGCTCGGACTAGGAGAGGGCAAGCGCGCCACCTTCGACATCCTAGCCCCCCTGGTCTCCCTGCAAAGCAAGCGGTACACGGCGCACCAGAAGTTCTGCATCATGAATGTCGCGTGCAGTGGCGTCTGGACAAAGACGAGAGCCCAGCAGCGTGGATACTACACGGATGGTAGGTGTCCCTGTGGAGCCCCCGATTCTCTCGTGCACCGACTTCTTGATTGCACAAGACCTGAAGTTCAGCAAGCTCGAGCCGATGCAGAGGTCCCCCAAGTTTTCCTCGACGAGCTACGTCAGCATGCAGACGAGCCTGGGTATATCGAAGGCATATTTGGATATGCTTGTGCTGATGTTCCGACAATGAGTTTGGGCACAACCAGCGTTATCCTTGACGGCCAAGGGGCTCCAGTTCCTGATGAGCAATGTCAGGAACCTGAGCAGATGGCAGCCTGCTTTCTCAGGGAACAGGGCGCGAGTATGGAGGTCGCCACCGATGGCTCGTGCACCAAGCCGCCCATCAAGGAATTCCAGCGAGCAGGGTGGAGCCTCGTCCTGCTCGATCCCCGCTCAGACAGGCCGCTGGCGACCATGCACGGAGCTGTACCTGCCTCCTTGCCCCAAGAATCGGCTGTCGGAGAGCATCTGGCGGCGGCCTTCGTGTCGCAGGTTGCGGACCGACCATGCACCGTCCACGCCGACTTCAAGGGCGTTATCCACATGGGAAACAAGCAGAAGGAGCTGCAGCTGAAGGCCAGGACCCCCTACGCGTGCTTCGCCCACTTCGCGCAATCGCTCGACGGCTTCACGTGCGTGCAGCAGTATGCCCACGTCAAGGCGCACCGCTCTGGGGACGACGACGCAGCGCTCTCCGACAGCCAGAGGAGGGTCACGGACGCGAACATCGTGGCGGACCTCAGGGCCAAGGAGGCAGCGGCGATCCACCCCGCCCCCGAGCAGGAGATAGTGGAGGAGATGCAGAAGGGCGTCGACAGAATCAGCCAGATTGCGAAGCTGATTGCCCACATCATGCCCATCTTCGACTAGGACGACCAGCTCAGGTGGACCAGGAGAGCACCGACCCTGCGGCGGGCAGCGAGCACGAGGAAAGCAACATGGCACCAATGGCAAGATGGCGAGCTGGGCGTGCAATGCATCACCTGCCTACAGATGCACATGCCAGGGCAGCCACTTCCCCTCACGGGGTGCCCTGGGGCGCCCACTTTCCTGCTGGACCATCGGCGCAACCCCAACGGCCACAAGCTGGTAGCGGTCAACCAGGAGGGCACCTTGGACACCTTGGAGAGCGACGCGAAGGACACCTACAGGCCAGTGTTCATATGTGTGAAGTGCGGGGCTTGGGCGCTGCAGCGGCGCAAGGCCAAGTTACGGCAGCCTTGCGTAGCTGCCACCACCAAGGGCCTCGAGGTCCTCCACAACCTGAGGCGCGGCGTCGGTCCTTTCAAGAAGCTGAAGAGGTTTATCGACCGCGCCACCCCGCTTAGGCGGCTGGAGGCGACGAGCGAGGTACACACCGCCTTCACGAAGGTCGACATCCTCAGCGGCACCGACGTGGCGGCGCCTGTGGCAGGGTTCGAGAGCAGGATGGCCGCACTCCACCAAAGAGTGCGCGAAAGGGCACAGTTTTGGTGTGATGAACAGGAGATGCGAAACACCATGTTCGGGCACGCGGTGGCCAGAGGAGACTTCCAGCAAGAGGCAGGTCGCGGAGCTCGACGGGGTAGGCGCGCTGGGGCGCGCCTCAGGGGTGCTCAAGGAGCTGCTGCTGCTGGTGGACCCAGCGCCACCGCCAGCTCGGGGCAGCGGCGTGAGGCCAAGCAGGGCGTCGCCTCCTCGGCCGCGGCGGACTCCGTGGAGCACGTCGAGGAGTATGCGGCTGCTGGGGCTGCTGGCGCGGGGGCGCTGCGCGGCTCAGCGGCGACCCTCGACGGCTCGGACGCGCTGGACGAACAGGTCGTGGACCCGCTGCGCGACGACGAGCACGGCACTCAGGCGGCAGTCGCTTGGGAGGTGCGCGGCATGGGCACGGACTGCTTCGACGGCTCGGCCGCGCTGGACGTCCAGGTCGAGGGCGCGATGGACGACGACGAGCACGACGCCGAGGCGGCAGCTGCTGCAGAGGTGCTCGGCCTGGCGATGGACCTCGACAGCTCGAGCGCGCTGGACGACGGCCTCCTGGGCGCGCGGGGTTTCGGCGCTGAGGATGCCGTTGCTGGGGAGGCAGGCAGCTCGCTGGCAGTCATCGATGGCTCGGGCGCGCTGGACGACGACATCAAGGGCGCGCTGGGCGGCGCTGTGCACGACGCGGAGGCCGCAGCTGCGGGGGCGGCAAGCGGCCTGTCGGCGGGCGTCGACGGCTCGCACGCGCTGGACGTCGCCCCCGTGAGCGTGCTGGGCGACACCGCGCACGGCGCCGGGGCGGCTGCTGCGGGGGCCGCGAGCGGATCGGCTGCGGCAGGCGGCGCCTCGGACGCGCTGGACGGCAACGCCGCGGCGGCGCTGGGCTCGCTGGGTTTCGCCGAGCGCGTCGCCCGTCTCCTGGCGGCGGCTGGCGCGCGCGAGCAGCAGCCCCCAGGCGCGGCCGCACCCAGCCTGGGCGAGTGCGACGGCGGCAGCGCCTCCACTGCAGCCGAGGGCAGCGGGCGCGGCGCTGAGGCGGCCGCAGCGGGGGCAGTGCGAAGGCCGTCGGCCACGTACCCCCCTCTGCGCCACGGGCACGCCTGGGAAAGAGTCCCCGCCCTCGGCGGTTGGCCAGGGCCCTGGGATCCTCGGGCCGCACCGAGCGTTCGAGGGCAAGGACGTGGTCACGGCGGCGTGATCGACGACCACGTGGCCGAGCTGGACGGCGACCGCCGTGGCCCGCTCGGGGGCCCCGAGCACGGCGACGAAGGTGCTGCTGCTGGGGCATTGCCGCGGGCGGCCAGGGCCAGCGCTGACTCCGAGGAGTCGAGGGCGAGCGCGGAGGCCAGGGCAGCCGCCTTCAAGCAGCTCGTCGCGCTGGCGCGGACGTCGTGAGGCCCGTCGGCAAGTTCGTGCTCCTCATCTGAGGAGGCAGGCCAGGCGGCCGAACCCTGACTTCAGGGATCGTCATCCTCCTCCTCCTCCTCCTCCTCCTCCTCCTCCTCCTCCTCCTCCTCCTCCTCCTCCTCCTCCTCTCCTCCTCCTCCTCCTCCTCCTCCTCCTCCTCCTCCTCCTCCTCCTCCTCCTCCCCGCTGGAGAGGCTGCCTGCTCACCGAGGGCTGCCGCGGCGAGGGCGGCATTCTGCGCAACAGCGAGGGCGAGCCCTTCATGGCGCGCTATGCGCCCACCGCGAAGGACCCGGCGCCGACGGCGGCGGCGGCGGCGACGAGCTCGTCGCCCTCCAGGCGCTTTGCCCACTGGGGGCGCCCTCGCGGCCACGGCTGGATCCGCCTCGAGGTTCTCCCTCCTCCTCCTCCTCCTCGTCCTCCTCCTCCCTCCTCCTCCTTACTCCTCCCCCTCCTTCTCCCCCTTCCTCCTCCTCCTCCTCCTCCTCCTCCTCCTCCTCCTCCTTCTCCCTTCCTCCTCCTCCTCCTCCTGCTCCCTCCTCCTCCCCCTCCCTCCTCCTCATCCTTACTCCTCCTCCTCCTCCTCCTCCTCCTCCTCCTCCTCCTCCTCCTCCTTCCTCCTCCTCCTCCTCCCTCCTCCTCCTCCTCCTCCCCTCCTTGCTCCTCCTTTCCTCCTCCTCCTCCCTCCTCCTCCTCCTCCTCCTCCTCCTCCTCCTTCCTCCTCGTTCTCCTCCTTACTCCTCCTCTTCCTCCTCCTTACTCCTCCTCCTACTCCTCCTCCTTACTCCTCCTACTCCTCCTCCTCCTCCTCCTCCTCCCCCTCCTCCTCCTTCTCCTCCTCCTTCTTGTCCTTACTCCTCCTCCTCCTCCCTGCTCCTTCCTCCTCCTCCTCCATACTCCTCCTCCTTACTCCTCCCTCCTCCCCTCCTCCTCCTCCTCCTCCTCCTCCTCCTCCTCCTCGTCTCACTGCACCTCTGGACAGGTCCAGGGGCCGACCTCGGGAGGGAGGCGACCTGCAGCGGCGAGCACGGCGACGGCGGCGACGACGACGACGCCCGGCATCGAGCATCGGGGAGGCCCTTCGCGATTTGCAGCCGCGCGGGGCCCACTTCGGGCCCGGGGGCCGCCAAGGATCGATCGAGGGTGAAGGAATCTGGCCACGTCGCCGACGACGTCGTCGTCCTCTGCGTTTTCGGGTGTTTCTGGGTGTTCTGGTCGGACAGCTGACCTGGATGGAGATCGAAATCCAAGGACCCGATTTGAGAGAATTGTGAAGACGGCGGCAGCGGCGACGGTGACGGCGACGACGATCACCACGTTGACGACGACGACGACGACGACGACGAGGATGAGGACGACGACGACGACGACGACAACGACAGCGACGCCGGCGACGGCGACGACGACGACGGCGGCGGTGACGACGATGACGACGACGACGACGACAACGACGACTGACGACCGACGACCGACGACCGACGACCGACGACCGACGACCGACGACCGACGACCGACGGCGGCGGCGACGGTGGCGATGACGATGACGGAGGCAGCGGCGGCGACGACGATGACAAGGAGGGCGAATATGCCCGACGAGGCTCCAGGAGGCCCAACGAGGGCCCAGGATACCCCAGTAGGACCCCGGGAGTTCCCGGGGACGGCCCGGCGCAGCGCCCCGTGGAGGCCCGAGGAGCCCGGGCGGGAGCGTGCGCGCAGGAAGGGAGGAGGGCGAGGAGGCGGGCGAGGAGGAGGTGGAGGAGGAGGAGGAGGAGGAGGAGGAAGAGGAGGTGGAGGAGGAGGAGGAGGAGGAGGAGGAGGAGGAAGAGGAAGAGGAGGTGGAGGAGGAGGAGGAGGAGGTAGAGGAGGAGGTGGAGGAGGAGGTGGACGAGCAGGAGGGCTAGGGAGGAGGGCGGGGGAGGGGTACGGGGAAGTGGGAGAAGCAGCGGCGGCAGCCGAGCGAGCGAACGACCCTTCCGGTGCGCGAGCGTCAGGGCCAGTGTGCCCTTTTGGGCAGTGCAGCACGTACCTTCCCGACTCGCGTTGGAGCCACCCCGTGAATGGTCGTATCGGTGAGGTATACCGTCGCGCTCGTCTGCGCCTTGGCCGGTCCCCGACGCTGCTCCGCCACTTCTCCCTCCCGCTGCCCGACGGCTGCTCACTCCGCCCTCCTCCCCCTTCCCCTTCCCCCCCCTCCTCCCTCCTCGTCCTGTCACGTCTCCTCCCGCCTCGCCCATTCCCTTCCCCTCCTTCCCAGGGGCCAGGGCCCCAAGAGGGGGCGGGGCGAAGGCGGGGACCCTCGGGAAAGGGGGCCAAGGGGCCTCTGGGTACCTCCCCTGGCCCCTTTCTTGAGGCCCTTGGCCCCCCTTACCTGCCCTTCCTCCCTGCCATCATGTTTCCTCCCTCCTCCTGCCTCCGTCCACTTCTTCTCTATCCCGTTCGCCATTCGGATCCGAGCCGCTCACCGCTGGCCCGGCGCGCTCCTCCCGGGCGAGGACCTGGCCTCCCGAGACGTCGTCAGCCGGGCCATGACGTTGGAGATCCGCGAAGGCAGCGCGGCGGTATCGGCTGTGCCTGTCTGGTTGTTGTGAGGATGATGATGTCAGTGATGATGAATAATCTGATGATGATGCTGATGATGCTGCTGATGATGCTGATAGTGGTGGTGGTGATGGTGATGGTGACGATGATGACGCCGGTGATGGTGATTCTGATGGTGATAGTGATGGTGATGATGCTGATGATGATAATGTTGATGCTGTTGCTGATGATGATGCTGATCATGATGATGATGGTGATGCTGATGATGAAGATGCTTAGGATGTGAAACTGAGGACAGTTGCGATGACGATACTGATGATGATGCGGCTGCTGATGATACTGGTACTGATGTTGTTGATGTTGCTGATTATTGCGCTGATGATGAGGAGGAGGAGGGCGATGGTGATGGCAAGGTTGGTGTTCATGGTGACGGTGATTGTGATCGTGATGGTGGTGATCATGATGCTGCTGATGATGATGATGATGGTGGTGGTGGTGGTAGTGGTGGTGAGGATGGTGATGGTGATGGTGATTCTGTCGGTCATAGTGATGATGGTGATGCTGATGATGATGCTGATGATGATGCTGATGCTGATGCTGATGCTGATGATGATGACGATGGTGATGCTTAGGATGATGATAATGCTGCCGATGATACTGGTACTGATGTTGTTGATGATGCTGATTGCGGCACAGATGAGGAGGATGAGGGTGATGGTGATGGCGATGTTGGTGTTCATGGTGACGGTGATTGTGACCGTGACAGTGATAATGATGATGATGATGATGATGATGATGATGATGATGGGGATGCTGATGGTGGTGATGGTGATGTTGATGCTGTTGCTGATGCTCATGGTGATTCTGATGATGATGATGCTGCTGGTGATGCTAATCATGTTAATGATGAAGATTATGTTGATGATGATGATGATGATCATGATGATGATGATGATGATGATGGTGATGGTGATGGTGATGGTGATGGTGATGCTGCTGATGATGGTGATGATGCTGATTATGATGCTGATCATGATGATGATGATGGTGATCGTTTAGGTGATGATGGTGGTGGTGGTGGCGTTGGTGATGATGCTGATGAAGATGATGGAGATGATGATGATGATGATGATGATGATGATGACGATGATGATGATGATGATGATGATGCTGACGATGCTGATTAGGCTGATGATGATATCTATGGTGATGATGACGGTGATGATGGTGATGATGCTGATTATGGGGCTGGTGGTGGTGGTGATGGTGGTCATGATGAGTGTGCTCATAATGAGGATGAGGGCGATGGTGATGGCGAGGTTGTTGTTCATGGCGACGGTGATTGTGATCGTGATGGTGATGATGCTGATGCTGCTGCTGCTGCTGCTGCTGATGATGATGATGATGAGGCTGCTGATGGTGATGGTGATGCTGGTGCTGATGCTGATGCTGATGGTGATTATGATGATGCTGCTGCTGATGATGATGCTGATGATGATGTTGCTGTGGATGATGATGATGCTGATGATGATGATGATGATGATGATGATGATGATAATGGCGACGGTGACGGTGATGGTGATGGTGATGGTGATGATGGTGATGGTGATGATGATGACTCTTATTCTCATGATGGTGATGATAATAACGATGATGGTTACCGTCATGGTGATGATGCTTGTGGTGATGGTGATGGTGATTGTGCTGATGAATCTTAGTATGATGATTAGGATGATGATCATGTCTATGGTGATGATGGCGATGATAGTGATGCTGATCATGATGATGATGATGATGATAGTGGTGGTGGTGGTGGTGATGATGATGATGATGATGATGATGATGATGATGATGATGATTGGGGTGGTTGTGGCGATGATGTAGCTGATGATGTTAATGATGAGATGATGGTGATGATGATGAGGGGAGGAGGAGGAGGAGGAGGAGGAGGAGAAACAAGAGGAGGAGAGGTGGAGGAGGAGGAGGACCAGAGAAAACTCAAACGCATCGGCGATGCTGCGTTTTTTTTTTTTTTTTTTTTTTTTTCTTTATCTTTTCGCAAGTTTCATTTTCATGCATCCCTGCGATGAGTTCTTCCTGCTATAGGCAGCGCCCGCTTGAAAGGCATGCTTCCTACGGCTCTGCCGTGCAAGCGATGATCCCGTTTGAATATGGAACCACCCTCCAGCCGTGTGATAATGTCAGTGCCAATATGTCAGTGTTTGCTGCACTTGGGAAGGTCTTCGGCGAGATCCCCATTTTGAAAAGAAACGAACGCCCATCCGTGTGATTGTGTTTCAGATGTAAATCCATCGTGCTTGACAAATGTTCAAGCGGATCCTCATTTGGTAGAAGAGAGACCGCTATTCACAGTTGGCGCTCATTCGTACGTTTCGTAATCATTATTCGGCTCTGAGGTCCCCATATACTCATCTCATTGTCGTGCGCTCCCCTCTGTGAGAGTCTGAGCATGAGCGGGTCTCCAAAACCTGCGCGCGAACGGGCCGGTGATATACCTCTGGTGGCTCCCGCTTGACAGCCGTGGGGCTCTGAAATGAGATCCGTGGTTTCGCCTGAGACATCCCCAGGATCTGCGCGCGAATGGGGCCGTGATGCTAGGGTGTCCGATTGCCATACCTGCTACGTCGCGATTATCGTTGGGTTCTGAGAAGAGATTCGTCCACATCCAGAAGCCGCCGTTTCTTGGGAGAAATCTGACCAATTTGGCCGCGGACGTGTCCGCAATGCACCCCCTGGCGCCCCCCCCCCCCGCCCAGGGCCCTCCGTGCTACAGCTCGATGACATTGGGGCTCTGACAAGATGCCCGTCTACGGTCAAAACTGGGCGTTCTACTCGAGAGGTCCCAGGCAATCCAGGCGCGAAAATTTGCCAGCGACATATACCCTTTGGGTGGCTTTCCCTTGGGGTGCCCAGGTGTCATGCCTGGTGCTCGCGACAGCAATGCGATTTTGAAAGGAGGTCTCCTCCTCCTCCTCCTTTAGATTCAAATGCGCCTCTCTGCTCGATACGTCCAACCACTGGGCGCGAACTTGCCCGTGACATATACACCTCCGCGCCTCCCCCTTTTGGGTTGCCCGGTTCTCACGCGTGCTACATCGTGATGACCATCGGGCTTAGGAGCGAGACTCGTCTATCTTCACAGACGGCCATTCTACCACAGACTCCCCACCAATCTGGACGCGAACGGGCCGCTGACATACCCCCTGGTGGCTCCCCCTTGGGGCGCCCAGTGGTCATATCTGCTACACCGCGATGGCCAAGGGGCTCTGGCAAGAGGCTCGTCTACCCCCCACAGCTGTCACTCTACTCAAGATGTCCCGCCAATTTGGCGCGAGCGGGCCCGAGTTATCGCCCCTGGCGGCGGCTCCCCACGCCTGCTACATCGGGATGGCCACGCGGCTCTGAGAAGCGACATGTTTACCTCCACAGACGGCCATGCTACACTTAAGTCGGGCCCGTCCCTCTGCAGGAGGAATGTCCAAAACTAGTCCAGCAAATAGGACGGGGACTATTCTTGGAGTATTTGTTTTACCATTGTGGGGTATTGGTATGAGTATTTCTTGTTTTTCGTCGAACATCCCCCCTGTATGGGGGACACGCCCGACTCCATGCTGCACCCGAGAGGATGTCCCGCTTCTCCGGGCGCGGGCGGGCCCGTGATCGGCCCCTCTGGCGGCCGCCCCCTTGGGATGCCGAGGCGCCATGCCTGCGACGTCGCGGTGCTCGTGTGCGGGCGAGTGGTCTTCTGACTGGTGAGGCCGAGTGTGATTGGGTCTGGCTGTCAGCGAGCAGGAACGTGAGCGGATCTGAGTGCGCGTGAGCCTGAGTGCGGATGGTCCGAGTGTGAGCGAGTCTGGATTTGAGTGGTCTGAGCACGAGTGGCCTGGGCCACGCGTGAGCCCGGGTATGAGATGACCTCTTTGCGATAGTGGGCCTGGGTGTGAGTATGCAGGGGGTCGACTCGGTAGGAGTGTGGGAGTGAGGTGATCAGGCAGATGCGTGACATTGAGGACAAGAAGCACATGGAAATCACAGCACTGTAGAACAGCATGGGCCGCACTTCATTCG
Organism: Prorocentrum cordatum; assembly: GCA_963575745.1. NCBI lineage: Eukaryota > Dinophyceae > Prorocentrales > Prorocentraceae > Prorocentrum > Prorocentrum cordatum. Next base: position 26,035 of record CAUYUJ010009693.1, read on the forward strand.
TGTACATCTCGCAACATGCAAAGAAGGATGTGTGCGGTGCCAGATTGGGATGCACATATTTAGGCATGACTTTATCAGCGTCCGTGTAGCTGTAGACTTTTTGGACGAGTGTGCAAGGCGCTAGGGTGAGGTATGAGCAGGAGGAGGGCAGCAATCAGAGAGGAGGATGAACTGAAGAGGAGGGGTATGGGGGAGGAGGAGGAGCAGCAGGATGCTGCTGCTGCTGCTGCTGATGAGGATGAGGATGAGGATGAGGATGAGGTTGAGGACGATGATGATGATGATGATGCTGATGATTTTGATGATTGTTTTTGATAATGGCGATGGTGATGATGCTGCTGCTGCTGCTGATGATGATTACGGTGACGGTGACGGTGATGCTGATGATTATGTTGCGGATGATGATGTTGATTATGATGATGATGCTGATGTTGATGCTGATTATGATGATGTTGATGATGTTGCTGGTGACGATGTTGATGATGCTGACGCTTAGGGTGATGTTGTTGGTGATGGTGATGCTGCTGATGATGATGATGATGATGATGATGATGATGGTGATGGTGATGCTGATGATGATGCTGATGCTGTTGTTGATGATGATGCTGTTGATGATGATGCTGTTGATGATGATGCTGGTGCTGATTCTGATGCTGGTGATGATGCTGATGATGCTCATGATGATGATGCTGCGGATGATGGTGACTAATGGTATGATGTTGATGATGATGATGATGCTGATGCTGATGCTGATGCTGCTGCTGATGATGATGATGATGATGATGATGCGGATGATGATGCTGATGCTAGTGCCGATGCTGATGCTGCTGCAGATGATGATGAGCTGATGATGCTGACTATGATGTTTCCGATTATGATGTTGACGATGATGATGCTGCTGCTGCTGATGATGATGCTGCTGTTGCTGCTGCCGATGATGATGGTGATGATGATGATGCTGATGATGATGATGCTGGTGATGATGATGATGATGATGATGATGATGCTGCTGATGATGATGATGCTGATGCTGATGCTGATGCTGCTGATGCTGCTGCTGATGATGATGATGATGATGATGATGATGATATGATGATGATGATGATGATGATGATGATGATGATGATGATGGTGGTGGTGGTGGTGGTGGTGATGATGATGATGATGATGATGATGACGATGGTGATGATGCTGATTCATGATGATGATGATGAGGAGGAGGAGGCGGAGGAGGAGAAGGGAGGAGGAGGAAGAGGAGGACGAGGAGGAGGAGGAGGAAGAGGAGAGGAGGAGGAGGAGGAGGAGGAGGAGGAGGTGGAGGAGGAGGAGGAGGAGGAGGAGGAGGAGGAGGAGGAGAGGATGCGCAGGAGGAGCCTGAATTTGATCGGGGAGCTGGATACGGGGTTGTTTCACATGTTTCGTCCTCTGGAGTCCGTTTTCGGGCCCTGAGGCCACGTTCTGATTAAACAGGATGACGAATGTCCTGTTCTCGTTGGCCTTCCTCTTCCTCCTTCCCGCCTTCCCGTCGTTGACAACAACCACCGCTTTGTCTACTGCGGTCCCTTGCTCCTTCCTCCTCGCCTCCAGCCCTCTCCCCTCTCCTGCGCCCGCACTCTCCGAGGCAGGCAGGCGATGTGGCCACGCACGACCTGGCGAGATGGCGCTGTTGCTGTGATGTGCGATTCCCCCAGAACTGCGGCAAGAAGGTCCGATGCCCCTGCTAGCGGTTGCAAACGTACTGCTGCCATGCTGCGCTGCGCTGCAGCTGCTCTGCAGTCTTTCCCAGGTCTTCGAGGAGGCCCAGCAGGCTCCGCAGCGCGCCCGTCGCCAGCCCTTGGGGCGGCATCTCCGGGCGACGACGGCCGACTCCGGCTCTGGACCCCCCTTGGAGGAGGAGGAGGAGGAGGAGGAGGAGGAGGAGGAGGAGGAGGATTATGCTAGGATTATGCTACTTAGGACTTGCGCAGATGGAGAGCACCACGCAGGCCGCCTTCGCCGTGCGAGTTAATACTTACAAGGGCTTAACAGTGGATGTCTGGCAGCGCTCCCACAAACGCGTCAGTCGACCCTTGGCCGACCGAGCTCGGGCGGGCCTGTAGCCCACCTTCACACGGTTCGTCCACTTACACTGAGCGTAGAAAGCACAACGCCTGCAGAATCAAAAACGGGACGATACACGGGGTGGTGTCCTCGCCCCTGTGCCTTTAGAATGCGTGCTTGTCCGGCTTCGAATTCGACAGATTCTGCGCCCGACGGCCCGCACTGAGTCTGGTTTGCGGCCCTGGGCGTGACGGTCCCTGGGGCCACCAAACGGGGAGGGGGAGGCATCAGAGGAGGAGCAGGATTCGACTCGGCGGCCTGACTCGGAACAGTTCCACTGATGCTGCACGCTTCGACATCGGTGATCGTATCGACGACTTCGGACGACATAGCGCCGAGCCATACAGCAGACTCCAGGGCATCTGCTACCATGATATACTTCTGCTGATACGCCTTACGCTGCCAGCGCGGGTGTGTGCACAAACTAGCCCCCTTCTTCGCGTATTCGTCCGCGAAGCGGTAGCCTTTGATCAGTCTCTCGCAAAGCTCTCGCCGCTGGGCTGGAGTGGCGTGGGCCCTACGTTTTATTATCTGGATGGTCCTGGGGCCTAGCCCTCCAAGGTCGAAAGCCAGAAAACAACATTCTCGCCAGGGATCGCTGTGAGCCCTGGCATAGATTTTGAGGGGCGGCCTCCCGCTCCTCAGCACCTGATGGATGGCGTACATCTCTGACGGGTATGCCCTTTGCCGACTTTGAGGCAGGGGGAGGGGACCGACGGCTGAAAACGCATGTCTCTCCTCCGAGGCATCTGGGGTGGGGAAGCTCCACCCCGCACGCCGAGGGGGGAAAAACTTACCGTACAGGAGTGATCCATCTGTACAGACCTCTCCTGTGATGACTCCTGGATGTTCGCTCTCCTGCGGGACCTCGAACGAGACTGGCAGAACATCCAGGGGTTCTCTAGGATCCTCGGAGGTTCCTCTGGCCCAGAGGGACTCGAAACCAGGAGCCAGGTTTGCTCCTCTCCGCTGTATGTGCTTGCCACCTACACTCTTGCGCATCACATCACGCGTGCTGCATACATACGCGCGGTGCAAAACAGTAGCTACAGCATACATATCAATCTGTGCCGAATCGTGCACCTCGGTCCTGCAAGTGACTGTAGCTGGACTCTGGGTGCTCCAAACAGGGCGAATTACAGTTGCACCGAACGCGCCTGCTGGCCCTCTCACTAGGCCTCTCGGCCTCGGATGCCCGTGTGGTCGCATGACCCACGAGCGCCAGCTGGCTGCCTGGATGCCGCGCGCAGCCATGTCCGTCACCTCCTGCTTTGCCCTGGCCCACTCCACGATGGGCACTGCGTTGGCGATTGCGGCAGGGTCTGCGTCCTCCGCCAGCAGCTCCAGCGCGGCCGACCTCCCCTTGTAGCGGTCAGGGAAGGCTGCCGCCACCGTCTGCCTGAGCATGGTGATCAGCGTGCCCGTGGCACTCTGAAAGCGTGTGCCGTAGAGCTTCGGCGGCACGATCCCGAGCTTGACCACCTTCTCCTCCGTGCCTCCTGCGGCCTTGACCCTCTGGATCTTCCAGCTCCTGGCCTTGGCCTTCATGGTGCTTTTGGACTGGGCTTCGACGCAACGTCGCCGCGCAGCTGACTGGGTCACACCCAAATGCACGGCGTCTCGCACCTCCTGCATGCCCAGCTGCTTGTAATGGCTGCCAAGCTGCCGCTCCACTCTGCCTTGCGAGACTGCGTCTACTATCTGCTTGCCGTCCCTGCCTCTCGATACCTGCTGCACGAGCGCCTGCTCGAAGGCTAAGACGATCTCGTCGGTCAGCTTCGTGTGGTGCGCCGCCACCGCGGCCAGGTCGCCTCGGTTCGACGCCGCTGGGTCGTCGAAGTGTAGGCACATGTCTGGCCTCGGGTTCGCGACGTAGATGTCGTCGATGGCGCCGATGGGGACGAGGGGCAAGATCAGCGGGTCGAACGCGGATCCTGCCACGATCCCTCGCGCCCAGATGCTGCCCTCGGCGTAGCACCCATTCAGCACCACTCTCCTCATCATCATGGCGACGTGCTGGTACGTCTCGCCCATGGGGACTTTCTCTGAAGGCTCCCACGGGACCTTCAACTTGGTCCACTTGTGCAGGGCCCCCATCGGACTTCTCGCTGAGGTTGCGCACGCGTGCCCGCCAGGGCCTGGTGGACTCCCTGAGCTCGCTCGCCTCGTCCGCCTCGCTAGCCGCAACCTGCTGCCAGTACTGGAGGTGTTCCAGGTACACTGCCAGCTCCTGCTGCCCCTTCATGCACTCCAGGATGGTCTCGACGACGTGGGACCGCGGGGTGTCTAGCTCCTCGCCAAAATGGTGGTGCTGGACGAGGGCCCACTTCTGGGTCGTTGCCTCCTTGATGGACTCGATATTGCCCACATCCTGGCCGCCTGGCTCGCACGAGCCGCTGCCGAGGGTGTGCGCCTGGTCTCGCAAGGGACTCTCAACCCAATCTGTTGTCATAGCTCGCGCCGTCGGGGCTCCCTTGTCCCTGACCGCTGGGGGCGCGAGCTCTCGCATCTTGCAGACAGCCTTGTCGGGCAGGTAGGTTATCCCCGTGCGACTCGGCACCGCGATCATCACCTTCGCCCATCATGCCTTCCTTGGTAGGTGCGCTGGGCACCACTGCCGCCTTCCAGCCACCTTTGATGTGCCTGGCCGACAGCAACTCCACTTTCTTGAGCGCCAGCTGGAGCTCCTGGCGGAGGACGACTGACGCCTGGACCTGGTAGCGTAGCTGGTGCAGCACCTTCTCGAACTGGTTGTAGGTGTCCGCATTGCACGTGATGAACACCAGTTTGTCTGCCCTGGTACTTGCACACTGCTCTTGTGTGTCGCTAGGGTCGTGACAGCCTCGACTTCCGCATCCCGAAATGGTGCCCATCAGCCAAATCAGCAAGAATAGTATGCACCATCGGCCCGTGCTTCTGTACTTCATCGTCCTTGACACCGGTCTGCTTGTGGGCTGTCGCGATCTCCTGGGGGCTTGCCTTGGCCTTGAGCTGGGGGATGACCTCACCCTGCTCCTCGGGGCCTGCACAAGCGCGCCTCTTGTAGCGTGGGCAGTCGCCGCTGAGGCTTGCCCCGTCTTCTTCCATCGCCACCGCCATCTTCTCTGCCGCGAACGACTTCTTGTTCGCCGCGCACGCGAGGGCCGCCTCCAACCGCTTGGTGACCTCCGCATCCCGCTCCTCGCCGTCCGTCCCCAGGAACGTCTTGGCGATCTCCAGGTGCGCGCAGACCGAGTCCGATCCTTTGGACGTGGGGGCCTGGCCAGCGACTTCTCCTTGACGCGGAGGGACTGGACCTTCTTGCCCGCCTGCTCGGCCTTTTTCTCTGCGGCGTGCAGCTGGGTCTGGATGTCCTCGAGCTGCTGCTTGAGCTTCACCACTTGGGCGTCTGCTTTTGTCTGTGCTTTTTCTGCTCCACGAAGACTGCGGCGCATGGCCACTTCCGCGTAGCATGCTTGTAGTTGTGCTTCTTTTTTGTGCCAGCAGCCCGTCGATCTGTTCTTGCAGCTTCGACGTGGCTTCCGATGCGAACTCCATGCCAGGTTCCTGCGCGAGCCGTTCGAGATCTCTGAGGCGGGCCCTGAAAATCTTCAGTTTCGTCGCGAACCCTGGCGTGGTCTCATTCGAGGCGTCGCCATCGGAGTCCTGGTGCGTGTCCTTCGAACCGTCGCCCTGCCCGTCACTCTTGGGCACCTGCCGAGGCTTGTTACACCAGTAGCATACTTTCGTCTTTCCCCAACAATCATCAGTGTGGCACGCTGTGCAGGTCCACATTGCCAGACCTCGGGGGCATCTGGTTGCTCGGGGCGGCAGTGCCACTGCCAAGTTTGCCGCACCCTGCGACACGAGAAATTTCCTGGCACCTGGAAATCCTCGAGTCGGGCAATGGCTGAGGAGGAGGAGGAGGAGGAGGAGGAGGAGGAGGAGGAGGAGGAGGGGAGGAGGAGGGGGAAGAGAGAGGACGAGGAGGAGAGAGAGGAGTAGGAGGAGGAGGAGGAGGGAGGAGGAGGAGGAGGAGGAGGAGGAGGAGGAGGGAGGAGGAGGAGGGGAGGAGAGGAGGAGGAGGAGGAGGAGGAGGAGGAGGCGGAGGGGGAGGAGGAGGGGAGGGAGGAGGAGGAGGAGGGAGGAGGAGGAGGAGGAGGAGGAGGAGGAGGAGTAAGAGGAGAGGAGGAGGAGGAGGAGGAGGGGGGAGGAGGAGGAGGAGGAGAGGAGGGGAGGAGAAAGAAGGAGGAGGAGAGGAGGAGGAGGAGGAAGAGTGAGGAGAGAGAGGAGAGGAGGAGGAAGGAGGAGGAGGAGGAGAAGGAGGAGGAGGAGGAGGAGAGGAGGGAGGAGGAGTAGAAGAAGAGGAGGAGAGGAGGAGGAGGAGGAGAGGAGGAGAGATTAGGGGAGGGGAGGCGCAGGCGCAGGAGGACGACGCTATGGACCTCCCTTGGAGCCGGGGGCACGCGAGCAATGCTCGCGATCGCGAGCCCAAGGAGCAGCAGGTGCAGGCCGCGACGGAAGCAGGCGCGCCCGCCGGCGGAGCGCAGCGTTTCGCGGGCCAGGGGAGCGCAGGCGCGAGACCTTTGCCAAGGGCAGGCGCGGCCCGAGGAGAGAAGAGGCTGCGAGCC
>CAUYUJ010009694.1:0-32733 GCA_963575745.1 Prorocentrum cordatum
ACTTGAAGTGTCTCCCTGGCTGGCGGATCGCCCCCCCTGAAATCCAAGAGGGTGGTTAGGTCCCGCCTCCAGGTTGCCCTGGCCAGCTCTTCCCATCAACTATGTGTAGGGTGTATGCAAATAATTAATTTGGCCAGCCTGTGTGACTTCGCGGGCACGCCGTGTGGTGCCCTTGCCCCCGTGCCCTCGTCTGCCTCGTCGGGTGTGGCTCGGGACGCTGGTGCCTCTGCCGCCTTGGCCCCGTTGGATGGGCCGCCGTGTGGTGCCGTGTCGGCTGCCCCTGAGGGCGAGGGGCCCCAGGGCAATATGTGTTCGGCTGCGGCTCGGTTCACGGGTGACGGTTTCTCGGCGTTGGCGGGCGTTGTCAAGGCTGGAGGCCAGCTGCTCCACAGCAGCCACCGCCTGCATGAGTGGTCAAAAGTCGGGCGTAAATTCTGCGCTTCCTGTGGCATGACGGCCACGGTGGACCCCCGCAGATTGGTGCAGCAGTGTCAGGCCCCCTCGCGGAAGGGGCAAGAGAATCTCTCCAGAATTGCGCATGGGCTGTACCCCTCGTACCGAGGCCCACCCGCGGCCATCAGGGACGCCCAGGCAGTGTCCTTGGCTTCTGGTCTCTCTGCGAGTGTCCCACCGTCGGGTCAGGAGGCGAGCACTGCACCAGTTGAGCTCGATGAATACCTGAGGTATTCCACCCTCCCCGAAGTGGAGTTTGGCGAGGCCCCCAAGGTGGGGAATCCCCCCAAGGTGGGGGAGACCGAGGAGCGAGGAGGGGCGTCGTCGTCGGGGGAGCGCGGGGCCGAGAGCGCGGGAGCGGTGCTCCGTGCTGCTGCGGCCTCGTTGCGTTCGTCACCGACGTCTTCCAGGCGGGGCCCCGCCCGCTCCTCGTCCTCGTCTGATTGATGCTTGATCCACGGTGACAATGGTTGAATCCCGCATTCCCGGATTCCGTCTCCTCCTTCTCCTCCTCCTCCTCCTGCTCCTACCCTCCTCCTGCTCCTCCTCCTCCTCCTCCTCCTCCTCGTCCTCCTCCTGCCCTCCTCTTCCTCCTCCTCCTCCTCCTCCTCCTCCTCCTCCTCCAGCCTCCAGCCGCCTTCCTCCTCCTCCTCCTCCTCCTCCTCACGAGCCCCACGGTATGGGTCGAGATCTCCACGGCGTCCACGTGGCGAACGGAAACAAGACGTCGCGGAGGAGGAAGGGAGGGGGAAAGATGCGGGGCAGGAAGAGGGGGCGAGTGCGCCGAGCAGAAAAAGAGGGCTGAGGGGGAGGAATGGGAGATAGGAGGAGGAGGAGGAGGAGGAGGAGGAGGAGGAGGAGGAGTAGGAGAGGAGGAGGAGGGGGAGGAGGAGGAGGTAAGAGGAGAATGAGAATGAGGGGGAGAGAAGGAGGACGGTGAGGGTAGGAGAAGGAGGACGGGAGTGGAGGAGGAGGAGGAGGAGAGGGGAGGAGGAGGAGAGGAGGGCGGCGGGGCGAGGGGAGGTTTAGGAGGAGCGGAGGATGAGGATGGGAAAGAGGACGGGGAGGGGAGGAGGATGAGTAGGAGAGGGGAGGAGGAGAAGGAGGAGGAGGAGGAGGAGGATGAGGAGACAAGTAGGGGGATCGGAGAAAACATAGGGAACGAAGTCAAGCTAGACGCGTTCGCGCCATACCTGACATTCTACCCTTCCCACCCATCACTTTCCATTGCGTGGGTACTGTATCCATCCGCGGACGTGCGACATAGCGGACCTGGAGCTTCCAACCAGACCCCTTATCGTGTTTTTTGGGGGGGCAAAATAGCGAAACAAGAACGCTGCGTACATAGGAGGATTGGGAGGAGGACGTGGCGGATGAGCAGGAGGACGATCAGGAGGAGGAGGTGGGAGAGCATGAGGAAGGATGAGGAGGAGGAGGAGGAGGAGGAGGCGGAGGAGGAGGAGGAGGAGGAGGAGGAGGAGGAGGAGGACGAACAACAGCAGCGAGAACTGGAGTGGAAGGAGTGGGGGGAGCAGGAGGACCAAGATAAGGCAAATGAGTGGAACGGGGGGGGGCGACAATGATGAGGACGGGGTCGGACCCAGGAAAGCTCGGGCGAGATTAGCATTCCGAACGACAAGGGCTAAATGCCGATCCTAAACTGAGGCCACCGCTGTGGCTGCAATATTATTTCGAGACGCGAAGGCGATCCAATTGGAACAAACAATAGGGGTGACCAACACGTGAAATCTAGTGTTACGAAGGGAACACTCGAACGGTGCGGGCTACTACTCCCAGCCCGTATCTGGGGGAGGGGAGAACATAGTATTCACAGTGAGCAATTGTTGAGGGGGGTGAGCAGGGCAAAGGGGGCAATCTGATGATGACGATGGTGACGCTGACGCTGATGATGTGCAGGAGGACTCGGAGGCGAAGCAAACAACTCAAATGCGTGATACGTAGGAGGCGGAGAAACCATGATGATGAGGAAGCTCGAGATTACGAGGGGACAACTGGCAGACAAAAAAAGAGTAATGTGAGCAGGCGGGGCGCAGGAAAGCACTCGAGGGAAAGGCGGGGGAGGCGGATGGGATGACGCGGCGGCGGGGTGGGAGACGGAGGCGGCCCAGGTAGCGGAGCAGAAGAAGAGGGAGGAGGAGCTCCCTCGTCACACCCCGCAGCCATCCTTGGTCGGCGCGAGCAGGGCCTTGCTTTCAATCAGGCAGTGCGTATTCGTGCTTGCTCGTCAATGCACTGGTCTCTTAGCTCCTACAGGATTTGGTTGCTGGTTTCCGCGCGTGGTGCTTCTGGCACCGCAGCAATGCCCCAACCTGCCTTCCAATTAAGGGCTTTCAATGTGCCTGGTCTCCCCTCCGTTCCCCCCTCTGCTGCCTTAGAGCTCCTGGTCACGTGTCGCTCGGGCGCGTGGCGTGGTTCGTCTTTTCTCCGCGTTGGCGCTGCCCCGCTCGGGTGCACGTTTCCGCTTCGTGTGGCTCAGCGACGGCTGCCCATCTCTGCGTTGCCGGATGTTCTGCTCAGCTGCCGCTCGTGCAGCTGCAGCATCCGAGCTGGTCGCCTGTTCTTGTTTGGTTGGTCTGGGCCTCTTCGAAGAGCTGCAGTTGCAACGCCCATCTCCGCTGCATTCCTCTTCCCCCCCCCTCGTCCTCTTCCTCCTCGTCGTCGTCCTCCTCCTCCTCCTCCTCCTCGTCCTCCTCCTCCTCCTCGTCCTCCTCCTCGTCCTCCTCCTCCTCCTCCTCGTCCTCCTCCTCCTCCTCGTCCTCCTCCTCCTCCTCCTCCTCCTCCTCCTCCTACTCCTGGGTGATTGGCGCACGCCCTCTCGGGCCTTCGACCCTCCCGTGCCTCCTCGCCCTGCTTGGCTCGGGGAGGGCCTTTTACTCGCCGCAGTGTTCGCCATCTGTCCCGGGTGTGATGCTGCACCTTCCTCAACAACATCATCACCACCATCATCATCATCCTCCTCCTCATCATCAACAGCATCAGCATCATAACGAGCATCATCATCATGAACACCATCAGCATCATCACCGTCATCATCATCATCATCATCATCACCATCATCATCGTCATCATCACCATCATCACCGTCATCATCATCGTCATCATCAACATCAACATCGTTCTTCATCTCACCTGCCTGGGTCGGGGGCGCTCGCCCGCCGGCTTTCTCTTGCACGAGTGCTGCGCTTTGCGCGTTTCAAGCATGCGCTGCTGCATAGGCTGACGGTGAGCCTTCACTCCGATCCGATCCGCTCCGATCTCCCTCCCTCTTCTGCTTGTCCTCCCTCTCTCTCTCTCTCTTTCTCTCCCTCCCTCCCTCTCTTCCTCCTGCCTCTTCCGCTCTCCTCTTCCTCCCCGTCGCCCCCCCAAGGGCTTGAGGATGAGGATGAGGGTGAAGATCGGAGGGTGGCGGGTGAGATCGAAGTGGAACGGAGAGCCCCGCACCGGGAAATCGGTTTCGGTTTCGTGTTCGTGCGTGCCGTGCGTGCGAGGCGAAGCTGCGTGGGCGGGCGAGAGGAAAGTCATGTGGCTGAGGCGCGGCCGGACCAAATGATTCTCCCTCGGGCAAGCGGTGGCCCGCGGTATTCCGCCGGTGTCCCGCCGGTGTCCCGCTTGTGGCTGGGTCCCGGCCGGACCAAATGATTCTCCCTCTGGCAAGCGGTGGCCCGCGGTGTCCCGTCGGTGTCCCGCCGGCGTCCCGGTGTCCCGCTGGTGCGAAAACGATAGTGAGACAGATGACGAAATCGATTGTGAGATCGATAGTGAGATCGATAGTGAGACCGATAGTGAGATCGATCGTGAGATCGATGATGAGATCGATAGTGAGATGAATAGTGATATCGATTGTGGCATCGAGTGATACCAATACGGGAGATCGATAGTGGGATCGATAGCGAGATCCAGAGTGATATCGACAGTGACATCGATCGAGTGAGATCGATAGTGAGATCGATCGAGTGAGATCGATCGTGGGATCGATGGTCCCAAGAGCGAGCGGCAACGCATCAATCACCACTGTTGCCCATTGCTGGCCCCCCTCCCCCCCTAACCTCCTTATCACCCACAGGGTGGTCGTATAGGTAAGTATGAGCCTTTCTCTGGCGGGGGACATGACGGGCATTGGCCCATTCTTGGTAGCAAATCTGGCCCAAACCAACGCGCTCTCCAAAAACGCCGTCCACATCGTCCCCAACAATATGAGAATCGATCGGGAATTCATCCAACACCCGCCTGCATCTGGTGAATTCGGCTCGAAGACCGGGGAGGTGGGCGGGGGGGGGAGGATCAAGATGAGAGAGGAGACTTCTAAGCGTAGCGGGCAAACAACATGTACGGCATGAGCTATTCGGCAACTGCGTATTGTGGCGCGCGTGGGAGGATTCACGAAACGCGATGCCGAATTCTGAAACTTCCATCCCACATCTTCCGATCCCAAAATGTTCAAGTGCCCATGCTATCCGACTCAAAATCGATCCACGAATCGCGTGGCCGCTTCAGCGAGGACGACTTGCCATCAACTAATGTGCATCAGCACGTCAGATGCTAACCCTCTAGAGCGTGGTCGTGGTCCCTCACGCATCGCCCCGACTTCTCTGGGACTACGCACTTCTGAACGTGACCCGTCGGGGGGATGCTCCGTGACGCTGATCTGACACTCGCTCCCATCTGCGACTCGCCAGGTCCTGAACCTGGCGAGCCGCGTGGCCCTTACACACCCAATGGCCGATCGAGCCGCAGGCGAGAAGGCGGGCCACGGAGAAGCTGCCGGCCTACCGTTGTCGCAGCCTCGGCCTGCCAAGCCGACATGCCTCGCCGACCCCTGCGCGACCGCTGGGCCTTGCTGCCCGCGCACAACCCCTCAAACTCGCCACACGGGCGCCGCATCCGACGCCACTGCACTGCGTCAAGGCCTGAGCCGTGAAACCTGCGGCCGTGACCGGCTTCGAACGGCATCGCGCTCACAGCGGTCGGTGTGTGTGTGTGTGTACTGCATCCTCGCTTGGGCTGCGTGCGCACCTGGCCGATCTTCCGAAGCCTCGGCGACACTCTCGGGGTTTCTAGCTGACCGACTCCGCCGCGTCGCCGCGAGAATCGCCGCGACGCCGAAAATTGTGTGCGTGAGTGAGTGTATGTGTGTGTTTGTGTGTGCGTGTGTGTGTGTGTGTGCGCGTGTGTGCGCGCGCGTGTGCTTGTGTATGTGTGTGTGTGTGTGTGTGTGTGCGTGCGTGCGTGCGTGCGTGCGAGTGTGCGTGTGTGCGTGTGTGCATGTGTGTGTGTGCGCGCGCGTGTGTGTGTGTGTGTGTGTGTGTGTGCGTTTGTGTGTGTGTCTGTATGTGGTTGGGACTGTGTGTGTGCGTGCGTGTATGAGTCGGGCATTTCTTTGTTTCGTCACTGTCGCCTTTTGCGAAGCCGTGGTCAGGGCCACCCCCCCCCACACGCATCGAGCCCGACTGGCGCGCGCGCCTGTTTGGCCATGCCCCTGGCGCCTTCGGCCTTCCAGGCGACACGCGGTCTGGGAAGGACGGTCTGGGCGAAACGCTCTGTGGCGCCCGTCTCCCCCCTGTCCGGCGCACGGTCACATAGAATACCCTGGGTTACTTCACACGCGGGGTCAACCTCGCCGACGGGGGGTACCCCCCCGACGGGGGTCAACCTCGCCTCGTCGTCGCGCCAGGACGGGGCTCGGAGCGCCTTCGGCGCGCGGCGGCTGCCCGCGACGGGGGTCGATGCGGGGCTGCCGGCGGGGGTGACGCCCCCCCCCCGACGCTTATTGAGAAGCTCGGAGCACGGATCCGTGGGTCTGCCGCGTGGGCGCCAGATCCACGGATCGGGGAATGCGCCCCCACGCTCTTGGGGCCGAGGCCGCGTCCCGTGGCGGCCGAGCGCGCCGACGTCGCATGGACGCGGGGCCCGTCGCCAATCCCGGTGGCTGAATCCACGTGTGCCTTTCCTCGACCCACCCCCAAAGCTCCCTCCCGCCTCACCCCCAAAGCTCCCTCCAGCATTCTGTGGCAGCTCGTGGGGGCCTCCAATGGCATCGTGCTGGCTCTTGCGAATCGACGCTGACCAACGCCAATCGACGTCAATCGACGCTAATTCGACGAACAATCTGCGTTTCCTCATCGTTTGCTCGACGGCAACATACGATCATGCACTCTAAAGACAAAATTCCGACGGCATACTAGACCCCCGTGACATTATATCGAACCAAACTCTACCAGGCACCCGCCCGAGCGCAGTGGCGATATTTCGCGCGGCAGCGCAACTAGATTCCCTCGTTCCCTCGAGCTTGACTGGGCCACCTACGGCACATTCGCGCCGTAATTCCCTGGCGGTGGGATCTGGCTCCGCGTTCATCCATCCACCTGGAACCATCCACTCTGGAGCAATGGCGGCATTCAACCTTGAACGCCCGAGGAGGAAAGGGAAGGTGAGGAAGAGGAGGAGGGACGGAGGGAGAGGAGGAGACGGAGGAAGATGAGGAGAAGGAGGAGGCGGATGAGGATGAGGAGGATGAGTAGGAGGATGAGGAGGAGGGGGAGGGCGAGGAGAAGGAGGAGGAGGAGGAGGAGGAGGAAGGCGGGAGAGGAGGAAGGATGGGGAGTAGGAGGCGGCGGATGCGGGGCTGCGCGGAGAGGCGGAGGAGGAGGAGGAGGAGGAGGAGTTTTAAACTCGCGTGCACACGCCCGTGAGGGAGTGCCCCTGGTCTCGGCACCCCGCGCAGGCAAAACTGTCCGAGGCGGGGTGGGCCAGCGGCCTCAGCTCACGGCGTCGTACTCCCGCTCGGGAGCCCGCGGCGCGCTCGCGCCGGCACGACGACACGACACGACGGGGGGACGGGGACGCGACACGACCGAAGACGCGCGACACGCGAGGAGGAGGAGGAGGAGAAGGAGGAGGAGGAGCGGAGGAGGCGGAGGAGGAGGAGAAGGAGGCAGGCAAAGCCGCGTCGACACGGCAGGAAGCTGCCGAAACTGCGCGGATCGCGCCCCGCGAGGCGCGGCGCGCGATGCGCGACGCGCGCGGCCGCCCCGGAGGGACTGAGGTGATGGCAGCGCCTGGGCCCAGGCCGGGACGCCTGGGAGAGCGCGGCCCTCGCCGCCGCAGAAGCGCTCTCGGACCTGCTGGACCTCCCCGAAACCCCTCTCGGCCTCGGGCCCATGCCGCTCCTCCTGCTGCTGCTCCTTCTGCTCCTTCCTCATGCTCCTGCGCCTCCTGCTGCTGCTGCTGCTCCTCCTCCTCCTCCTCCTCCTCCTCCTGCTCCTCACTTCTGGCCCTCCCTCTCCCTCGAACTGCTGGAACGCCGCCGAGCCCCTCCCTCGGCTCCTTCCCTGCGGCGCCCCACAGGACCTCTCGGATCCTGCCGCCAGAGACTTTGAATCCTCAGGCGCCGTGGGCAACCAGCGGGCAACCTTCGGTCACGACTCCGCCGCATGACCAGCTCTGTCCTCTGTTGTTTCCTCTCGGGGGTGAGGTGGTCCTACAGTAGGGGACCGACCACAAGAAACCTTCCAGAATAAACCCAACCCTGAGACCCCACGCCATTGATTTTTGGCGTGGGAGCGTCACGCTTTCCCTCGCAAAACCACCGGAACCCAGGGCATCCTGGAGGCAAGCAGGGTGTTTTTCGGCATGGGTTTCCACTGTATGCCTCCCACCCTCGTCGTCACTTCGTCGTCGCTAGCCTCTTCCCAGCCCGCTCTGTGCCCGCGTCTCCTTCTCCGGAGGAGGATCTGCACGACGCGCTCCAGCTCCTCCTGAAAAGAGAGGTGGCCGCCAAGGAGGAAGAGCAGCAGCAGCAGCAGCAGCAGCAGCAACAGCCGGAACATCAACAGCAACCGTGATCGTCAGACAACGGCATGAGGAATGGATGGGGCGAAGCAGCAGCAGCAGCAGCAGCAGCAGCAGCAGCAAGAGCAGCAGCAGCAGCCGGAACATCAACAGCAACCGTGATCGTCAGACAGCGGCATGAGGAATGGATGGGGAGCAGCAGCAGCAGCAGCAGCAGCAGCAACAGCAGCAGCAGCAGCAGCAGCAGCAGCAGCAGCCGGCGTCTCCGGCTTCCGCTCTTCGGCGTTGCATGCTTCTGCCAGCACCGCACGCGTGCTGGCCGGGTCTGTGGCCGCGCACTCGACGGGCTTGGAAATCACGCGATGCTTTTGCATAATCGCGGTGGAGCCCACATTCGTCTGCACGATGGAATCTGCCAAGAGCTCGCGACGTGCGCTCGCACAACCGGCCTCCCAGCCACACGCGAGGTCGTGCTTCCAGAGCTGGCCACTGCAACCATGTGTGAGCCGCGCGTGGGCATCCAGCTCTGGGGCCACTGCACGCTCCCAGCTTTCCACGGTGACTTCACCATCGTCCGCACACGCTGCTGCCGCGGCCATTTGGCGACCGCCGGTGCTGGCGCGAGCGCTGTCGAGGCTGCGAAAGTAAAGAGATATGGAGCTCGAGGCGGCACCAGCGTGCAAGGCCTTGCGCTCGAGTTCGGCGGACGGCACGGGCCGCAGCCGACGTGCCTGCTGCAGCATATGGCAAGCCTCACCCGCCATCAGAATCATCTCCGTGGCACGGGCTGTGCATGGTCGCCGCCCCGCGATTGGCGGCAACGGATTGCCGTCCTGCTGGGGCGAGCCACTGCGGTGCTCGCTTCCTCCGCTACCGAGCCAGCGTCCCAATAGTGGATCGCCGGTGCGCTCTTCTTGCACAGGTGATCACATCGCCACAACAGCAGCAACAGCAGCAGCAGCAGCAGCAAGGACACGATTTTGAGGGAGAGGAGGACAATGCCTCAGGCAAATCATAATGCACGTCCCACCGCTGCCTGGCCGCACCAGCACCAACCGCGCTACATCGCAGCGCTTCTGTTTCATGAGCTGGCATATCCG
The DNA here is from genome assembly GCA_963575745.1 of Prorocentrum cordatum. Classification (NCBI taxonomy): domain Eukaryota; class Dinophyceae; order Prorocentrales; family Prorocentraceae; genus Prorocentrum; species Prorocentrum cordatum. Next base: position 9,363 of record CAUYUJ010009694.1, read on the forward strand.
CAGCCTGCTCTTGGCTCTTCCATTCTTCGGCTGTCCGTGAGCCGCGCGTCAACGCGAACTGCGTGGGCTTGACAACAGAAGCCTTTCGCTACGTGGCCAGCTCCAGACACCCTGGATTCAAACACGTTGTCGATTTCTCGGGGGCCAGTTTGTTCTTTCCGCCCCTCAAATTCGAGGCCCTTTCTGGAACCTGGCACGTGGAGCGCATGCGCTGATGGCCAATCGCTGCACCAACGCTAGCGGCGGATATCACCTGGGCAACCTACGCTGGGCGACCCTACGCTCCACGGGCCATGGCTCGAGCGCTCGTCTTTGCCCTGTCCACCGCCTGCTGAACAGCCTCTGGGAAAGCTGCGTTTTCTGCTAGACGAGAATGCGGACTTGCTCACACCTCGGCGGCTTCCGCAGATCGGCAAACGGCGTCTGGCACATTGGCCGGGCGTCAAACGTAGCATGCAACACGGAAAAAAAAGGATATATTTGGGGGGCGGTGTCGGCAATAGGAATACAACGAGTAACGTGATGATTCGTACTGGAAGATGATCTGGGGAACGTGCGGAATAATGGCTCGCTGGTGAGAAAGAGACCGTGCTGAGATAAACTCGGGAAGAGCAACAAACCGCTTGAACATTGGAGGTGCGTGGGGGAAATCACATCGAACTGAAGCGTCCCCCCCCCACCGGGAACACTGTATCGTTGTCGTGTTCGTGCAATGCGTGCGGGCGAAACGCGAAACGAAGCTGCGTACGCGGGCGAAAAGGAGTGATCCTGCCGCTGATAAGGCGGAGTTGGAGCAAAACGCGCCCCTCCACCCAAGTGGCGAATTTTGGCACTTGGTTTTCCCGAAACCAACCCGTGGTTGTCCCTACGGTTGTCCCGATAATTGTGTCGTGGTTGTCCCGATGGTTGTCCTGATTATTGCGCCGTGGTTGTCCCGATGGTTGTCCCAATGGTTGTCCCAATGGTTGTCCCGATGGTTGTCCCGATTGTCGCCCCTATGGGTGTTTCGTGATCACCCCAATGCTTGTCTTGATGATTTTGCCTATGGTTGTCCCGGTGGGCGACTCATTGCTTGATAGCAGGACCAATCGCAATACAATGAAGCCAACATGTACATATTTCGACACATCTGCTGGTGTGGGCATCAACATCTACCCGTATAGTGATACACGTATATGGTCAGCACCTCCTGATATACATTTCCAGTTCCACCCACCATTGCCGTTTCAGCGTTCTTAATTTCTCCAGGCGTGCGCCACAAACAAAAAAACGCGTCTGTGCTTAGAGATCCCAGGGACGTTCCTAAGACATCAGCAGGCGCATGGCCACGAGACACTGCTATGCTTTAAGGTGTCTTAGATTTTGAATGAAAGCAGCCACGACAACAAAACTGCTATAACCCTGGATTTCTTAAATTCCTAACGCAAGTAACCGCCGAACGCTTCTACCATCTACGCAATATGGGATGCATAATACTTTAGCAACATGTCTGGCCTGCCTTGGATGGTTCAGAAAACTGGCAAGTCTTAGACTGCTTAGCTGATAGCTGTGTTTGGTGGCTACGTTCAATGACAATCTTGGACATTTGGAATCGCAGCAGGGTTTGGTTGCTCTTGTCACACCACACCTGGGGAAACTTGGATTATGACAGCGCCTCGTGGCCACGCGCTGTCGCGCGTCTAACAAAGCAACCTGAGAACGTAGCAGCGGCTGATTGCCACTCTGCGCGGCTGCGCGCGCGTGGCGATCGCGCGCGCGCAAGAGCGCCCCCCCCCTCAAAGCCCGTCGACCGCGTAGGAATCATCACTTGAAACCCACTCGACATCGCGAAAGGACCTGGGTCCATCCACGTCGGCGTCCTCGTCGCCGCAACCCACTCGACATCGTCGAAGTAGCTGGGCCCACCCGCGTCGGCGTCCTCGTCGCCCTCAACCCGCTCGGCGTCGTCGACGCGGTCGAAGTGGTGCAACGTGTCTTCGCCCGACGGGCACTCAATGGATTCAGTCCCGCTGTAATCGCCGGAGCTTCCGTCGCCCTCGTCGAAGCACTCATCGCTGCCGCAATCGTCGCCGCCCTCATCCACGCCGAAGGCCATGCCGACGACCTTGCCGAAGCCCTCGTCCCAATCAGCGTGGATGGCGGGTAACGCTGAATCAGGGTCGGGCTGGCGGCGCCGAGGACGCACTCCCCGGACAACGGCCAGTAGCCCCCCGTGGCCAGCATGTGCACGAGGTAGCCGCGGCACACGCGAGCGGCAAACAGCGGGAAACCTGCGGTGGGGGGGGCGCATTCAAACCGCGCTCCGTTGCACGGCTGCGCCGTCCTCTACACTCTCCCTCCCCCCGCCGCCAGAACTGCGGGGCCCTGGGAACGCGTTGAACTGCCATGCGGAACCTAAAGCGGGCACTCGGTCTCAGACCTCGCACTCAATTGCCCCGGGCCTGCAAACAAGCGCGCGACGACTCTGCGCCCAAAGTATGCGCGATAAGGAAGAGATGCGCGGACAGCATGCGATGCCCACCCGCGCCGCAGGCACGACATTCACGCAACGTCTGCCAAGGGCGACCCCCCCCCCAGCGACATTAGAAACCGCGAGCTGTCGCATGCCCCCCCCAAGCGAATTCGCCCGCGACCCGTTGCTAGACTCATCTGCAGCGCCTTACCCGCGCGGCAGCCGCCCCAATCCAAATCCGAATCAATCGCCGCGACGCCTGGGGGCGGCTCAGAAATGCGGCGGCAAGGGGTGCCAGCGGGACCGCCCGTTCGCCGCGACCACAGGACTGGCCATGCTCGCGGCATAAAGAGGGCCACTTCGCATGCGCCCCCCGGTCAACAAGCGGGCGGGCCCACCCCGCGAACGCCGCCAGACTGCTGCCTCCCAGCCCTTCGAGCCTGGGAAGATCTCCTTCCTCGCCCGCTCGCCCGCGGGCGCCCCTTGGAACGCTTCCCGCTTGATCGCGCTCTCGGCCGCGCACGCGGCCTCGCTGGGGCTCGCGCCCAAGCGCCTCGCGGGATTCGCCCTGCCGCGCGCGGGCGCGGACGTGCCGGGCCAGCCGGATCGGCCAGGTCGCCGGCGGGCTCCTCCTTGGTGGCCGCGTCCGCGGGGCCGCCTTGATCGGCGCGCGGGGCGCCGGCTCCAGCTTGGCCTTGCGCCCCATCTTGGCTGGCGCAAGCTCTCTGATCGCAGGCTGCCTCTGCCCGCGATCTGCGCGCCGCCCTTCGCCGGGCGGGGCCGCCCCCCGACGGCGCGCGGCGCGCCAGCTCGGAGAACGTCGGCCTCGGCCGCGCCCGCTGGCCGCCAATTGCCTCGCGTTTCCGCGCGTGCGCGACCGCGTCGCGCAGGGCCCCCTCCGCGCGAATCCCGTAGCTCCCGGCGCCGTCCGAAGGGGGGGCGTCTATCTAGCGCTGCAGGCGGTAGAGCAAAAACAACTCCGAGCCCGATCTGCTGATGGCCGCGGGCCCGGCGACCTCGCGACGGCCTGGTCGCCGCCGGCGCGCCGCCATGCCGCGCTCCGCGAGCGCCCGCGCTCAGCGAAGCCAACCCGCTGCTGTCATTATTGAATTGTCTCGTCGTCTGACAGCGACCCGCGAAACGCCGTCTCGTCGGTTTCCGCGCCCGCCCGCGCGTCGCCGCCCCCGGCGACGAGGTCCTTTTCACTCTTCTGAGCGAGCCTCTGGCGGGCAGCGCCCAAGTATTTGGACGCGGTCTCGATGGCCCAGTAACTGGCGTCCAGCGCGAGGTGGGTTCTGCGCCGTTGTCACCCCAATCAAGACGGAACAGAAAAGCAACTTTGCCTCGTCCACCAAAGACGCCGCCTTCGATCCCTAGCCGTCGTTAAACGCAGAGTGCCTGGAGCAGGCGCCCACCTGCCCCCCGCGCCGCCCGCCGCTGCTGCGTCGCCACTTCCCCGCCCCGCCCCCGCTCGCCCGGGGCCGAGCTCGCCTTCCCCGCGACGCGGGCAGGCGCGGCCGGGCCGGTCGAGCGGGGCGCTGTCCTCGACCAACATCCACTCCACATCGCCCTCGGACATCCCATTGAAGCCCGCGAGGGGGCGACGCCGTCGCTGTCGCTCTCGTCGATTCCGCTTGGGCGGGGCGCCAGTGCGCGCGTGCTGTGCGACAGACGCGTTGGTCTTAGTCGCGCGTTTGGCGACGGCCTCCTGGGCGCGGCCCGCGACGCCCTTGCCGCGCTTCGGCGCGGGGAACGGGCGGGCCGCTTTGCCGGGGCGCGCCGCGGCAGCCGCGGGGCGCTTCAGGATCGGCTACCTGGCGGCCCCAGCGGGCTGGCATATCGCGACAAGCTTGCCCGCGTCGCGCGGCCGCGGCGGCGGCCGAGCCCGCTGCTCGGGGCAGCTCTGGGCCCAGGCGGCCGCGGTGGAAGGAACCCTTGGTCCCGCAGCGAGGCCAAATCTTCTTGGTTGAAACGATGATAATTTTCACCGAGCACGGATACTTTGCCCATGGACGTTTGGCATCTGCTGGTCGAGGTGCGCAAATCGGCTGTGCGGGTGGCCGTTGTGTCTATGGAATCCATGGCCTCGCGGCAAGAGCCTTTCCACTCCCTGAGAGCGTCGCGCTTTCCTGTCAAAAGGCGGGTGCTTTTCAGGAGTGCGACGGGTTCGTTCATGGACGTTCGTTCCCAGGTTGTCGAGGTGCACAAATCGGTTGCGCCAGTGGCCGCTTCCGCGAAGGAGTCCATGGCCCCGCGGCAAGAACCCATCCTCTGCGCGGGAAAGGCGCGCTTCCTCATCAAAGGCGGCTGTTTCAGAGGAGCACGGCTGTTTTGTCAACGGATCGGTTTTTAGGGGTGCGGCCGCTTTGCCAAAGAACCCATGGCCCCGCGGCGAGGGCCCTTCCTCAGCGTGGGACATGCGCGTTTTCCTTTCGCGGGCGGCTGCTTTTCAAGAGCGCGGCCGCTTTGCCCGCGCGTTCGTGGCCCCCGGCGGTCGAGATGCGCAAATCGGTCGAGCCGGCGGCCGCCTTCCCGCAGGAGTCCACGGCTCCGCGGCGAGAGCCCTTTGTCTGCGCGAGACGACGCATGCCCTTTCCAAGGGCGATTGATTTTTGGGAGCACGGGCGTTCTGTTAACGATTGTGCGGCCCTCGGTGGTCGCGCTCGGTCGCGCCAGCGGCCGGCTCGCATAAGGGACCCATGGCCTCGCGACTAGAGCCCCTCCTCTGCGCGGGAGCGGCGCGTTTCCGATCAAGGGCGGCTGCTCTTCAGTGGCGCAGATGTTCCGCTCGTCGACGTCTGGCCCCTGGCGGTAGGGGCGCGCCGAAGAACGACTACAGTGCCCGCGCACGCGCTGACGTCATCGGGTTTGGGCACCCGGGGCCGCGCGCAAACTTCCAGGATGTCTGCGGCCGCGGGCGATCGATTCGACGACGCGGCCGCGTTCGCGAGCTGCTCGGCCCCTCGCTGAGAAAGGATGACGGATGCGGTCCGAGCGCGCGGTTTCCGTGGGCGTCAGCCATCACGGCCTGGCTCTCGCTGGTCCGTAACATCTGCCACGCGCCAGCGGCGGAATTCCAGCGAAAGCGGGGCGCTGTGCAGTTTCCGAGGTTGTAGCGCGTCACATTTTGGCCGGCGGTGGTGGCCACAGCAAAGCAACTGCTGCCGAGTGCTCTTGCGCGCGTGGCCACCAGCACGCGCAGGAGTGCGAGCCGAGCTTCAAAGGTGGAAGGGGCGGGTGCATACGAGAACCGGCACTCGAGCACACCATTGTCGAACTGCTGCCTGTGCGTGCGCGGGCTGAACCGCCTGGACAAGAAGACGCGCAGGCAGTCGCGCACGTCCCGCGCGAGGCCCTCTGCCTGAAGTGGAGGAGGCGCCCCTGAGACGCCGTCGCAGACGACGGCGAAGTGGAGACCGTTGGCGGTCATGTCTGCGTTCTCCACGCGCGTAGTCGCTTTCGCTGGGCGCTGGCTCTTTGCGGCGTAGCAGGCGAGCGACAAGATTGCTGTGAGTAGTTTGGTAGAAACCGCGTTGCGTGGGGAGACGCGTCTTGGGCACGACGCTACCTACGAAGAGATGGCAATGCAAACAGGAGAGGATGGATATGGAAAGAGGAATGAAAGGAAAGGCACGCGGACAAGGATAATGTTTGGGAAAGGGGGGAGGTGGGTGGGCCGTGGGGCAAGAGAGAAGGTGGGGCAAGGTGCGCGCGCCATATCTGACGTCCCATCGCGCCCAGGCGCCACTGAACACTGCGCCCGACGAAGAGGGCATTGCCTCCGATTGTGGGGCACTGCGCCCGACGAGGAGGGCATTGCGCCCAAATGGGCATCGCGCCCGACGAGGAGGGCATTCGCCCAAACGCTGGTGGGCAGTGCGCCCGTGGAGGGCGGCATTGCGCCCGAGTGGGCATTGCGCCCAGACGCCACTGGGCGTTGCGGCCGACGTGGACGGCATTGCGCCCGACTCCGTTGAAACTAATATATATATATATATATATAGATATATGATCTCCGGGTGGTTGCCATGTATGTATATACAGAAATACAAATATAGTTCCGTATGTATATATAAAGTTAGACTAAATTGAGTGGACATGTTGATATATATATATATATAATATGAATTTATATATATATATAAATACAAATACAAATGCAAATACATAAATACATATACATCTACATATACATACAAGGCTGCAGTGGCGCTTCGCGCCATGCACCTTGGTCCTTGAAGTTTGGCACGCAGGCGGAATAGCAGGAAAGCCACGCCGACAATTTAGCGATAACTCCTTGTTGCCTGTTCCGGCATCGCCGCCATGCTAATGTTATTCGGTATCCTTCCTCTGTTTTTTTGTTACTCTCATCAGTTTCGGCAAACGCTGCGCATTTTCCACATCCTCCTCATTTGTTTTTGCGGAGGCTCCTCTTGGGAGGGCCTCAGGGGGTCTCAGAAAAATTGTTTCAAGTTTTTTTAAGGCCTTCTGGAAGCCTCCTGGGCGTATTCTGCGGGCCTCTGGGGGCTTCCTCGGGCCACCCTGCCTCCAACCGCGGTCTCCTTGAACGACCGGGTCACGATTTGGAATGCTTCAGGGGGTGTCTTGGGGCCATCTTGGGCCGCCATGGGGCATGGGGCTCTCTGAAGGCCATCTTGGGTCCGTGTTGTGCCGTTTTGGGGCTCTCTTGGGCTGCCTGGAAGCCCTTTCGGATGGTTGTGGGGCCATTTGTTGGGAGCCTCCCAGGCGGCTTCGGACGCCCAGAAGACCGCCGTCTTGGAGCGTCGGGGGACCGAAACGAGGAGAACCCCAACATTCACCAACAACCACTAGAAATTCAATGATGTTTGCCTCTTGGGGCTTTCTTGGGGGTGCTCTTGGAGGCCTCTTTGGGGCCGTCCTGGAGGCCTCTTGGGCCATCTTGAGGTCACCTTGGTCACTCCTGGAGCACTCTTGTGCTGTCTTGGGGGCCTCTGAGACGTCTCCGATGACCCCCCTGATCGCCCTATGTGTACTGGGAAGACTTGGCAAAACGCCCTGCGAGGCCCGGGGGGCCGCTTCGAGGCCCGTCCGAAGGGTCCAAAAGCCCCAGGTCCCGGGAGCACGTTTTTTCTTCGGGGGGGTCCTCCCGCCCAGGCTTGCAAAAAATAGAAAACGAGGAATGCATTTCTTTATGTACATATGCACATAAATATGTATATGTATATGTACATGTGTGTTAGTGCGTATATATATATATATATATATATGTTTCTATGTGTGTGTATGGTTATACATGTCTGTAAATAGGTGGATGTCTGCAGTTGGCTGCACAGCAATTTCTTGTATAAATGGGTACTGGCATCGATGTGTAGACTGGCCAATGCACGTTGCTCGATGGATGGAGTAGGTTGTCCCGAAGGTTGTTCGGGCATTGGTTCCACCACCAAGCTCCTTATCGAATGTTGGCTGGTCTTGTAGGTAGATCATATCGCCTGAACAGGTACGCATGCTAAGTTTTGTTTTACGAGCTGCGCATTGCAATCGCGAGCTGTTTCTACAGTGTTTGTGTGTGTGTGTGTGTGCGTGCGTGGGAAACCACCTCCCACCCTTCGTGGCAACATTCAGGCGCAGTTATATCTCCCCTTTCGTCCCGAAATCGTATCTGTGCCTCCGGACACATTCGAAGCGCCTGCGCAGCCTCGGCCTCGATATGCGCACATACGCCTCGCTGGTAGCGTCGCCATGCACGCCAACAGCGATCGCAGTTGCCAGCGTTGTTTATGTACATCTCGCCTCGCACGCGTCGCAACAATCGCGTGCCACATCCCACCGAATCCAGCCATGACCTCAGCAACTACACTGTGCATGCGCTCCTCCCTCGCGCGCCAGCAAGTTCCTAGCTCCTTACGTCGGGTGTTGCCTGTTTCCCCTTCAACACACCCTCTGACCATCCTGCAGGAGGAACCCCGAGGCTCCGTTCTCGGCATCGCCTCGGGTGGGCCAGACGGAACCTCCTGAACAAGTCTCGTCCCGCAGAGGACCCTCCGCTGGAGCCGCCGAGCGCTTGGACAAACGGCCCCTCGTCGTATTCACGGCGGAGGGTCTCGACAGCGCTTCTGACAGATCGGGAGCTCCAACAAAAACTCAAGGAGAGCACAGGCGAGGGGCACAGCGGGCCAGCGACGAGCAGAGAAGCCTCCTCATCCTCCTCGTCAGTCCTGCGGATCTCCAGCGGGAGCAGGCTTCTGGGCTCAGCCCGCCCTCTGGTCCCCACCGCGCTGGATCCAGCAGGCCTCAAAGCCGAGCTCGCGCGCGAACGCAGGGAAGAGGAGGACGCGGGGCCAGCGGACGCAGGCCGATGCGCCCCCTTGGGCGCCCCCCGAAAGGGTGATGACCCTCATCCTTATCCTCGTTCTCCTCGTTCTCCTCGTTCTCCTCCTCCTCCTCCTCCTCCTCCTCCTCCTCCTCCCCCTCCTCCTCCTCCTCCTCCTCCTCCTCCTCCTCCTCCTCCTCCTGCTCCTCCTCCTCCTCCTCCTTACGCCCGCGGGGTCTCGCGAGTCAAGGCTCAGCCAACACACCAGCGCGTGTGGCTGAGGAGGGCGCTCCCTGCCCGCACCCCGCGCTCAGCCCAGCTCGTACTGCAAGGCCTCGTGTCCGTTCAGGAGTACGCGGCGCGGGAGGAACGACGACGGGCGACGAGGCGGGAGGGGGGCGGGAACAAAGGAACCACTAAACGAGCGGCAGCGAGGAGCCGTCCTCGCGCCCCACCACCGGGTCGAGCGCGCCCTCGAGGGCCAGCTGCGTCAAATTCGTCGCCACCTCTGGAAGGGACAGTCCCTGGGAGAACACCTGTCTCCCCTTCCCCTTCCCACCTGCCCTGAGAGGAAGCGTTCTGGGGGAACAGGCTCACCGGGGGAAAACATGGAGCTGGAGATCCATCGGCGATAAGCCCCCCATCGCGAATGCGCACGTCCCTGGGCCTGGGCGGGGTGGGTCATACAGCCCCTCGAGGCGATGAGTGGGCGACTGGGGCCGCGCGCCTTGGTGCCCTCGACGCAACACGCGACCGCGGAGCAATCCAAGAGAGCCCACCTCTGGGCACCGCGAGCATCGACACCGCATGCATTGCGGGCGCTGGCCCGCCCTCTTGTGTACCCTATCGCCCCCGTGCGGCAAAGACCAAATAGCGGCCCCTCCCATAGCGGCCCCTCCTCCCACCACTGCGCCCACCATCCAAACCAACTTGCATGGACAGTCTCAAGGCAGCGCAGCAGCGGTCAGAGCACCCGCCGTTTTCATCAGCGCACGGGCACACGCTCAGAAACGACCAGTTTCGTGCCAACGGCGGCGGTGAATGGACGCACGAGGAAGCATGCACGAGCGGAGACTGGAGGCACAGAGGCACCACGCCCTCGAGGTCGTGAGTGTCTGCAGTGGAATGGAGCGGGCTGCGCTGCCCCAGCCTCTCCGTGCACATCACCTGTCACGCCCGAGGGCGTGCGCTGCCTGCCCCGGGCAGGCAGGCAGGGAGAACGCGAGACGAACGCCAACTCGATCCGATCGCTTGAGCTCGGTCCGCCTGGCGGTCCTGGCCGGCAGTCAACGCGTACAACGAGGGTGCCCAGCAAGGGTTCGGTGGCCTTCGAGGGCCATGTTGACGCTTCCCGAGCGAGTTGGCCAACGGAAGTCGCTGAGGATGGGCCGGAGGGCCAAGGATGCAACGGCAGCCTTGGAACATTGCTCATCCCTGCTATGCGGACTGACTGTGTTAATCCGGCCCAGATGGCAAAAGCGTCTCCCGTCCTCCACTCCGTGACCGTGGCCGTTCCCCTGCTGCTTGAAAACGTGGCAGGGCTTTGAAAGAGGACGCGAAGAGGCATGGAGGGTAAAACAGGAGGCGCGATAAGGACGACCGCGAATCACGCTCCTGCGCGCCAGGCGCGCGGAGCGACGACGAGGCAGCGCACGCTTTGTAGAGTGGGTGCTGGAGAGACAGCTCGCCGAGGCCAGCTTGTGAGCGATACCCACGATGAGTGCGCAGCATCAGAGGGACCCTTCAGCACGCCCCGAGGGCAGAATACTCCTCGGACCCCTGGCGGCAGCCCAGTGCGGGAAGCGGAGCACCTCGAGGCACAGACGGCCGCTGCCCGAGACCCGCGGAACCTCGGGCCACGGGCTGCGAAGGCGCCTTCGGGCTCGTGGAGCCCACCTGTCGGCCCGAGGATCATGGCCAGAAGCCTGGCCTCAGTGCGGACCTCACTCCTCTCGGCTACACGCAAGGAGTGACCCTGGGCAGGAGTGGCCTTTGGCGCGCGGCTTTAAGGAGGGGGCGAGGGAGCCAAAACCAGGCGCGCGAGCCGCAGCTGCCGCTTCGCGCTCAGCGACGGGGGGACCCCAGGTAGCCCGCACCAAGAGTCACTCTGTCGGAACGTCTCTCTTACGTCTGGTCGATTCTCTGAGTGTCCGTGACCGTGCCGCGAGGCACGGAGGCAAACAGCCTCACGTCCCTTCGGGTTCTGGGCGTTGTAGACATTGCTCTGTTAAAGAGGGGCCCGAATGTTCAGGGCGTCCTTGGGCGCTCTCGAACGCTCCCGAGAATCCCCGACTGATTCTGCCAGAGGCCTCGGGAACATAGCCGTGGTTTCGCACCTCCAACATGCTCCAAGACGGCACCAGGGGATCGTCCTGGGGCGATATTTGGGGTCTCTTGGGCAATGTTGGAGGCATCGCGGGCCAGTCCATAAGTCCAACACCAAGCATCACACTTCTGCTTTGTTGTACAATTCAAATACTCCAGACGTTTCGATCTCAAGGTCGTCCAAGAAGGTCCAAGAGGTCCTCGAGATCGCTTCAGGACGGCCCCCAAAGCCACCAAGAGGGGAAACTCCAACTGAGATTCGGAGCCCTTCGCCTCAAGATGGTCACCGAGACCGCCAATAAGCCCCAAGAGGTCCCCCCCGTGAAGTCCCCAATATCCCGAGAGGCCTTTCAGAGGCACCCGAGACGCCCCAGACAAGTTTCGAAGATCCAAGTGACTCTCTGAGGCCGCTTATAAACCCCTTGTCACTTACTCATGAATGGTGGCGGGATGGGCCGAAGACCTTCGCCCTGACCAGCCGGCCACCTGGAAAAGAAATCTCACATGGCTTTCCAGCCTAAGACGGCTCCAAGCGGGCCTCAACGAGGGCCTCGATCGCCATCAAGTCGGTCCAAGATGGCACCAGTGGATTCTTAGATGGCCTCGATCGCCATGTAGTCGTTCCAAGACGACCCCAGTCCAAAATGCCCCCAATACGACCCAGTAAGGCTACAAGAGGTCCCCTAGGAGAGCGTCGAGAGGCACACATCTTAGATGCTCAGTATGTGTGATTCAACGATCTGATGGCTGCCCCCTGTCCGGTTCAAGAGCGTCCCAGACTGCCCAAGAGGTATCCAATATCACCCCAAGACGGCCGAAAAGGTCTCCAAAAGGGCCCCACGACGGCCCCAAGACGGGCACCGAGACGGCCTCCACAGCGCACCGAAGGGGCCCCACGAACCACCCGCGGACCCTCCACGGCCCGGACAAGGCCCCACAGACGGCCTCCGAAGGCGCCCGGCGTGGCCGCAGCGTGCCCCCCCTCGGACGGCCCCAACCTGGCTCGAGAGGGCCCCAGGCGGCCCCAACTCTTTGTGGGCCCCGGAAACGGCAGGGTCGTTTTTTCACCGTTTCAAAAAAAATGTCCTTGAAAACAGAAACGGCAAAAAAACGTTGACCGGACACGGCAACAAAACGGCTCCAGGATTGGAACCGAAACCGGAACCAGTAACAAAAACGGCGTCGGAACCGGCAACAAAAACGGCAAAACGGAACAGGTAAAAAACGGCCCTGTCGTTTCCAGGGCCCACTAAGCCCCAACCCCACTGCTCTCCCCGGTGGCTAACCCACCAGCTGGGGAGCGCCGCGGCCCACAAGAGTGGCCTCCCATTCGCTCGACGCTTCACGGCGTGGGCGTCCCCAGAAGGCAGGCGGCGGCGGGTGCCTTGCCAGAGGCGCCTTCGATAATGGCACCGACACAGTGAATCAAGCGGAGATGACGGAACAGAAAGACACAGCGAACATATTCCCACACCGATGTTGGATGTCCCTCCCCTGGGCGCGTTCTGACCAGGATTTCGAGGCGAACTCAGCCGTGGCGACGAAGGAAGCGTAATGGTATCGGTACAGCCATCGTGCTACCACGAGGAACGCCACATAAGAAACGAATGGGTTTCGCAGGCCACGGCGAGCCTCGGTCAAGAAACAGGCTTCCCGGCCCCAGTCTCAGGAGCAGCACGAAGCAGAGCCCCTCCTGAGCAGGGAGTGGTCCCCATTCCAAAGCCTTGACCGCGTCGGCACCGTTCCCTTAGGTCGTGCATGTCCTCCCACAGGCGCATTTGGACGAAACATAGAGAATAATCAAACCAATATCCGACAAGAGTCAGACACAGCACGACAAATCGTCCCCAGACCATCTCCTGGCCGTTCTGGAGATGTCCTCCTGCAGAGGGACATGCGCGACTTGACATCCCCCTCCTCTGAGAGAAGGTGCCTCGTCGAGCGTCAGCTTCTTCTTGTCGTCGCCCCCGGCCCCGCCCGCGAGCGCGAGCTGCTTGCCCGCGTCGCTCGACTCCGCCTCTCCGCTCCGCGCGGGCGGGCGGGGCCCCCGCGGCGCGGCTCTCCCGCGGAGTGGCGCTCAGAGGGGGGGCGCCCCACGGGGGGGCGGGGGATCGGCAGGTGGGGGTGGTGGGCTTGCTTTCCACCACCATCATAAGCAGGAGGGGGAGGGGGTCCTCCTCCTCCTCCTCCTCCTCCTCCTCCTCCTCCTCCTCCTCCTCCTCCTCCTCCCCCTCCTCCTCCTCCCCCTCTTCTTCCTCCTCCTCCTCATCCTTCACCTCCTCCACCCCTCCAACTTATGGTGGTGATGGTGGAAAACAGGCCGAGAATGAAGAGGTACCCATACCACTACCGTTCGCCCCGTGGCGTTCCCCTTTTTGGGGCCTCCTGGGAGGCCCTCGTCGCCACCGCTGGATCCGCCTCGCAAGCCTGGTCGGAAGGCACCCGGGGGGAGAGGTCCTGGGGGGGGGAGCGGCTCAAGGGTGAAGACATCGACCAGGAATCGCCAACGCGATGTCGATGCATCGGCGATAGGCCCCCGATAGCGGAACCGCATGTTCCTGGGCGGGGCGGGAGAGTCCCAGGCATGATCGCGTCGACAAAATTATCCTGGCGAAGGACCCAACCATATGCAGTTGTGAGTATCGCTATGGGGCCACGAACCGCATGAGGGGTGTGCCGAAATGTGGCGGGGTACACAACGCAAAAGAATACGATAGATCTGATTACGAGAGAAAGAACGCGGGTGAGTCAGAGCGCGAGGGAATCTGAGTATGAATGGGTCTGCGCGCGAGTGAATATATTTGCATGAATGCGATCATGGAACCGCCTAGTGTAAGTGTCGAGCATGCCTGTCCGAACACACGTGACACTGGGCGTGGCCGCCGCAGGCAGCTTCCGCGGGAACCCCGACGGCAGCGTCCGCACGTCGCGAGCAGCGCAGCGCGGAGTCCCCGCGACGCGCGCTGGTCGCCCCGGGCGGGGTCCCAGCGACGCGCGCGGGTCGTCCGCTGCGCGAAGCAGAGAGAGCTGACTAGCTAACTGGCTGGCTGATAGCGGGCAAGTCTCTGACCGCTGGGCAGAGCGACGACGGGCGAACGAGGCGCCGGGCCCCCCGCAGCACGGAGTTCCCGCGACGCGCGCTGGTCGCCCCGAGAGGGTCCCAGCGACGCGCGCGGGTCGTCCGCGGCGCGAGGCCAAACAATTAGTCGGGCAGTCGAGAGAAGGCGCGGCTCGGGGGAGACGCTCCTCAGGTCAGGCCTCGCGGATGAACTCGGTGAAGCCGAGCTCCCTGGCGAGGGCCGTCGCTTCCCTCCTGCACCGCTTCGTGCGCGCCGCAAACTGCTCCAGCTGCTTCCGCAAGCCCTGCGGCGGCCCTGCCAGGAAGAACTCGATGCGCGGCGCCCGCATGAGCAGGAGGTCCTCGTGGCGCGTGGCGCGCGAGAGCAGCACGTAGAGCTCCAGCCACCAGTCGTCGTCCTCCTTCTTGCCGTTCCCTACCTCGTGGCGGCCGCAATCCAGGATCACGCCTGGGCGACGTCGACCGAGGGAGCAGCGCGCCGGGCAGCCGACGGCCCAGGGCGAGAGTCCACAGGACCGAGAGATGGTCTGGCCGCGGACTGCTCGCGCCCCGGAGGTCTGGCCGCCCCCGGAGCGCCGTTCCCCCGCCCCGTCGCCTTCGCGCATGGTGCGCCCCTGGCACGCCACCGCGGTGATGACCCTGCCGTGCGAGAAATGCGGGGTGTGTGTGCCGAAATGGGTGGGGGTGACGCATGCGGGCGGCGGGCACTGGGGCCTTCGGTGGAGCTCCCTATGGAGCCACGAAGCGTGTGAGGGGTGTGCCGAAATGGGTGTGGGTGACGCATGCGGCCGCGGCCACTGGGGCCTTCGGTGGAGCTCCCTATGGAGCCACGAAACGTGTGAGGGGTGTGCCGAAATGGGTGTGGGTGACGCATGCGGCCGCGGGCACTGGGGCCTTCGGTGGAGCTCCCTATGGAGCCACGAAGCGTGTGAGGGGTGTGCCGAAATGGGTGTGGGGGACGCATGCGGCCGCGGGCACTGGGGCCTTCGGTGGAGCCCTATTGGTTCGTGGAGCCCTATGGAGCCACGAAACGTGTGAGGGGGGGGGTGTGCCGAAATGCGTGTGTGTGAACGCATGCGGGGCCCGCGGCACTGGGGCCTTCGGTTGAGCTCCCTATGGCGCCACGAACGTGTGAGGTGTGTGAGGGGGTGTGGCCGAGCTGGCCGAATATGGGTGTGGGTGACGCATGCGGCCGGGGGCACTGGGGCCTTCGGTGGAGCTCCCTATGGAGCCACGAAACGTGTGAGGGGTGTGCCGAAATGGGTGTGGGGGACGCATGCGGCCCCGGGCACTGGGGCCTTCGGTGGAGCTCCCTATGGAGCCACGAAACGTGTGAGGGGTGTGCCGAAATGGGTTTTGGTGACGCATGCGGGCGCGGGCACTGGGGCCTTCGGTGGAGCTCCCTATGGAGCCACGAAACGTGTGAGGGGTGTGCCGAAATGGGTGTGGGTGACGCATGCGGGCGCGGGCACTGGGGCCTTCGGTGGAGCTCCCTATGGAGCCACGAAGCGTGTGAGGGGTTTGCCGAAATGGGTGTGGGTGACGCATGCGGGCCTGCGGGCACTGGGCCTTCGGTGGAGCTCCCTATGAACCACGAAACGTGTGAGGGGTTTGCCGAAATGGGTGTGGGTGACGCATGCGGCCCCGGGCCCCCCGCCGGGGCCTTCGGTGGAGCATGCTCCTATGGAACCACGAACGTGGTGATGGTGTGCCGAATGGGTGTGGGTGACGCATGCGGCGCGGCCACTGGGGCCTTCGTGGAAGCTCCCTATGGGGTGGAAGCTCCCTATGGAGCCCGAAACGTGTGAGGGGTGTGCCGAATTGGGTGTGGGTGACGCCATGCGGCGCGGGCACTGGGGCCTTCGGTGGAGCGCCCTATGGAACCCCGAACTGTTGATGGGTGTGCCGGGACATGGGTGTTGGTGACGCATGCGGCCGCCTGCCACTGGGGCCATTCGGTGGAGCTCCCTATGGAGCCACGAAACGTGTGAGGGGTGTGCCGAAATCGGTGTGGGGGACGCATGCGGCCGCGGGCACTGGGGCCTTCGGTGGAGCTCCCTATGGAGCCACGAAACGTGTGAGGGGTGTGCCGAAATTGGTGTTGATGATGATGATGATGATGGGAGGGGGGAGGAGGCAGCGGGAGGAAGGAAGGAAGGAAGGAAGGAAGGAGAACGCGGGGCACCGTCTCTTCAAAACGAGGACCCAACACCACAGGATGGTTGGGAAAAATCAGGACGGGAAGTTCCTGGCCGTTTTCGGTCTCGGAGAGCCCTCGCCGGGCTTCGTTAGCGTCAGACAACGACTCAGGATGAAAAGCCGGTCCTGGGGAAAAGGTCGGGACTTGCGGGGTCACCGTCCTGAAACAAACAGGACGTCGCATGTCTGGGGTTGGGCCCCTATCCCCTATCGGCGAGCAATGGGCGATTGGGCGTCGATGCGTCCCCGCGTGAGCCTATCCCCCCTGACATCGCCCGTGACCCACGCCTGGACAAAAATCACGCCGCCAGGTGTCTGAGTTCACCAGGCCCCCGACGACGTGGCTCCCGTAGCCATTCTGGCTCAAGCGAGCTGGCGCTCGGGAGGACAACGTCGGCGCGCGCGCGCTCCAAGTGGGCTCGCGGGCGCGCGCCAGCGACCATGGCACCGGGAGGCGCGGACTGGGCTGCAGCATCGGCCCGCACGCTTGCAAGACGCCGTGGGGGGGGGCCTGGCGCGCTGAAGCGGGGCCTCCCGCGCGCGCAGGCCGCTGCCCAGAAGGCGGCCGCGAATTTCGGCGATCCTTGTGCGCTCCATCATGTAGCTTCGGCGGTGGACAAACCTCCCTTTAGTTAACCTCCCTTTAGCGAGAACGGCAAGGGACCGAAACCGGCCGACCTGGATCCGCAAAAACGAGGGCCGCGACGCCCTCTCGCGAACCGAAGACGGCCAATTCGCTAATCGACGCGTCAGGGTAGGAGGTCTGTCCACCCCCCATAAGTTGGAGGGGGAGGGGCGTCTCCTCCTCCTCCTCCTCCTCCTCCTCCTCCTCCACCTCCTTCTCCTCCTCCACCTCCTCCTCCACCTCCGCCTCCTCCTCCTCCTCCTCCTCCTCTTCGTCCTCCTCCTCCTCGTCCTCCACCTCCTTTCCCCCCCCTCCAGCTCATGGTGGTGGTGGTGGTGGCGGTGGTGGTGGTGGTGGCAAACACGCCAAGCACAGCTGGCCATCGCGGCGGAGCTGGCCTGGGCTTGAAGCTGGAGGCGGAGGAGCTGCGCGAGCTCGGCGCCCTGGCGAACCGGGCCCGCCCTTCGCGCCCTCAGGGTGCCCCCGCGACCCCTCCGCAGCCCTGTGGCGTGGCTGTCGTTGGGCGTGGCTTACTGGGGGGGTCATAGATGGGGGGTCCTCCTCCTCCTCCTCCTCCTCCTCCTCCTCCTCCTCCTCCTCCTCCCCCTCCTCCTCCTCCTCCTCCTCCTCCTCCTCCTCCTCCTCCTCCTCCTCCTCCATTGCGCCATTGCGCGACGCCCAATGTCTCGGAGATGGATGCCGTCCGGGCTGCACTGCACCATCTGCCGAGCTCGGAGCATGCTGCCGAGCTGCTCCGCACCAATGGCGTGGCGCTTCCTCTGAAGATGGAAGATCGTCCCAAAGGGCGTCAAGACCGTGGCCCGCGTCCGCTATCTCCGTGAAGGACAATGCGGAACGCCTCAGGATGACGACCTCTCCTGGAGCTGAGGCTCTCCCTCGTGCGCATCAGCTGGGGGTGCCTGATGCTGCAGAAGGGTATTTTGCAATCGGTGACGGTGGAGCCCCTTCTCAGTGTGTCGCCGCCAAGCCTCCCGAAACATCTGAGTCTCCTGCTGGAGTGCGGCCTCGCGAAGCTTGGCCAGAGGATTCTCTCGGCGGCGCCTCGTGCGATGATGAGATGGTAGGAGGCGAGGACCCTCGCGAGGAGGAGATAGGCCCCTGCAGACGAGGAGGGCGGCTGCACGCCGTTTGCGCCGGGCTGGGTGACCAGCACCCCGTCCACCCAGGCGTAGAGGAGGAAGAGGCGGACCTCTTACAGTTCATTGCCAGGTTATCCATGGCCGCGGAGGCCGAGACCGAGGAGGAGGAGGAGGAGGAGGAGGAGGAGGAGGAGGAAGAGGAGGAGGAGGAGGAGGAGGGCCTCTTCGAGATTGGCGACGGCGCTTCCCACAGCCAGGCCGTTGAGGACGAGGAGGAGCAGAACTTCTTCGAGCCCGACGCCCGCATCCCCGTCCACCAACCAGATCGGGTAGGACATGGAGGAACACCTCGTCGAGTACGAATGCAATGTCCTCCACCACGCCTCGGAGGACGACGAGGCTGAAGAAGAAGAGGATAACCTCATCGAGCACGGTGTCAGCGTTCCTGCCCACCAGGCCGCAAAGGGCCTCTTCGAGTTCATCGCCAGGTGTCCCATGGCCGCGGAGGCCGAGGAGCAAGACCTCTTCGAGCTTACTCCGACCAGGCGTGGACCGACCGGGAGCTGCTGAACCACCGGCAGTTGGCGAGTCATGCGAAGTTGTACGTCGTCGCCTACTCGCGCGTGGTCTCAGCTCCGTTCCGGGAGGCCCTTGGCAGCTTCGACAAGGTCGGGGTGTGGCACACCGCCCGTGAGGGGAGACACCTTGCCGTGGGTCTCCTCCCAGGGGGGGGGGTCCCAGCCAGGGTTATGAGCCCAGGCAGGGGCCAGCATAGTTGCAGGTTAGAGGCGCTGCCCGCCGTCTTGCGGGCGCAGACGCCCAGACCCATCGTCCCCCGTCATTGTTTCAACGGTCCTGGGGCCGATGGCCGGCCCCCAGAGGCGAAAATAGCAATGCAAGCGCCAGCGTGACATTTCCCGAGTCGGTACCACATGAATGAAACAAGAACCTCGCGAGACAAAGCTTCGCTGCTGCCAGAGACGCTACATCTGGTCCGGATGCATGCTGCTGAAATTCCCCGTCGCCTAACCGCTACCAACGACATTAATGTCTCGAAATGTTGGGATCCTTTTGGGGGGCCCTGCCCCCCCGAGCCATCTGGAAACGCTGGAAGCCACGTCGACCCCTAAAAGTAGGTAATACAACACACATTCTACCAACACGCATCGGCGATCGAACATGACTTAGCGACTGCTGACGTTGCCCTTCCCGTCGCCCGCGCCGCGATCGCCCGCCTTGATGGCATCCGCCAGCTTGTCGGCGCCCACGCCGAGGTCTTCCAGAACTGGCGGCCCGCGGGGAGAACGAGAGCCCTCGCGCCGACTAACTGCGTACACCCTGCGAAATGCTTAAGAAATCATGGGTTAAGAAATTCATAGTCTCAGAACTTGAATAAAAAACCCAACGTTTCTATTATAATCTTAAGATTTACATTGACATATTAAGAATAATCGAGACTCTGGCCGAACAATTAAGTTTTCTTAAGCATCGCATAAGGTGTACAGCCTTGCCTCCCAGACAGACGCACTGGCAGGCAGAACGCCGAGCGGCGAAGGCGGAAGGGAGGGAGTACGGGTGGCCTCCTGGAGGCTTCTCGTCGCCGCGGCTCGGTTCACCTCGATAGACGCATGCGCATGGACCCCGCGAGAGCTCAGTGGATCGACAAGGGCGCCCAACTTCGCGCTTCGCGCTGCGCCGTGCGCGAAGAAGTTCGCGCTCTCGCGCCGCCCCCCAGGGGAGAGGAGGAAGACGAAGAGGCATCGGACCCGGAGCGCGAAGCGCGAATCACGCCGCGCCCTCGAGGGCGCCCCTGGATCGTCCTCGTGCGGATTGTGGCGGGGCGGGAGAGCCGCCGTTGTCTGCATTGACCATCCTCCGACAGGGCGGAAGACGCCCTCGCCTGCGCCAGGGCGGCAGACGCCCGATCATGCACGGCAGGTCCGCACGGCGTCGGCGCGCGCACGAATCTTCGACACCGCCTCGATTTAGGTCGGGCCTGCCCCCCTACAGGGAGATCTGGGGCGAAACGCCTCGATCGCTCAGCCTTGAATCGATCGCGGCCCCGATCGTTCGAGGTTGGATTCTGGTCGGGTCCGGTGGCGTTGCCGTGTCCATCGGTGCTTCCCCGTCGAGGATTCAAACCTTGAACGCCATCGCCGGCGTCGCGGGCGCGCCAACGCCGCACGAACCTGCCGTACGGCGGGGGGCGGGGCAGCCGCTCGCCCTGAGCGGCGCCGCTCCGGGACAGCTCGGGGCGCGTCATGGCCATGAGGAGCTCCGCGGTGCCGACGTCCTTGTCCTGGGGGGGGGGGGGGGCGGGCGGCGGGAGGGCGTCCCTGTTCCCGCCTTCCCCCACGCCTCCTTCGCCCTCCTTCGCCCTCCTTCGCCCTCCTCCTCCTCCTCCTCCTCCTCCTCCTCCTCCTCCTCCTCCATCTCAATCTTCCTCCTCCTCATCCTCCATCTCCTCCTCCATCTCCTCCTCCATCTCCTCCTCCTCCTCCTCCTCCTCCTCCTCGTCCTCCTCCTCCTCCTCCTCCTCCTCCTCCTCCTCCTCCTCCTCCTCCCCCATCCTCCTCCTCCTCCTTCTACTCTCCTCCTCCTCCTCCTCCTCCTCTGCCTCCTCCTCCTCCTCCACCTCCTCTCTAGCATTGCCCTCCTTTGCCGTCCCACTCCTCCTCCTCCTCCTCCTCCTCCTCCTCCTGCTCCTCCTCCTCCTCCTTCTCGTCCCCCAGCCCGCCTCCTCACACCCGTTATCCCTCCCCTCCTCCTCCTCCTCGTCCTGCGCCCTCCTCACCGCTCCTCCCAGTGCCTCCCCTGCGCCTCCTGGTTGCTCCTCGGTCCTGGCCTCCTCTCGCATTTCTCCTCATTGTCCTCCTTGTCCTCTTCATCCCCCCCCCTCCCCATCATCCATTCCTCTCTCCGTTACCCACCTCGGAACTGCCTCCTCATCACCCCTCCTCCTCCTCCTCCTTCTCCTCCTCCTCCTCCTCCTCCTCCTCCTCCTCCTCCTCCTCCTCCTCCTCCTCCTCCTCCTCCTCCTCCTCCTCCCGCCCCCCCCCTTTTCCGCCTGTTCATGCTCGTGCTCCTCCACTTTCCCTCGCCATCATCCTCCTCACCATCCTTACCTCCTCATCCCCCTTCAGCCTCGCCCTCTTCCTTAATATTGTCTCTCTCTCTCTCTCTCTCTCTCTCCTCGTCCTCCTCCTCCAGCTGTTTGATCTCTGATTTTCCTCCCTCCTTCTCCTCCCTCTACTCCTCCTTCTCCCGCCTTGCCCCGCCTCTTCCCCCTGGTCAAGCTCCTGCCCCTCCTCGTCCGCCTGCTCCTCTCCCCTCGCCTGCTGCTGCTCCTTCTCCTCCTCCTCCTCCTTCTCCTCCTCCTCCCCCTCCTCCTCCTCCTCCTCCTCCTCCTCCGCCGCCTTCCTCGTTTCACTTTCTGGCTCCATCTCTGCCGCCTGCTGTCGCGTCTCCTGCTCCTCCTCTCCTCTCTCATCCACCCCCAACTCATCCGCTTCTCCCCGTACTCCTCGTCCTCCTCTCCTCCTCCTTCTCCTCGTCCTCCTTCTCCTCCTCTCCTCCTACTCCTCCTCTTCTTCCTCCTCCTTCTCCTCCTCCTCTTCCTCTTCTTCCTGCTAAGCGCCGTCCTACTGATTGTTCTCCACACCCTACGCCCACTCATTCGCCGCATCCTCCTGCTCTGCTCGTCATATCACCCGCCACCGTTGTCCACCCCCATCTCTCCCTGTTCCGCTACTTTCCATACTTTCCCATCTTTTCTTGGACATCGGCGTTTATTTATGTCTGGGTGTTGTTGTTCCCTCATGACCCTCTCTCTCCTCGGAGAAGGGCGAATTGAGCCGAGATAACAGCAGCTCAAAACCGGAGTCATGACCACTCCTGCGGCCCAAACGCACCAATGTTCCAAGCTGCGTCCAGCCGTGGCGACGAGGGGGGCCCGCCTGAAGGCCAACTACCGTTGTCTCCACCCGCCCTCTTCTCTCGGGTCGGGCGAAAGGGGGGGATAGCAAAGGGGGGGGGTTGAGAATCATCTCACGTAGCTGACTTTCCCGGGGCCTCCCGGCGCCGGAGGCGGCAATGTGTCGAGGAATGGGCCCCTCGGTGAGGCCGACACCGGCTGCATGCAGCAAATCTCGTACCCCCCCCTTTTTCCCAATCCCCCCCTTTCGTCCGGCCCGATTCTCTCCTCCCTCCCGTCCAGGGTGGCCTGGGGGCAGTTGGCATTGGCCACGTCGAACAGCACCTTTGCGTTGTCGCTGAAGGGCAGGGCGCTGGCGCGCGCGCGCGCAGAGCGAAGGGCGCCGGCGCTGCACCGGGCGGCCGTGCGGCACTGGCCGGCAAGCCCGCCGTCGGACTCGGCTGGACAGGGCAGTGCTCTTCCGACGGCAAGGTGGCCACAGAACACTTTTTTTGTCCCATAGGTAGCCTTGGAGGTAGCGGGTCACCACGCTCAAACCCTGGACGATGCACTGGTGCATGCCGTGGAAAAGCACTCTTGAAGCGGGGGCAAATATGTCCCACGCGTTGCGATGCGCAGGCTCTTCAGTGCCCCAGCTGTTCACAACTTCCCAATACCATCCGCCACAGAACACCAAAGAGGACGAGCGGGTTGTATATGTAGGGGTGAACACGGCACGATGGTACTCGGCGGCGAGCGAGGGGGGGAAGTGAGACGGAGAAGGCCTTCTGAGACGGCGGCGGGGCTTCTCAGAAGCCCTCGGGCCCTCTTAGGAGAAATGTTGCTTGTCCCGGGGGTGGACGAACCTCACTTTAGAGTAAACCATTATTTAGTGAAAATGGCCTATCACCGAAACTGAAGGACCTGGACCCGCAAAAATGACGGCCGCGACGCCCTCTCGCGACCCGAAAACGGCCAATTCGCTAATCGACGTGTCAGGGTAGGAGGTCCATCAATCTCCGATTGTCTTCGGGAGCGGCACAGGACACTTCTCACAAGGGCGGGGGACTGCCGAGCCTTCTGAGAAGGCCCGCTCCTTCGCACTCCCCCCCCATGGGCGCACCGCGGAGGTATACCCTCCCTTTGGCACGGCCGACCTGCCGATCAGAGCCGACTGTACTCCAAGCGTGCCTCAGCGAGGGCGGGTCATCGAGCGTGCAGTGATCGGTGCCGTTGGTCGCCTGCCCCTGCTGGGGTGAGAGGGAGGACGACGACGAGGAGGAGGATGCGAAGGAGGAGGCGGAGGCTGAGGAGAAGGAGGAGGACAAGAAGGCGGCGGCGGAGGAGGAGGAGGAGGAGAAAGAGGAGGAGGAGGAGGAGGAG
>CAUYUJ010009695.1:0-32723 GCA_963575745.1 Prorocentrum cordatum
CCCACGGCGGCGGCTCCCACGGCTGCTCCCGCGGAGGCGGCTCCCACGGCGGCGGTTCCCTCGGAGGCGGCTCCGACAGCGGCTGCTCCCACCAAATCAGTTCCCGCGGCATTGGATCCCACGGAGCCGGCTCCCACGGCGGCGGCCACCACGACGGCTTCCATGGCGGCTCCCATGGAGGTGGCTCCCATGGTAGCGGTTCCAACCGTTCCCCACGGCAGCGATTTCCACAACGGCGGCTCCTCCGGAGGCGGGTCCCGCCAGCCACCACCGCGGCTGACGTGGCGACAATTCCCACGGTTTCGGATCCTTCGGCGGCGGCTTTCACACCGAAGCGGCTCCCGCGGCGGCGACTCCCACGAGGCGGCTCGCAGGCGACGGCCCCCACGGTGGCTCCCGCGGCGGGTCCCGCGGGAGCGACCCCCGTGACGGCGCCTGCTACGCAGGCGGCCGCTGCGCGCAGCGGCTTCCACGCAAGCGGCCCATGCGCAACCAGGGCTGATTCCTACTGCGGCGGCTTCCACGCGGCGGTTCCTACGCAGGCGATTCCCGCGCGCGGCGGCTCCTACGCTGGCGAAGCGCAAAACGACCATGGACGAACTGTGCGACGACCAAAAGGCGCTCGACCAGCGGAGGAACGGCCGCTCCCTCAAGCGGTGTCCCCCTTGCGGCGGTGCCCACATTTGGACGATGGCCTTCCTTCGTGAGGTCCTGGAGAGCTGCTCCACATGCGAAACTTCGTCGCGTCGCGAAAAAACGCGGAACCAGGGGCGTCCAAGAGCGGCGGCGGACCATCATCGCATCGTTCTTTTTCCAGGCCTGTAGTGCATGGGGCAGGTCGATCATGTCTCACTCGCAGGTGCTGCGGCACGCGGCGGGGTGCAGCAACACTCGCCGCAGTGCACTGCCAGGTCCGTGCTGGTGCTGAACACCAGCGTGGTCGGCTCCCCGCCTGTGCCCACGTAGACCTTGATTGTCCTTCGGCACCCACCCGACCACATATCATCATCATCATCATCATCATCATCATCATCATCATCATCATCATCATCATCATCACCACCATCATCATCCTTATCATCATCACCATCCTCATACTCATCCTCATCATCATCCTCATCATCAACAGCATCGTCATCACCACCATCATCATCATCGTCTTCGCCATCGCCCCCAGCATGATCGTCCTCATTATCATCACCGTCATCATCAATATCACCATCAGTATCACCATCACCAGCACCATCATAATCATCATCACCATCATCATCAGCATCATCGCACTCATCATCCTCAACATCATCATCATCATCGTCGTCACCGATATCTATCAGCATCCTCATCACCGTCACCATCAACATTATCAACATCATCACCATCATCGCCATCAACATCAGAATCAACCACATCAATCAATCAAACAAGCAATCGGTCATAGTCATCATCATCATCATCATCATCATCATCATAATCCTCACCAATAACATCATCCTCCTCCCCGTCATCATCATCAACATTCCAATCAACGTTTTCGTACCGTCATCAGCATCATCATAGTCATCAGCATCGCCATCATCGTAATGTTCATTGTGTCCATCAGCATCGTCACAGTGACCATTGCTTTCCTCCTCCGCCTCCTCCTTCTCCTCCTCTTCATTCTCATCATCATCATCATCCGAATCCTACTTCTCCCCTAGTTAAAGACATTGCTTCGCCGGATACGGAAGAGCCCTAGTATAACTGACTGAAAGGGCACTGCAAAAACTTCAAGGAACATGATTCAGATATGATCTACAAACTCAACTGCACCGTCAAGACAGACAAACTGAGGCAAACTGGCAGGGAAAGTTGTAACACTACCTCTTCATGGCAGCCAGCCCAGGTCACCTCTTCGATATTTGTGCACATTCATTTTTCGTCCCCAGCGTTGCATGATTGCCTAAGGCGTTTGGATCTGAAGGATTCCACTGGTTGAATCATATGGTTAAGGACTCCGCAGATTTCTTGAAGAAGGCGTCCAAGTGAAAGCTGTCCAGTCGGACTGCCATCGTGGAGGTGGATACAAAAAAGACCGTGTCATGTCTGAGGGTCACAGCGCTCTGGCTCGAGAGTGCTAAATGTGTCGACGCCTTGCGCTGCATCTGTAAGAACCAATGTCCACCTTCAGGATCATCCATTGACGTTCCAGGTGTTCCCAGGTTCAAGACTGGGGGGATCATGTTCAGGTGAAGCGAGTGACGCACCAGACTATCAATTGGCCGAGTTTCAGTTCTCATGGGATGCTCAATGCACGCTTTCTGCAGGATTAATGACTCAGTACAAAGACGATGTGGTGAGGCTCTTCGACGGTGAGCTAGCTCCAGAACCACGACGCCTTCATTGATGCGCTGTGTCGACGGGCTCAACCATCCACGCTCGAGGCTTCAACTATTTTCAAAACGGGGGGACGTCTTAGTAGATTTGGAAGCTCCTTTGTGGTGTAAGCCGCAACCAACAGTTATTCAGGCGAAGGGCCCAACCATCTGCAATGATAAATACAGCAATTGTGAATCGTTTTCGATGGAACTCCCTGTGGTGCCACGAAGCGTGTGAGTGGTGTGCCGGATCGGGTGCGGGTGCGCCATACGGACTGTGCCACTGGGGGCTTCGGTGGAGCTCCCTTTTCTCCCGATGGGGCCAAACACCGTGTGATGGGTGTGCCAAATCGGGCGCGGGTACGCCATGCGGACTGTGACGCTGTGGCCTTCGGTGAAACTTCCTGTCGGGCCACGAAACGCGTGAGGGGTGTGCCGAATCCGGTGCGGGTACGCAATGCACGAAACGTGTAAGGGGTGTGCAGAATCGGGTGCGGGTATGTGCGGGTACGCCATGTGGACTGTGCCGCTGGGGCCTTCGGTTGAGCTCTCAATGGGGCCACGAAGCGCGTGAAGGGTGTGCCGAATCGGGTGCGGGTACGCTGTGCGGACTGTGCGGCTCGGGTCTTCGGTGAAGCTCCCTATGGAGCCACAGCGCGTTCGAGGGGCGTGCCGAAGCGGATGTGGATACGCGATGCGGACTGTGGCACTGGGGCCTTCGGAAGAGCTCCCTGTGGGGCTACGAGACGTGTGAGTGGTGTGCCGAAGTGTGGAGGCAAATGCAGGGATGGGGAGGTGGGAAAAGGGAGGACGAGGAGGAGGAGGAGGCGGAGGGCAGCGGGAGGGAAGGAAAGAGACGCGGGGCGCTCTCTTAAAGAAGGGCCTCAAACCACAAGAGGGTTGGAACAAGCCATCGGATATTGTGTGCATGCTAAGCTTTCGTCCCAGTGGTCTGGTTGGGCCACGAATATATGCACCACCCTTCGGACCACATATCGTGGCCTACTGCAAAGAGGACTAAGTATCGCAGGCTCTGCACGAAGTCTCAGGATGCGGAGTCTGGCACATCGCATTTCAAGGCCAAGATGTTAACATCTGAAGCCAGCAATATATGATCCAGGGTCGAGGGTTCACGCCCCCCCCCCCAAATGGTATGGTCCCAGGATTCCTCGGGTCCCCCCCCCAGATGGTATGGTCCCAGAGACGACGACGACGACGACGGCGAGGACGACGACGGCGACGACTACGACGACGGCGACGACGACGACGACGACGACCACGACGACGACGACGACGACGGCTGCGCCGGCGGCGACGCCGGCGGCGGCGGCGACGACGACGATGACGACGATGGCGACGGCGACGACGACGATGACGACGACGACGATGACGACGACGACGACGAGGACGACGAGGACGACGACGACGACGACGACGACGACGACCTCTGAACCACCACAGCACCACACCACATCCACAGGGGGGGGAGGGGGCACCGCAGCGCAGCACCACGCCACGCCCACTTCTGAACCACCACAGCACCACACCACATCCACAGGGGGGGGGGTGGGGGGCACCGCAGCGCAGCACCACACCACGCCCACAGGGGGGAGCGGGGGGGACCATCGCGCGGGGGGGCGGGGGAGGCCAAATGGCATCAGCATTGGGGGGGGGGGGCCCAAGCCCTGGACCATATATGTGCTTAGATGCGTCAGCGGCTGCGAGTCCGTTCCGACCACCGAGATCTACATACGATACCGCGGGAGTTCGGGAAACGCTTCTGGCCCCCCCCGCCCTTTCCTCAGTGGTATACGAGAAAACTTGGGAAAGCCACCGTCCTGGTCAACCGATGTTGGGCTGTCGCTTCCCCGTTCTGTTCACGTCTCTCCTAAGCCTGGAGGTAGGGGCTCCGAACGCGGCCGAACACCAATCACAGCGATTAGCGTGGCTGCGTTTAAAACCCTTTCCTCTGGCCGAGCACTAACTAAAGGAAGAAACAACGCCATAAACTGAAACTTTTGGCGCTCCGCGCGGGCTTTTTGGATCTGCGCTGGGCCCCCTTCCTGGCGCGCTGAGCGCGCCAAGGGCGGCGCCGGGGGCGCCGCCAGGGGGCTCCCAGCGCGGATCCGAGAAATCCGCGCGGAGCGCCAACAATTTATGTTTACGTTTCTTTCTCTTCTTCGACTAACCGCACAGCTTGGCGAAGCTTTGGCCTAACGCAGAGCACGCGAGCACACCCGAGCAACAAGGTGCAGAGGCGCGCGAGGACCCGCACACAGTGCCGAGCACGGCGATCAAGCGAACACTGCCCAGGGCGCCACGCGGGCGAGGCCCGCGAGCCTCAAAAGCGCCCTCCAGGGATGGGCCTCGCCCTCTCGGCGTTCGGCCTGCAGCAGTGGTGCCGCAGAGACATCGGCAAGGAAGGTAATCATAGAGGACTCGCTACATTACATCCTCTCTGCGCGGGGCATCGAGGACTGGCCAAACAGGCTCAGCATCGAGCACCTGGAGCTCGCCAGAGCCTCCTGGGCCCTCCAAGCCCAGGACGCCCCCTCGGAGCTGCGAAAAGCACCAACATCATCTTTTGGAGCCCCGACGTTCTGGAGCGGCGGCGGAAGTACCCAAATCAAATATTCAACCGTCTAGCTCCTCATCCCTCCTCCTCCTCCTCCCAATTGTCTTCCCTCCTCCATCCTTTTCCCCTTCCCCTTCACCTCCTCGGTCCCCCTCTCCTCCTCCCTCCCGTTCTTTGGCTTTTTGAATCTTTTCATCGTCGCTGTCTTCGTCGTCGTCCCCCTTCAGGGTCGGCGGCGCCGGCCGTAAGGCCTTCGCAAACAAATATTCACACAGGTTTTCGGGAGACTTGCAACGAGCCCCTGAATACACTTGCTTAGCCCCGATTTCTTTTAGAGATCTCCCAGCCCGAAAGCAGCCTCCAAGGCTGGGGCCGGGCCCAGAATACACCACCTTCAACTTTTCGGGTTCCGAGCAATTTTTCATGGTGGCCCCCAAGCCCGAAAGCGCCCTCCACGGCTGAGTACCGATCCCTGGTGCCGCGGAAAGCCACCACAATATTCCTTCGGGCCCCGAAGCGTTTCTTGGGGAGGAGGAGGAGGAGGAGGAGGAGGAGGACGAAGGAGGAGGAGGAGGAGGAGGAGGAGGAGGAGGAGGAGGGGAACGAAGAATGGGAGGAGGAGGGGCCCCCGAGCCAGAGAACGTTCTCTGGGGCGGGGGCCCCGACCCTCTGGGGCTGCGAAGGGCACAAGAGCCAACGCTTCGGGGCCCGAACGTGTGCTATTTTGACTACTGTTTGGCTATTTGTTGGATATTTTTGGGATTATGTTTAGGGGGTATCTCTTAATATCTTTATCGTTTGGCTATGTTTGATCATTGTTTGAATATGGTTTGGCTATTTTTGATTATTTGGGGCATATTTTTTGAATATTTATTCTTCGCCCAAAACCCCCCGAGTACTTGCTTCGAAATCCCCGGGCCCCGAAGAGCGTCCTCCAGGGCTGGGGCCCCCCGGGCCCGAAGAGCGACCTCCGGGGCGAGGCCCCGACGCTCGGCCCGGGGCCGCGCACAGCCTCCTCCTCCTCCTCCTCCTCTCTCTCCTCATCTCCTCCCCTCCTCCTCCTCCTCCTCCTCCTCCCTCCTCCCCCCCCCTCCCCCCCCCCTCCCTCCTCCTCCTCCTCCTCCTCCTCCTGTTCGGGGCCCGACGTTTTTTTTTTGAGGTCCCCAGGCTTCCCACCCCTCCCGGGGCTGCGAGAAGCACCCCAAAGAAACGGTGCGGTGCCCGAGCTGCTCTTCTGACGCCCCCAGGCCTGGGAGCGTCCTCCAGGGCGGGGCCCCGACGACCCTTGCAGGCTGCGAAGAGCACCAGGGAGAACTTCTCGGGACCCGGGCCAGTGGTTTTGTTGGAGGTCGCCGGGCCCGAAAAAAAAAACGTCGTCCACGGCTGGGCCCCAGAGCCCAGGGCCGCGACACGCATCAGCATATGTTTGCTCGGGGCCCGAAGCAATTCTTGCCACAAGAACGAACTCGTCTGAAGGGGCCCTGGGACACACAAATCAATAGACACAAATAACAGGACTCCCCATCTTTTCCCATATTTTCCGGGTTTTTGGCATCGCCCCCACTTCCCATATTTTCGCGAATTTTCCTGGGAATCGACGATTCATTGTGTCTGTGTGTTTTTTCCCCTTCTGATAGTCGGTGCCAGAACACGTTGTTGAAGGCTGCCGGGCCCGAGATCATCCCCCAGCTGGAGTCCGCCCCCCCAGGGGCTGCGAAGAGCCCCCAGCTGGCCATCGCTCGGACGTCCATTCCCTGTGCCATTTTCGGTTTCGCGCGCGTTTTTTTTTTTGTTGTTTTTTGTTTTTGTGTTATTTGTTTTTTTCTCCCCCCCAGGATGATCCAGGATGCTCCTTGATAATCCCCGCCGAAAAAAGTGCACACGTCCGAGCGATACCAAGCCAGAGAAGCTCTTCGGGGCCCCAAGAGCGCTTTTGCCGGGAGGCCCCCAGGCCCGGCAGGCGTCCTGCGGGGCTGGGCCCAGCCCCCGGGGGCTGCGACAGACGCCCACACAACTCTTGCTCGGGGCCCGATGCAGCTTTCCCGGAGGCCCCCGGGGCCCGAAGACGGACCCCCCCGGGGTTTGCGAGAAGCGCCAGCATATTTTTTGCGGGGTCGCCAGGGCTGAAGCCGTCCTCCAGGGCTGGGCCCCGGCCCCTGGGCCTGCGACAGGCCCTCGGGCGGAGGCGGCACCCCCGCCAAGAGGAGGAGCAGGATAAAGGGAAATTAGGACACACAAATAAATACACACAAATAAAAATAGTCCCCATATTTTCCCATATTTTCTGGGTTTTTGTCTTCCCCCCCAATTCCCATATTTTCCCATATTTTCCTGGGAATCGAGGATTAATTGTGCCTGTGTGTTTTTTTCCCTCCTGAGCAGAGGAGCGCAGGCCCGGCCACACGTGCAAGCACGCGGCGCACACCGAGATGGCAGCCGAACGCCTGCGAACACATGCCGAGCCTGGTGATTCCAGCTGCGCTTCGCCGAGCCCCTCCTCCTCCACCTCCCCCTCCCCCCCCCTCTCCTCCTCCTCCTCCTCCTCCTCCTCCTCCTCCTCCTCCTCCTCCTCTTCCTCCTCCTCCTCCTATGTCCCTAAGATCGGCAAGCCCAGGGCGACGACAATCTCCGGGGTGCGCCCCCCCAGAAACTGAGGGACTTCGTGAGTGCTGCCAACCATGGGGAGAGGGGTGTGTTCCGTACGTGATCGCTTCGCCGAGCACGGACGCCACAGATGTCAGCCGAACGAGCGATTCAAGAAGAAGTGTGCCGAACACAGTCGAGCAAGTGATAAGAACATTCTGAGGCTAGGGGGTCCCGCCTCGCCTCCAGGGTGAAGGCGTACAACGGTACGATTCACGAGGACGCTTTGGATCGGTCAGCTGTGCACGGTAGACAGGTCAGGACTGGAAAGAGGATCTTGGTCTTATCGTATGTCTTAAAAAGCCGTTAAGCTTCAGCAAACGTTGTTGCACTGCAGCGCTCTTGACATACTCTGGAAACTGACAACGACGGGACGAATTTCACTGCACACATCGCCAATTGCTGGCTCAAGAAGACAAAGCCAACGAGCTCACAAGCCTGGGGTCGGCGAGTCCTGGGTTCCACGTTTGTCACATTTGTTTGCGCAATCAAGCTTTCAGCGGTGCAGTTGAAAACACCATCATCTGCGGTTGATCGGGTATTTACTCGTCGGTTCTCCGGCAGAAGTTGACACGTGAGCGTATGCCATGACGCTGTGGTAGAAGCGTCACTTCCTTCTGATTGTTTCCAAGGAATCAAGCAGGGAAATGAACACCTCGCAGGGCGCCGGGAGAGACTGGTCGAAGAGAGTCCGGCAAGCATGCATGCATAAGTTAGGCATGCTGACTGTCTCGCACTATGTCGACCCGAAGAGACCTCTTGCAGGCATCTTGGTGTCCCTTATACGATCGGAGGCGAGGAAGTGATGTCGCAGTGAAGCGCAGAGCCCCGCACCAGGAAACCGGTTTCGGTTCCGGTTTCGGGTTCGTGTCGTGTGTGGGCGAGGAGAAGCTGAGTGGGCGAGCGAATGTAATGACTCCGCTGTGGCTAGCGCGGGTCAATACAAAATACCGCCCCTCCAGTGGGCTGGCGTGGCCAGGGGTGTCCCGCTGTGGTATCCCGCCGTGGTGTCCAGTCGGTGTTCCGTCAATGTCCGCGGTCGTGGCTGGGGTGTCCCGTAGCGCGGTGTCCCGTGGTGTCTCATGGTGTCCCGTGAGGTCGATATTGAAATCGAAAGTGAGATCGATAGTGATATCGAGATCGATAGTGAGCTCGATCGTGAAATCGATTGTGAGATCGATCTTGACATCGGTTGTGACATTTGTGAAATCGATAGCGATATCGATTATGAGATCGATAGTTTGATCGATTGAACGATCGATCGTGGAATCGATGGTGCTATCGTTACTGAGATCGATCGAATGCAATCGATAGTGATATTGATAGTGAGATCGATACCGATATCGATTGAATGAGGTGTTGGTTCCTCCCCCCCGATCACCCTTACCACCCGAAGGATGGTCGCACCTATACGACCACCCTTTGTGTGACAAGGAGGTTGGGGGGGGAAACAACCAACTGAAACAACAATCAAGGCATCAATTGGGACACCGATGGGACACCGACGGGACACCGACGCCGGGACACCGACGGGACGTTGACGGGACACCGACCAGACACCGACGGCGGGACACTGACGGGACACCGACGGGACACCGAAGGACACCGATGGGACACCGACGGGACACCGACGGGACACCGACTGGACACCCACGGGACACCGACGGGACGTGCTCGGGACACCGACGAAGCACCGACGGGACACCGACAGGACACCGACGGGACGTCTTCGGGACACCGACGGGGCACCGACGGGGCACCGACGGAACGCCGGCGGGACACCACGGCGGGACACTCCCGGCCACGCCGGCCCACCGGAAGGGCAGTCTTTTGTCTTGGCCCGCGCCAGCCACAGCGGGGTCAGCCCACTCGCCCGCCGACGCAATTTCGCCTCGCCCGCCCGCACCATGAGGGGGGGCGGGCGGGCGGGGGCGGGCGGGCCCG
The DNA here is from genome assembly GCA_963575745.1 of Prorocentrum cordatum. Taxonomy (NCBI): domain Eukaryota; class Dinophyceae; order Prorocentrales; family Prorocentraceae; genus Prorocentrum; species Prorocentrum cordatum. Next base: position 9,517 of record CAUYUJ010009695.1, read on the forward strand.
GGAACCCGGGCCAGCGCCGGATGCCAGAGAGAAGCGTCCCTGGAGGCCTTCGGCAAGCCCTCTGCGCCCTCGCGGGGGCATCCGGTCATGGGCCATGGCGGCCTCGGCTCGTCGCGCGGCTCTTGCCGAGCGCCGTGGGCACAGGCCAAGGAACACACACAGCACGCCACCCCACCTGCGGCACGCTGGGCTGGATGACTTGCGACCTTGCCTCGCTGTCCTTCGCGTGGTGTTTCCTGGCCGACGACGGCATGATGGCGACGTGCTGGGCAATGGTAGTTCGTCGTGACTTCGGCGCGCTGGTTGGGGCCACTTCGTTGTCAACGCGGTCGGGTTGTTCCGTCAGTTCGCTGCCTGTCTGGGCGGTGTCGTCACGCGGCACCGAACAAGTCCGGGGACCTCCCCCGTTGAGAGCGCTGGCTTCGGCCTCGGCGCTGGATCCCCGTTCGGGGGCGGCCCAGAGGGCGGCGTCCAAGAAGCGGAGGCGCAAATCATGACCGGCGGCATGTGGGCGGCCCGGAGGGGGGGGCCTGGGACGTAACGAAATAAGAAGAGGCGCCATGTGATCTAAGGAAATATCATGGCCCACGCCATGATATCCCACCCCCCCAGTCATCACCCCCCTCTTTGCCGCCCCCGACCCGTAGGGATCTCCCCAGATTGTCCCCGGAAGAGCGATGCCAGGGGGCGCGCCAGATGGTGGGCCTCACTTCCCCGCGCGCTTTGGGGGGGGTCAGGACGACGCGAGCTCGCAAGGAGGAGGAGGAGGAGGAGGAGGAGGAGGAGGAGGAGGCGGAGGAGGAGGAGGAATTGACATCGCTGGCGACGTGAGATCGCGAGGAGACTCCTTCAAAATGTGTCGTTTTTTTGGGGGGGGGGCCTTCCGCGGCTCGCCGCGCGTGTAAGCGCCCGCGGCCCTTCCCCTCCCTCCGCGGCCAGGTCGCGACCCCGTACAGCGTGGTGCTGCCGCGCGCGCGAGCGGATTGCCTCTGCCGCGCCGCGGCGTAAAAAAAACACCTACGCTTGAGTGCATCGGTGAACCTCCTCCTCCTCCTCCTCCTCCTCCTCCTCCTCCGTGAACTGCCACGCTTTCTGGGTCCGCCCCACCGCCGAGTGCGGATCCACCCGAGCCAGCTCCCTCCTGTGCCCCTTCCAGGAGGACCCCGCCCCAAAAGGAGGCCCCAGCGACAACCTCCGAAGGACGCACTTGACCCAAAGAGGCGCCGCGATGGGGAACCTCGAGAAGGCACCCAGATCATCAAAACCCTTCCCATCGTCGTCGTCATCGTCGTCTTTTATGTCATGCTCTTCCTCCTTCTCCCTCATTCTCAGGGGGTCGGCGGAATGGCGGAAGCCTCCTGACCCCCTTGGGACAACGTATAATTTGAACATATCCGCATGTTTGGTCTCACCATGTCTCAACAGCGCCCTAGACGGCTCCACAGGGCCCCATTATCGCTCCAAGACGGCCCCAACAAGGCCGACGAGGGTCCCAAGACGGCCCACGAGGCGCCCAAAGATGGCCCAAGGGAGCCCCGACAGGGCCCAATAGAGGCAGCTCGAGCTGACTTTCTGAGCCCTCCGCCCCAAGAGGACCCCCAAGACCGCCAGCAGCCGCCAAAAGAACCTCCCGAGAGGTCTGAGGAGGGAGGAGGAGGAGGAGGAGGAGGAGGAGGAGGAGGGAGGAGGAGGAGGAGGAGGAGGAGGAGGAGGAGGAGGAGGAGGAGGAGGAGGAGGAGGAGGAGGAGGGGGAGGGGAGGGGAGGAGGAGGAGGAGGAGGAGGAGGAGGAGGAGGAGGAGGAGGAGGAGGAGGAGGAGGAGGAGGCGGAGGAGGAGGAGGAGGAGGAGAGGAGGAGGAGGAGGAGGAGCGGGGGAGGAGGAGGAGGAGGAGGAGGAGGAGGAGGAGGAGGAGGAGGAGGAGGAGGAGGAGGAGGAGGAGGAGGAGGGGAGGAGGAGGAAGCGGAGGAGGAGGAAAGAGGGGGGGAGGAGGAGGAGGAGGAGGAGGAGGAGGAGGAGGAGGAGGAGGAGGAGGAGGAGGAGGAGGAGGAGGAGGAGGAGGAGGAGGAATCGGAGGGAGGAGGGGGGAGGAGGAGGAGGAGGAGGAGGAGGAGGAGGAGGAGGAGGAGGGGAGGAGGAGGAGGAGGAGGAGGAGGAGGAGGCCCGAGAGGCCTGAAGAGGCCCCCAGGAGGCCCCCAGAGAGTCCCCAAGAGGCCCGACCCGTGGACTCCATCCCTCTTCTGGGGGTCGGCGAGCTGGCGTGACCGCGCTGATCAAGCGTTTTGCGCAGTTCCACCGCGTGCTTTAACGCTTGGTATAGTCGGGACGTTGACCTAAGGAACCCTAAATAAGGAACGCGGCCCCTTTTTTTCCATAAGTTAAACTTAGATCTCCCATCGAAGACATAGGGACAACCTGAGGCAAGCTGTGAAACACTTCAGGAACGTTCAGCCCCTCCCAAACGAAAAGGGTTCCTTCTTCAGGGCCCCGACTGTAGGGCTCCCCCCTTCGCCCCCTCCTGGGAGGAATCGGCTGCGGCGGGTTCTGCAAGGCAGCAGGGAGCCAGGCTGACCCGTTGTCCTATACTAGTAGTGCTGCGCTCCCTGCGCAGCGCTTTCCTGGCCCGCCGTACCGCGTTCAGCTGCCCCCCTGTGGAGGTTCCAGAAACTGCTCTCCCCCATATGAAGGAATAGAGTGCGATAGTGCGCTCGCCCCCATGCCTGCGTTGGGAGCCTCCATCTGTCAAATAGGGGACTGCGGTGACGATGAAAGTATGGATTCCAGAGCTTTTCGTGATATGCGTGTGTGTGTTGAATATATATATATATATATGCCCTCCCCTGCCTCCCACACTCAGATTGGATCTCGGCCGAAGGGCGAAGAAGTGGATCACTGAAAGGGGAGGATTCGCCGAGGGGAGGCGCGGTCGGTGCTGCTGTAGTAAGCTCCACACTTGGGCGATTTCGGAAACCCTGAACCCAAAAACGTTTTCATCTCTTTGGGGGCGCAATTTTCACTTCCGCCGTCTTCCGCCGCCCTTCCGCCTTCTTCCGCCGGCGGAGGCGGCCTCGTTTTACTTCCACCGACCTTCCGCCGCCATTCTGCCGCGGCGGAAGAGATGACAACTCCTTCTATTTGCGAAATTAAAACCCTTTTTGGAACGCCCCACATGGTGTCACGATGAGATGGTGCAGACCGACGGATAGGCAGCGGGGGCTTCAGAGGCTCACGAGCAGGAAGTGGGGGAAGGTGCGGGAGGACAACAGGAGGCTCCATGCCGTCTTGTCGTTGGTTGTCCTGCATCTTGTGTAGGCGGCCTTTCTTCTTAGGTTTGCAGCATAGTGATAGCCTTTGAGTTTGGAAGTGAGAGCCCCGTGCTCGATGGATTGCGTTTTGCCCGTGGAGGCTGATATGTGTTCTTTCGACTCGCCTCACCAGCTTCCTTGCCTTTTGGTGTCCAAGGGCCTTTCTTCCATGTAGTGTTTCTGTCTTGGGATTTGTCGTGTGAGGAGCCCGCATGCATGCGGTCACTCGCGTCCCAGTGTGAGCAAGAGTCAGCTGTGCACCGCGGCCATGGGGTTGGCCGCCACTCTTCTGGCGCGGGCTGCTGCTGCTGACAGGCTTGCCAAGAGCGACGCTTGAGGCACCCACTCCACCCTTCCCTCTCCTCTGCATGTGCAGGGTCGGGGGTACAATATTCGCCTTGCCATCGTTTTTTGACATTATTTGTTTTTTCGCCTTTCCCTCGTTTTTGTAATTATCTGTAATTGCTGCAATTATCTGTACTTTTTGGTTTTCGCCTTTTTCCTCGTTTTCCCTGTTTTCTGCAAGATTGTGTCGAGTTCGTTTTCCCTCGATAATTTTTGTAACATTCGTTTTCCCTCGTTTTTTGACATTGTTGTTCTTCGCCTTTCCCTCGCCTTTGCAGTGCGCGTGGCTCTCGGACTCCTCCGGCCCTCGGGCGAGCGAGGCGAGGCCGAGGCCGAGGCCGAGGAGCAGAGGATCCCCCGGGGCAGGGACCGCGCCTCCTCCTCCTCCTCCTCCTCCTCCTCCTCCTCCTCCTCCTCCCCACGCCCCCCCGCCCCCGCCCACCGTAGGAGTCAAGTCGGGCGTGTCCCCCTACAGGGGGGACTTTCGACGAAGAGCAACAAATACGCAAACATACACCCAAATGGTCCAACGATGCTCAGAAAATAGCCCCCGGACTGTTTTTTGACTGTTTTGGGATGTCCCCCCATGTAGAGGGACAGGCCCGACTTAACCTTAGAGGTCAAAACATCCACCCCCTTCAATGACCACCCCGACACGCGGAGTCGTTTAGCAAGCGCGCCCAGGGAAGGAGTCGAGCAGGGCAGGGCTGTTCAGCAACCGCCCAGGGCCGTTCGGTAAACGCCAATTGTCGGGTCCGGGTGGTTTTTCCTCCCTTGACACCTCCCCCCTTTCCCCCCCTACAACCCTCGTCAAAATTAACCTCAAAATGGCGGGCACGCCCCTTCGATGTCGGCGCGCCCCTTCAATGTCGATACGACGCCCCTTCAATGTCGGGGCCAGGGCAGATGTGGTGTGACCAGGAGCGACTCGAAAATTCAAAGATGACCGACATTGGAGGGGCGGCGCATACAAGTACATCGCACTCATCGGCACTCGGTCCGATATCTCCCACAATCAGTTCAGCTACGTGAGGCATTTTTGAGGTTATTTTTGACGAGGGTTGTAGAGAACACGCAGCCCCGCCCCTCGGTTTTTCTTTCGGCGTGCCCGCCCCGAGGCCAGGCTGCGGATCCACAGCGCGGGCAGCGCGTCCACCCGCTCGACGGCGTTCTGAGGGGGGGGGGCGGAGCAGAAGGGGGAAAGGAGGAGTGCGGAGAGGGGGGGGGGAAGGAGCGAGGCGAGGGAGGGGGAGCGGGCGAGGGAGAGTGAGGGGGAGGACAGGGGCAGGAAGGAGGGGGAGAGCGAGGGGGAGAGGGACGGAGAGGAGAGGAGAAGGGGGAGGGAGGGCGAGGGAGAAGGGATTAGGAAGGAGGAGATGGGAATACGGAAAGGGACGAGGACCCTCGCCTCCTGCGCAGACGAGCAGTCGTGTCTCAGACGTGTTCGGCTTGGAAGGTAGATGATGAAATGAGGGGTGATGAAAAGTATTGGGATGCATCGATTAATGCATGCTAGGAGCGGCCTCACGCATTCCGTTGGCCGATGATGTTTCGATGAAACGCCCGAGCGCGTAGATTTTCAAACACTTCACGGTTTAACCTGAACCATCCTCTAGCACTATGTTTCGGAATGCACTCCGAAATTCAGAAAAGGCAGTTTCGCTTGAGACATTGTCAAACAGCTTTATAGGGAGCCTCGATTCGGCAGCTCGGCACACCTCTCACGCAGCTTGTAGCTCATGGAGCCCTAAAGGCCGTCTGATGGCGCATGAGACCGCCTGCCCCGCCAAGGGACGCCAAGAGATGGCCCTCGGAAAATTTGCCAAGTGGTACTGACCCTCGTTGAAGCCATACCGACTCCAGGGCGCCCTAGAAACGAACGGACTGGCCAAGTGCAGAAGCACGCTGCCAATGTACCGTTAAGCGTTCAAGATTGCAGGGCTTGGGCGAGGTGTGTTTAGGGGAACGAAAACTTGCATGAACATACAAGCTCGGAGGTCCACGCGGATTTCCTGGATCCGCGCTGGACCCCCCTCCCTGGCGCGCCTCCGGCGCTGCCAGGGGGCCCCAGCGCCGAGCCGAGAAATCCGTGCGGACCTCCGAGTTAGCATGTTTGTGTCATTGTTCGTTCCCCTTCGTTCCCCTGGTGTTGCCCAGTATTGTGAATGCTAGACCTGTCCACGCAATTTTCGGCGCGCATGACTTGCGAGCGAACCGACCCTCTGAAGGGGCCCAGGGACACACAAACAAATGTACAAGTGGCACGTGCGTGCCCAGGCTCATACAAAAAAAACTGAAAGGGCGTTTGAAGCAGGAGTGAAATGCAACAGCGAGGTCGCACTCGAGCGCAAGTGGGGTTGCCACACCTTGCGATGGGTGTACCAGGGCCCCCCAGGAAGCCTCAGGAGGCCCGACTTGGATACCAGAAGAGGCTCCAGGAGGCCCCAGGATTGTGAGTGTTGTGTGTGTGTATGTGTGATGTGTGCTCTGTGTTGTGCGTGCTTTTTGTGCGTTATAGGTTGTGTGTGTGTGTGTGTGTGTGTTATGTTTGTCTAGCGTGTGATGGGTTGTGCGTGATTTGTGTCTCTGTGTGTGCATGTAGTTCTGAGGCCCCAGGAGGCCCCATGAGGCCCCAGGCGGCCTCAGGAGGCCCCAGGAAACCCCAGGAGGCTTCAGAAGGCCCCAAGAGGCTCCAGGAGGCCGCAGGAGGTCCCAGGAGGCCCCAGGAGGTTTCAGGAGACCCCCGTGAGGCTCCGAGGCGGGGTCTGGGGTACCAGAAGGTTCAGAAAGCACCAGGAAGCCCCACGAGGTTCCAGGAGGCCCCCAGGAGGCTCCGAGGCGAGGTCTGGGGTACCAGAGGGTACGTCGGGGCTCGATTTTGGGAGGATGTTTCAGGCGAAACCGCCATTCTCTGAGAATCGGGGTCAAAATTATTAAAACTACCATGTGTTTTTGAAGATTTTCTGCGAACATGTCCAAATTCCAATGTGTTTTTGGACCCTGACGTCACGATCTGCGTGAGGGGTGCCACCGATTTTCAGAATTTCGAGGATGTCCCTAGCGAAACGGCCAGAAAAATCGCGGACGCGGCGCCCCGCGTACGCAATAATCGCCTCTGAGCTTTACTCCCTCGGAGAGAAGCGTATGAGAATACAAATATCAGGGTTCCCCTATCTTCCCACATCTTCTGGGTTTTCGTCTCTCCCCCCCCACTTCCCGTAGCTTCCCATCTTTTCCTGGGGGTCGACGACTCATTGTGTCTGTGTGCTCCTTCCCCTCCGGACCATCGGCCGCGCCGGCCGCGCCGGCGAGCGCAGGCGCGAGGCTCGGTACCGGCGGAGCGCGCCGGGCGCGGGCCGCAGGCCACGATTGGAAAAGAGGAGGGCGGCCGCGGAGGAGGGAGGGAGGAAGGAGGAGGGAGGAGGAGGAGGAGGAGGAGGAGGAGGAAGGAGGAGGGAGGAGGAGGAGGGAGGAGGGAGGGGGAGGAGGAGGAGGGAGAGGAGGAGGAGGAGGAGGAGGAGGAGGAGGTGGAGGAGGAGGAGGAGGAGGAGGGAGGAAGGAGGAAGGAGGGAGGAGGAAGGAGGAGGAGGAGGAGGGAGGAGGGAGGAGGGAGGAGGAAGGAGGAGGAGAAGGAGGAGGAGAAGGAGGAGGGAGGAGGAGGAAGGAGGAGGAGGGAGGAGGAGGAGGAGGAGGAGGAGGAGGAGGAGGAGGCCGACCTCCTGCTCTTCTGCCCCACCGCAAGCTGCCCTTGCTGTCGCAGCTGCGCTGTTCGCAACTGTGGGCGCTCGTAGACACAACGAGCCTTGAATGTCAGTGTCGATCTACCACAAGGCCATGCCGTGACGACTTGCGCGTTGGTTTGTGCTGTCAATGGGCGCCGCCGGCATGTTCTGCCGCACATTGGGCGTCATCGGCTTCGCGAGGCAATCGATGCGGTTTGGATGAGATGGAGGCGCAACGCAAATGTTTCCACTTGTGCGCAGGCGTGGATCGTTCAACCTCGAACGATCGTGGCTCTCCGCCTGTCGAAATCGTTCAAGGCTGGCCGACCTCAGACTGGCTGTCTTCGACCTCGAACGAAACCGCTCGTGCCGCCGCCGCGTCGGCACGACACGAACCTGCCACAGTGGTTGAGGGGCCCCAGGACACACAACTAAATACACACAAATAAAATGATTCCCCATATTTTCCCATATTTTCTGGGTTTTTGTCTTCCTCCCCACTTCCCATATTTTCCCTTATCTTCCTGGGAATCGACGATTAATTGTGTCTGTATGTTTTTTCCAATCCTGAGAGTAGTGGTCCCGAGGTCCCCGGAAATCTCCAGAGGTCTCCAGATCGGGGGCTGCCGGGGGTGCCGGTGGCCCACAATGTACCCAGCTTTTCGCGCCACCGTGGAGCCCCCTTGGAGCCCGTCTGGCCTCGTGAGGGGTGCTCTGGGGGGGGGGGACACAGCGGCGGCCCGCGTTTGTTTTCTCCTCAAAAGATATGTTGTTATTTTTTTTTAAATGGCACGGGCAAGTAAACCATGATGGCGTTGATGATGGCATTGATGATGCTTGGTTCCTCTCTAGTAGATGCTGACTAAGGACCCCTGGAGTAAGGAGTTTCTAGCAAGGACGCTTTGTATTCAGGAGTCCTTCGTGAGGACAAGTTGAAAAAGAGGGCTCCTTACTAAGGGTGCCTGTGGCAAGGTTTTCCTCGGCAAGGATCCCTGTAGGAAGAAGACCTTAGTACGGATCCCTTCGCTCGGGAGTCCTTTGTAAACACGCCTGTGCTACACACACGTTTTCCGATTCGAGCTTTGAACTTTTATATCCAAGTCGAAGCCCTCGGACCAGGGCGTCAACATTCGCCAGAACTGACTCCCTCATGGCAAGCTTGGCTTCTCGCGCATGTTTCGGCCATGTGGAGTCCGCGTTGGGGCCCTCAGGCCAGGGCCCCCGACGCGATTCCCGCAGCGCAGGTATGGGTATCAGGCGCAGGCCGAAGCCGAGACGAGGCCACGTTAAGCCCCTCAGGTCCGGGCACCCCTCTAACGTGAACTCCGCAGTGCAGGCTGGGATTCTGGGGCCCATGCTGAGACCATGTTGAAGCCATCAGGTCAGGGCCTCAACAAACCCTCGACGTGAGTCCAGCAACGAAAGCTTGGATTGAAAGCCCCGTGCTGAGGCCATATTAAAACCATCAAGTCAGGGCCTCAACGCTCAGGCCAGGGCGTCAACATCCCCCCGACGTGTTTCCATCACGGCAGGCTTGTATGTTTGGGCCCATGTTGAGGCCATGTTGAGGCCCTCAAGTCGGGGCCTCAGCGTCCTCCCGACGTGTTCCCCGTGCGGCAGGCTTGGATGATCGGGCCCATGTTGAGGCCCTGCTGACTTTCTGGTCGTCATCAAATTGAGAGGGCGCGCATGCGGGCCTCATCGGGCCTCCACGGGCACTTGCACGGTAGTCCAGGTGGGAGGCCTGGCGGGCATGGAAAACTGCGACACGTAAGTCTTATCATCCAGCCCCGCTGACAAGGTCGCACCCCCCAGTGCGAGATGGCGGACACACGTCATATTTTAATCAAATGATATGACGACGGCGCGGCGGACAGACAGTTCGCATCAAGCGATCCCACTGAACATGTAAGGCTGAATAGGGAAACATATGGCCAGCCGTTTTGCCAACTCCAACATTAAGTTGGAAGCCCTCGGGCCAGGACATCCACATTCGCCAGAAGTGATTCCCTCATGGCAAGCTTGGGTTCTCGCGCATGCTTCGGCCATGTGGAGTCCGCGTTGAGGCCCTCAGGCCAGGGCCTCAACATCTCCTGACGTGGCTCCCACATTGCAGGCGTGAATATCTGGCGCAAGCCGTGGTTATGTTGAAGCCACGATGGGGCCCTCAGGTCAGGGCCTCAACACCCCCGCCGACGTGAATTCCGCAACTCAGACTGTGATTCCAGGGCCCATGCTGAGGCCATCAGGTCAGGGCCTCAACATCCCCCCGTCGAGTCCAGCAACGCAAGATTGGACTCTGAGGCCCGTGCTGAGGCCATGTTGGGGCCCTCGGGGCAAGGCCCCAATTCCCTACCGACGAGGCCGTGTTGAGGCCACCATGTCAGGGCCTCCATAACCCCCCCGCATGAGTCCAGCAACGCGAGCTTGGAGTGCGAGGCCCGTGCCGAGGCCATGTCGAGGCCCTCGCGGCAGGGCCCCAGCACCCACCGACGCTCTCCCCGCGCGGCAGGCTTGGACTCTGGGGCCGACGGCTCACGACGAGGCCATGTTGAGGCCCTCAAGTCGCGGCCTCGGCATCCCCCCGACGTGATGTCCGCGGCGCACGCTTGGAAGTTGAGGCCCACGTGGAAGCCCTCAGGCCACCAAGGCCTCAACATCCTCCCGACGTGAGTCCCGCAACGCGAGCTTGGACGTTGAGGCGCCTGTCGAGGCCACGAGAAGGCCACATCGAGGCCCTCGGGCCAGGGCCTCGGCCCTCAGGCCGGGGGGGCCCGACGTCCTCCCGACGTGTTCCCCGTACGGCAGGCTCGGATGTTTGGGCCCCTTGTTGAAGCCCTCGGGTCGGGGCCTCAACATCCTCCCGCGTTTCCCGAATAGCGGACTTGGATGCTGGGGCCCATGTTGAGGCCCGGTCGACTCTGGCTATCAAAATACTCAAACGGGGTGCGCATGCGGGCCTCCACGCGCACCTTGCACGGTAGCCCAGGGGGGAGAACTGGCGGACATGGCCTGCTGAGACACGCCAATCGTATAGTCCGGCCCCTCTTCCAAAGTCGGACCTCCCGTGTGAGGTGGCAGACAGAGGTAAGGTATCGATCAAATGAGATGACGATGGCGTGGCGGGCAGACAATCCGCATCGAACGATTCCACTGAAGATGAAAAAAGCTGAATGGGACAACGGCTGGCCAGCCGTTTTCAAATTCCCGCTTGAAACTGGCATGCCCAAGTGGAAGCCCTCGGCTCAGGACCTCAACATTCGACCGAAGTGATTCCCTCATGGCAAGCGTGGGGTTCTCGCGCATGCTCCGGCCATGTTGAGGCTCAGCTGAAGACCTCAGGTCAGGGCCTCAACATCCCCCCGACATGATTCCCGAATCGCAGGCGTGGATATCTGGCGCAGCTCGAAGTCATGCTGAGCCACGTTAAGGCCCGACGGTCCAGCCCCCCCCCTCCCGACGTGAATTCCGCAGCGCAGGCTGGGATTCTGGGGCCCATGCTGCGGCCGCGTCGAGGCACTCGGGTCTGGGCCTCAACATCCCCTCGACGTGGGTCCAGCAACGCAAATTTTGGATTGCGAGGCCCGTGCTGAGGCCACGTTGAGGCCCTCGGAGCGGGACCCAAGACCCCACCCACGTGCTCCCCGCACTGCAGGCGTGGATTCTAGCGCCTGTGACTCATGGCGAGGCCATGTCGAGGCCCTTAGGCAATGACCTCCCGCAACGCCCCCCCCGAGGTGGATCCCGCAGCGCAGGCTTGGAAGTCGAGGCCCGCGTGGAGGCTCTCGGGTCGGGGCCTCGGCATCTCCCCGGATGAGGGAGAGGAGGAGGAGGAGGAGGAGGAGGAGGAGGAGGAGGAGGAGGAGGAGGAGGAGGAGGAGGAGGAGGAGGAGAGAGGAGGAGGAGGAGGAGTGAGAAGGAGGAGAGAGGAGGAGAGAGAGGAGGAGGAGGAGCGAGGAGAGGGAGGAGGAGGGAGGGAGGAGGGGAGGAGGAGGAGGAGGGGAGTAGGGGGAGGAAGAGGAGGAGGAGGGGAGGAGGAGGAGGAGGGGTAGAGGAGGAGGAGGAGGAGGAGAGAAGAGGAGGAGGAAGGAGGAGGAAGGAGGAGGAAGAGGAGGATGCGAGGCGCACCCTGGGGCCACGACGAGGCCACGTCGGGGAGGCCCTCGGGCCAGGGCCTCAGCCCTCAGCGACAGGACCGAACCTCCTCCGACGTGCTTTCCGCGCGGCAAGCCCCGAAGCTGGGGCCGCTGAGGTCCCTCCTCCTCCTCCTCTCCATCTCCTCATTCCTCCTTCCTCCCATCCCCCCTGTCTACACACACCACCTACCAACCTTCCATCCTCCACTCAACCTATCCGCTGTCACTTCCTCTCCTTCTCCCTCCTCCACTAAACCCCTCCTCCTCCCCCCCTCCTCCTCCTCCTCCTCCTCTCCTCCTTCCGCCTCCTCCTCCTCCTCCTTCCTCCTCCTCCCCTCCTCCTCTCCCTCCTCCCTCTCCATTTCGGCTTCATCCTCCTCCTCTTCCATCTCATCTCCTCCCTCCCCCTCCCCTCTCCTCCCTCACTCCCTCCCTCTCCCTCCCCTCACCCCTCCACCCCTTCCTCCTCCGCCTCTCTCCCTCTCCCCTCCCCCTCCCCCCCCCCCCCCCCCAACCCCCCCTCCCTCCCCTCCCGTCTCCTCCTCCTCCTCCTAATCCTCCTCCTCCTCTTCCTCACTCTCCTCCTCCTCCTCCTCATCCTCCTCCCCTCCTCCCCTCCCACTCCTTCCTCCCTCCATCCTCCTCCTCCCTCCCCTCATCCTCCCCTCCCCCTCCTCCTTCTCCTCCCCCTGCACTTCCTCGTCCCCCTCCTCCTCCCCGTCCTCCTCCCAGGTCGGGCCTCAACATCCTCGCGGCGCGGTCCCCGCGCGGCAGGCCTGGGTGATGGGGCCCATGTCGAGGCCCGGCGCCGACTTCCTGGTGCTTATGGTACTTCTGGGGTGCGCATGCGGGCCTCGACGGGGGGCTCGTGGACGTGACCTGCTGCGACGCGCCAGTCTTGAAGCCCAGCCCCTTTGAAAGTCGGACCCCCCCCACGTGAGGGGGCCGACAAAGGTCGGGTGTCAATCAAATGAGATGACGACGGCGCGGCGGGCAGACAGTCCGCATCGCGCGATTCCACTGCGCATTCAAAGCTGACGGCGAAAGCGACTGGCCAGCCGTTGTTCGACTCCTGCTTGAAACGGCCATGCCCAAATGGAAGCCCTCGGGCCAGGGCCTCAACATTCGCCCGAAGTGATTCCCTCAGTGCAAGCGTGGGTTGAGGCCGCGTTGAGGGGGCCAACATCCCCCCGACATGGTTCCCGCATTGCAGGAGTGGATCTCTGGCGCAGGTCGAAGCCATGTTGAGGCCACGTTACGGCCTTCAGGTGAGGGCCTCAACATGCCCACGACGCGAATTCCGCAACGCAGGCTCGGATTGGGGGCCCACGTTGAGGCCGTGTTGAGGCCCTCAGGTCCGGGCCTCAACATCCCCCCGACGTGGGTCTGGCAACGCAAGCTTGGATTGCGAGGCCCGTGCTGAGGCCATGTTGAGGCCCAAGTCACGGCCTCAACGCCCACCCCCCCGACGTGAATTCCGCAGCGCACGCTTGGATGATGAGGTCCACGTTGAGGCCCTCAGATCAGGGCCTCAACGTCCCCCCGACGTGAATCCAGCAACGCGGGCTTGGACGTCGAGTGCGTACTTTGAGGCCACGATAAGGCCACATTGAGGCCCTCAGGCCGGGGCCTCAACCCTCATGTCAGGGCCTCAACATCCCTCCGACGCGAGGCCGGCAGCACAGGCTTGGACGCTGGGGCCTATGTTGCGGCCACCATGAGGTCCCTCCTCCTCCTCCTCCTCCTCCTCCTCCTCCTCCTCCTCCAGACAGGGCGCCCATTGTGTATGGTCTTTAGTAAGGAGCCTTTGAGTAATGGGGTTATTCGTAAGGATCATATTAGTAATGGGGTCCTCTGTAAGGGTGCCCCTTACACGGTGCCCCTTACACGGAGTTCTTAATCAGGATTTCTTTTATGCAGAGTTCCTTCGTAAGGATGCCATCGGTACAGGCTTCTTGGTAACAATGCTTTTAGGAAACATTCTTCAGTAAGGATGCCTGCAGTAAGGATTCACTCAGTAAGGGTTCCTGCACGAATATGGATACCTTAATCATGCGTCCTTTACTGCGGACTTTTAACAATGATGTTTTAAATACGCAATCCTTGGTAAGGTTCCCTTGAAAAACGGATCCTTCAGTACGGGTTCCTGTAGTAAAGTATCGCAAAGGGTTCCTTTAGGAGGTGTTCCTTAGCAACGAATATCTTAGTAAGGGGTTCCTGTAAGAAAGGATCCGCACAAGGTGGCCGTCCCCCCACACAAGGGATCCATGTGTGCAACCTCCGACAATTGGAATCGATGTGCAACCCCTGCAAGGAGAATCTATGAATATATGCAGGACCTGTCTCCCCAAAGATAACCGATGCGTGACCACTGACAAAGGAAAGCGATGGATCCCCCCACCGAATTGGGAAAGAGCTGAGGAAACAACCATGCCTTCTTTCACCCAGGACCTTTCCAGAAGCTCCTCAAAACTGCGGGCCGCCGTCGTGCCCTGGAGGCGTGCCCCGCCTCGCACGCGAGGGAAAGGACGAGGAGGAGGAGGAGGCGGAGGAGGAGGAGGAGGCGGAGGCGGAGGAGGAGGAGGAGGAGGCGGAGGAGGAGGCGGAGGCGGAGGAGGCGGAGGAGGAGGAGGAGGAGGAGGAGGAGGAGGAGGAGGAGGAGGCAAGCTTGCCCGCTGACTCCTGGGCTGGCCATCCTCAAAAACCCGCTCTGGAGACCAGCCGGGCCTCCTCGGACGCCCTCGGGGCATCCTGCGCCCTGGCCGAGACCCGGAGGCCTCCGGTTCTGCGGGATCTCCCTCCAGAGGCCCCCCCCGGAGGCCCGAAAAAAAAAAGCGTGCAGGCCCAGAGGCGGCCAAGACACAGCAGTCCTCCTCGTCGCCGTCCTCGCCGCCGCCGCCCTCGTCCTCCTCATCCCTCCTCCGCCCTCTTCCTCTCACCGTCGTTGTCGTTCGTCGTCGTCGTCGTCGTCGTCGTCGTCGTCGTCGCCGGCGTCGCCGGCGCCGGCGGCGTCGTCGCCGGGCCGCCCCTCTCTGGCGGCCGGGGTCCTCCGAGAGGTCCAGGGAGACGGCGCACCGCTGCAGCGACGCGTCTGGGGCCAGCGACGCGTGCCCGCCGTCCTCCGTCCGGGAGGCCGCGCGCGCGCGCGCGGCCGCCGCTCGGGCGCGGCCGAAGCGATCCCTGGCAAGCCTCGATCTCAGGCTTCCCTACTTGAGGAGTGAGAAAACGACCCTACCCTGGGTTACACAAGTGCGTGGTCTGTAAGCCTCCTGGGGACCCCCAAAGCCTGGAGCCGCCAGGACGCGGCGCATCACGCAGGGTTTACCCTGTCGGCCCACAGGAGTTTCAGCGCACAGCGCCTCGTAAACCAGGGTAGGGGCGTTTTTTCTGCCCTTGACCTACGGCCCCATACGCACGTCTGCGGGCGAGGCGAGGGGGACATCACGGACGGGGATGGTTCGCTAGGGGTGATGGTTCGCTAGGGGTCGGTCAGGCCGCCCCGGAACCATCCGCAGGACCAGTCAGCGTCGAATCAGGAAGCCGGCATCGAATCGGAAATCGCCCGCCCGTCCGTCCAAGGTCCGATGGCCGTCGAATCGGGAGATGGTCTCGAAGCGGAGTGCGCGTCGCATCTGGCATTAGGTCGGGCATGTCCCCCTTCAGGCGGATCTTGGACGAACAAAAATCAAAACACATATTGAAAACAGTAAATGGTCGAATAATCGCTCCCGTGCTATTTTTTGACTATTTTTGAATTTTCTTCCTGTAGATGGACATGCCCGCATCAAGTATGGCAGCACTGGCGCGGAGCCGAGATCGAAGCGGATCGGCTGTGCCAGGGAGCGCAGCAGCGCCATGCAAGCAGCAACGCCATACTGGATGGCTGGAACATCGGAATCGAATCCGAATGTGCGAGGCGGGAATCTATACATATCTACCGGCTGGGAACCGACGTCCTGGTGCCCAAGCGGGCGGTGGATATGGGTACGTTTCCCCCCCGGGGGGCCCGAGTATATCCATATCCACCGCCTGTGGAGGTCCGCGAATCGGGTCGGGCGAAAGGGGGGGATAGCAAAGGGGGGGGTTGAGAATCAGCTCACGTAGCTGATTTTCCCGGCGCCTCCCGGCGCCGGGAGGCGCCCATGTATCGAGGAATGGGCCCTCGGTGAGGCCGAAACCAGCTGCATGTAGCAAATTTCGTAACCCCCCTTTCCCAATCCCCCCCTTTCGCCCGACCCGAGCGAAGATCGATCCCACAAGGAATGGTACGAATCCCCGCTTCGGAGAAATGGCTCCGCCGGAATCCCGCCATCGCTGGGGCGCCCGTTCCCCGTGCCTTCCTCGGCCTCGTGCGTGCTTTTTGTATCGCGGCGTGGCCCAAAATCCTCCTCGATGGTCCTCGCCGAGAGCTAACGGGCGAAGAACGGTATACGATAAACTTTTTCGCTGTCGGGGGCGCCTGTCCCTGGGCGGCTTGAAAGTTTATACCCCTACGGTGGCAGCGTAGGGGTATAAACTTTCCAGCCGCCCAGGGACAGGCGCCCCCGACAGCGAAGAAGTTGATTGTATACCGTTCTTCGCTCGCTGAGAAAGAAAATGCACACGTCCGAGCGATGCCAAAGACTCGATCTCGCATCGGATCGAAGCGGCCCTGGCCGGGTGCGGCCGAGGAGGCGGCCCTGGCCCAGGGCATGGACCGCCCTGCAGCGGGGCGGCGTGCGAGTCCGCGGGCGCGGGCCGAGCGAGGGGCTGCCCGTGAGCCGCGCGCTGGGGCGACGAGTCTGCCGAGGAGGGCAAGCCTGAAACCCAAAGCGCATCCACGATGTTGCAGTAAAAACCCTCCCTCCACCTTTGAAGGGGCCCCAGGACACACAATTAAATACACACAAATAAAAGAATTCCCAATATTTTCCGATATTTTCGGGGTTTCTGTCTTCCCCCCCACTGCCCATATGTTCCCACATTTTCTGGGGAATCGACGATTAATTGTGTCTGTGTGTTTCTTTCCCTCCTGAGAAACCCAAAGCGCATCCACGATGTTGCAGTAAAAACCCTCCCTCCACCTTCCCTGTGCAAGACGTTCCTGCAGTGCTTTCCGCGCACCGCTGGACGTGCCCCGTGGGAAGACGAGGCACAACTCCTGGGACCTCATCCCCGCGGATTCACGTGACGGCTGCGTCCTGACGTTCCGAAATCCTACCAGGACGCCGTTCCTGAAAGTTCAACACCACGAATCAACGTGACTGTTGCGCCCTCAAAATCCCAGTAGAGCGCTGCAAAACACCACTCTTGTGATTTCAGCCATACGAATCCTCGACGTTGCTGCAAACTGCTCACGCGAATGTGCGCGGCGCTGACGCGAGAGCCACAGGTTGAAAAAGGAACCGCCCCCCATCTTTGACGCCCCCCCCTCATCTGGCACCGCCGGCACAGAGGTCCAGGCGCGAGCGAAAATCGACAAAGTCGGCCGTCGACGCAAGACGCTTGCACCGTGCAGCCGGCGATCGAACTCAGGATGGCACGAATCGGCCGCCCGACCCAGACTCAGGGGGGCGTAAGACCCGGGTACAAGGGACTCGGAAATCCCAGACGAGGTCGTCAAAAAAATGACGAGGCCGAGCCTGCATTTTGACGAGGCCTCCCGCTGCAGACAGCCCACGAAACTCCTACTCGTCAAAATCCGAGTCGCGGTCGTCAAAAAACGATGGCGAAACCGAGTCCTGGCAAACCCGGGTCTTACGCTCCCCCGACAGACCTGCGACGTCCCGATTTTTCCAGGACGGCGCCCCTGGAAATCCCGACCCGCTCCCTGGGGCCGGCTCTTCGTCCCGACTCGTTCTCTGCGGCCCCGGGGCCCGGCGAGGGCCTCCGGGGGCCGAAGATAACCGAAAACCTCCCGTCCTGATGCTCTGCGACGCGATCATGTCTGGTGGGACGCACAGGGACATACTAATACTATATGTACTCCTTGGAGGCGCGCGTCCGACCCAAACATATAGTATACCCATCTTGCAGTTTATCGTTTCCCGAGCGGCGTGGCCAGGCAGCGCCCGCCACGGCGCATATACTATAAGATTTCTCGGTACGCGCATCGCCCCCCGGGGGGCGACGCACATATAGTATAAGTATGTTGGGGTGACGCCGATCTTGGGCGCCCGAGTTATCCGGGGTAACTCGGGTCCGGGGTAACTCGGGTTTGGATTCCCGAGAAAGGAACCCGAGTTATCCCTGACCCGAGTTACCCCTGATGATTCGGGGCTCTGGACGCCCGAGTTATCCGGGGTAACTCGGGTCGGGGTAACTCGGGTTTGGATTCCCGAGAAGGAAACCCGAGTTATCCCTGACCCGAGTTACCCCTGATGATTCGGGGCTCTGGACGCCCGAGTTATCCGGGGTAACTCGGGTCCGGGGTAACTCGGGTTTGGATTCCCGAAAAACGAACCCGAGTTATCCCTGACCCGAGTTACCCCTGAGGATTCGGGGCTCTGGACGCCCGAGTTATCCGGGGTAACTCGGGTCCGGGGTAACTCGGGTTTGGATTCCCGAGAAAGGAACCCGAGTTATCCCTGACCCGAGTTACCCCTGAGGATTCGGGGCTCTGACGATCTGGGGACGCAGACCCGAAGCGAAGTCAGTCGGCAGATGGCCACGGCGGGCACGAGCGGAGCCCCCTCCCGGGAGGCGTCGGGCCAGTGCCGCCCACGCCGCTCGGCCCAGAAGCGCCGGGCAGTCGACGCGCCAGCAGCGCCGGCGCGCGAGCCGCCCAGCCGCCCAGGCGGGCCGCGCCGGCTCATGTCGGCGGCGGGGGCTCCCTCTTCCCGGCCATCGAGAGGAGGAGGAGGAGGAGGAGGAGGAGGAGGAGGAGGAGGAGGAGGAGGAGGAGGAGGAGGAGGAGGAGGTGGAGGGGAGGAGGAGGAGGAGGAGGAGGAGGAGGAGGAGGAGGAAGAGGAGGAGGAGGAGGAAGAGGAGGAGGAGGAGGAGAGGAGGAGGAGGGGGCGTCTCGAACAAAATCGAAGCGGAGGCTTTTCGTGGCTTTCGGCCTCTCGAGGCCCTCGCCGGGCCTCGGGACCGTCAACAAAAACGGCTCGGGACGAGAAGCCGGTCCCGGGGGAGTGGTCGGGAGGTCGGGGGCCCGCGTCTCTAAGAAATCGAAGCGTCGGGGGTCTGGGTCTGCATGGGGGCAACGATGGGGGGGTGGGTGGATGGGCACAGGAGGAGGAGGAGGAGGAGGAGGAGGAGGAGGAGGAGGAGGAGAATAGAATAGAATAGAAAGCTCTGGGAGGGCCATCAGGTTCGTCCAAACAACTGGATTGCCTCTGAGCGTCGGAATTTAACCGACTGTCGCCTGTATGATATGAATGCGACCTATGGCCAGTCGGCCACACAGCCGCGCAGCCCCGAGTGGCGGCCCCCCTCCGATGGCGCGCAGCCTGGAGGGTCGGGTGCCACTCATCGGGGACCGACTGACTGATCGTCCTCCCTCCCCGCACCCGCCTCCGACCCCGTCCGCACAACCCCACCCTCCCTGCGATCGCGGGCCCTCCAGCCGCGTCCACGGCCTGCACGGCCAACAGCCGCGGCAGCCGCGGGGCCTCCAGCTGCGTCGGCAGGGGCAGCAGTGTCTGTACGCCTGCCTCGGCCCCTACCCTTCCCTTTCGGCACAGAGGAGGGGAGAATGACAACAGGGATGGGGGGCAAAGATGACGAGGCATACGTGTGCGAGACAGCCTGCCCACTCTGTTCAGTCTCCTGGCCGGGAGCGACGGTAGGCGGGGCGGCTGCTGTAGCAACAGTCTCCTGTTGCGCCGCTGCGGTGTCCCGCTGCTTGGTCCAATTTCGCCCCTCACGACGTGAGAGGATGTCACTGGGCACAGCACCTCTGGCAATCAACTCAATCAATCGCTGGCTGCCTACGAAAGGACTCACTGCTGGCCCTTGCCCCCGCCCTTGGCCCCTACAAAGTTCCCCAGGTCCCTCTCGAGGGGCCCGCGCGGCGCTGGCCCCGTCAGCTTCTTGGCTCCGCCCTTCAGGACCATGAACGAGCACACCGCCTCGAATACTATCACCATCTCCGCCGATCGTCTCTCGATCGCCATGCAGATCACCCCGAACTTCTCCTCTGCGTCGCTCCTGGCCTTCTTGTACCGACAATGAAGGATCAACTCTGCAATCTGGCTCACCTGGAGGAGGAGGAGGAGGAGGAGGAGGAGGAGGAGGAGGAGGAGAGAGGAGGAGGACCTGGAATCGGCGATGCATCGCCGATGGATCGACGGTGGGCCCCCGAGAGCGAAGCCGCGCGCTACTGGGCACGCCCGGGGGGCCAGCGGGCTCCTAGGGGCGATCCGTGGGTTCCCCCCGATCGTCGCCCCGGACCTTCGCCAGGGGGCCCTTTCGCGCCTGGGTCCTCTCGAGAGGGACCCAGGGGCCCAGGGTCCTTTTGGGAGGGGCCCAGGGTCCTCGTGGGAGGGGCCGTTTGGCGTCTGGGTCCTCTTGGGAGGGGCCCTGAGGGGCCCTCTGGCCGCCACTGAGGGCGGGCCCCCGCGGCGCGCCCGGCCTCCAGCCGCAGGCGGAAGAAGTCCCGTGCCCTCCTCCTCCTCCTCCTCCTCCTCCTCCTCCTCCTCCTTCCCCTCCTCCTCTTCCTCCTCCTCCTCCTCTTCCTCCTCCTCCTCCTCCTCCTCCTCCTCCTCCTCTTCCTCTCCTCTTCCTCCTCCTCTCCTCCTCCTCCTCCTCCCTCCTCCTCCCTCCTCCCCCTCCTCCCGTTGCTCCATGCGCTTGCCCTGGGCAGCGAAGCACCCTGGACCCACCCCCCGGCGGGAGGGGCTCGTTGGCTTCGCGTTCGGCGCGGAGTGCGGCGACTCCTGGTTCGGGGGGACGAAGAATGACATAAACATAAAAACTCGGAGGTCCGCGCGGATTCCCCCAGCGCGGATCCGAGCAATCCGCGCGAACCCCCGAGTTTTTATGTGTATGCCATTCTTCGTTCCCCTGTGGTTGGAGGTGCGCCCAGTCATGCCCAGGACCAGCCTGCGTCCAAGTAGCCCAGGTCGCCAGTGTGCGGATCTCTGACTCCGTTCTGGCCTGCTGTGTGTCATCGCGGGCACCCACCCCGGCATCGGCTGCCGCTGCAATTTTCCACAGCTCCGCGCGGAGTCTCGCGAAATACGCGAGGAGCGGATGCAGAGACGGCGGATGCTTAAGTCGGGCCTGTCCCCCTACAGGAGGAATATTCAAAAATCCGCCGACCCCAGAGGCGTGTGCGACCGACCTCAGCAACAAACGCGCATATGTCTCAGCCACAACTCTTGGCCCGCTGCGCCCCAAACATGCCCCTGCATCCTCACCCTACAACGCCCCGGCATCCGCACCCATGGACAGCTCAGTTTGTGGGCCCCCCCGCCCGACAATTTCTGGCCCGACTCCCACCGATACCCCCCGCCGCGCCCCCACCACGCCCCGGCATCCTCACCATGGACAGCTCAATTTTTGGCCCCCCCCCACACGACAATTTCTGGCCCGACCCCCACTGATACCCCTCACAGAGCGCCCACCACGCCCCGCTCTGTGTTTGGGACCCCCCAACCCACAAATTCTCGTCCGGAACCTACAAACGCCCCCCCCCCCGCCTCCACCACGTCCCGGCGCACCCCCTCCCACGACAGCTCTGTGTTTGGGACCCCTCAACCTACAAATTCTCGCATGGAACCTGCCCACGCCCCCCCCCCGCCTCCACCACGTCCCGGCACACTCACCCCACGGCACCTCTGTTCTGGGGACCCCCCAACTCACAAATTTTTCGCACGGAACCTACCCCCGCCCCCCCCCCCCCCCCGCCTCCACCACGTTCCGGTCCCCCCCCCCACGGCAGCTCTGTTCTTGGACCCCCCAGCCCACAAAGTCTCCCCGGAACCTGCCAACGCCCTCCCCGCCGCCTCCACCACGTCCGGGCACTCCCCCCCCACGGCAGCTCTGTTCTTGGGACCCCCCAACCTGCAAATTCTCGCCCGGAACCTACCAACGACCCCCTCCCCGCCTCCACCACGTCCCGGCACCCCCCCTCCCCACGGCAGCTCTATTCTTGAGACCCCCGAACCCACAAATTCTCGCCCGGAACGTACCAACGCCCCACCCCCCACCCCCCGCCTCCACCACGTCCCGGCACTCTAGGGCACCATCTCCAAGTGCAGCGCCGCCGCGGCCTGCGCGAACATCTGGTAGAACTGGCTGTAGCCCCTTGGGAAATCGGCGCTCGCCCCCAGGCCCCTTGCTGAAGTGGCTGAAGACGTGGGAGAGCCAGGCCGTCCGCGGTGAATCCATCACCACCGCATCGTCGGCCTCGCCCGTCTTGCTTCCCGTCGCGCTGGCGCTGCTCGGGAACAGCAGGAGGCCCCACCCGGTCAGCCCGCCCGCTGCTGGCGGCTGCATTGACCGGCGCCTCAGCGACAGGCACTCTGACGGACGGAGGTGCGCCTCGACCATCACCAGCACCGCGATCGCCGCCAGCCCGCGGCCGTGACGAAGCAGCTGCAGGGACGGCGCCGCCCGCATGGGCCACGGGAGGCGTTCGGCTCATCGGCGGACTCAGCAGTCGCCATCCGCGCAGACACCGGAAAGCCCGCGGCAGCCGTCGCCCTCCGTTGCGGCTGCACCCTTGGGACATGAACATCACCGCGGCCAGCGTGCTCTCGCCGCGCCAGGCCCGGCAACCGGCGCTGAACTCCGCGCTCATGCACTTGACGATGCAGTCGTCGACCTCGGCATCCTCGGCGAGCGGCGCGCCGCGCTGGTCCGCGAGGCCGATCAGCTCGCCCACGTGCATCGGCAGGGTCTCCTTGGCCATGCGCCGCACTCGAGCCGCCGCGCGGCGGGCGTCGGCGCGGGCGGGCCCGCGGCCTGGCAGCTCCTCCTTCCGGCTGCTCTCGCCGTCGCCCTCGGCGGCAGCGGCGGTCGCGGCCGCGGTCTTGGCGCCGGCGAGCGGGGTCGCAGCAGCCCGGCCCCGCTCCGTCGAGGCGGCCCGCTCGAACCCCACCGGCGGCGGCCCTGCGCCCGCGCTCGCCCGACGGCCCAGCCCGCCGCAAGCTGTCCTGCTCAGCGCGCGCGCCCTCCGCGGGCCCCGACTGGCTGAGGCGACGCGTGGAGGGCCGGCCGCGGCCCGCGGCGCCGCCGGGGCCCGTGCCAGCACCGGCCCGCCCCCGCGGGGGCACGCAGCGGGGCTGCGGCCGCCAAGCCGGGGGCGCAGCCGGCCACAGGGCGCGCCGCCGCTCCCGCCACGGCGTCGCCCTCCTCCACGAGCCGAGGTGGCTCCGCAGGATGGCGCGCTGCGGCAGCCCCATTGGTCGTCAGGGCCTGGGCCCGCGACGGCCAGGTCGCGTCAGTCTGGCGTCGCCCGTCCTCGAGGCATCAGATGGGTACTTATTCGCTTCGTGCTTCTTTGCAGATGCGTTGCCCCCTCGTCGCTGCTGTTGAACCCCGAAGGAATCCACCCATAACTGAACATGGGCCCGCGTCCGAACGAGCACGCCGCCGCCCGCCGAATCATCGCCAGCAGCTTGAAGTCCCGCGCCCGCGAGCGCGCGACGGCGAGGATCACCGCCACGTTGTCGCCCAGGAGGAGAGCCCGACCGCCGCGGCCAGCGCGCGAGCTCGCCACCTCCTCCTCGTCCTCGTCCTCCTCCGCCTCCTCCTCCTCCTCCTCCTCCTCCTCC
>CAUYUJ010009696.1:0-2500 GCA_963575745.1 Prorocentrum cordatum
CCCCCTCGCCCCCTCCCCGCCCCCCTCGCCCCCCCCCCCTGTCCACGCTTCCCAGGGTAGCCCCCCGGCTCTTGGGGAACCACTGAGGCACTCTTGGCCGAGGCCTAGAAACAAAACCAGGCCAGGCCCCAGAAATCGTCGTCGTCGTCCTCCTCCTCCGCTTTCTTCCTGGATCCGCCTAAACCCCTCCTGGAGGAAGGAGGCGAGGGCCTCCTGTCATTCGCAGCTCCTTTGTGCAAGAGCCAGGGCACGCGTGCCACTTGTTCAAGAATCGCGCTCTCGCGTGGGATTTCCTAATAATTTATAGAAGAATCGTTCTGCCGGAGCTCTGGAGTCGCGCTCTCACTGGAGACTTGCTTGCAACTTACTGAAGAATAGCCTTGCGTTGGAATGTCCTGCAATTTGCCCAAGCGCCGCGCTCCCGACACCCAGGCACCCAGGAGTCGCGCCAGTTGTGGCCCCATGTGCATGCCCTTCGTGGCCCCGCTGTCGCCATTTGTGCCGCCCTCATTGTCCTACGTGGCCCTGTTGCTACCGTCAGTGGTCCCATAGTTGCCTTCTGTGGCCCCGCATTATCTGCACTTCGTGGCCCACGCTCATTCGCGCTTTTCGTGGCCCCATACGCATTCCCTTCGTGTCCCCGCTGTCGCCCTTCGTGGCCTACTTCGTGCCCTTCGTGGCCCTGCTGTCGTTCTCTCTCGCTCTCGCTTTCGCTCGTCGTCGCCGTCGTCGTCGTCGCGCGTCGTCTTCGACGTCGTCGTCGTCGTCGTCGTCGTCGTCGTCGTCGTCGTCGTGTCGTGTCGGTCCCCTGTCCGTCCCTCTTGGGGTCGGGTCGACGGTCCGCGGCCGCCCCGCCGATCTGCGCTGCCGCTGGCCAGGCCGACGGTCCGCGGCCGCCCCGCCGCTTGCCGGGGCCCGGCCTGCAGGGAAGAAAGGTATACCCCCCAAAAGGGGTTCGATCGAAGACGAAGAGGGCGGGTATCGAGGGTTTGGGAAATACGCGTTATTGGACACTCGAGCATATAAAGGCGAACGGTCTTAAACTGATTGTTGTTGAATTCTCACTTCTGACGAATAATTATTGTTGATCCCCCCCACCACAAGGAAAGTCTTCCTGTTCAAACTCGGCCCCTGGCCCCCGGGTTACAACAACAATGGCTCCCGCCTGAGACTTCCTTACAATTTAGGCAGGGCCCCCGCTCCCGCCCGAGACTTCTTCGCATTGTATTCAGGAATCGCGCTCTCGCTTTGGACTTCCTTACAATTTATTCAGGAATCGCTCTCCCGGAGCTCTGGAGTTGCGCTCTCGCTGGAGACTTGCTTGCAACTTACTGAAGAATAGCCTTGCGTTGGAATGTCCTGCAATGTCCCCAAGCGCCGCGCTCCCGACACCCAGGCGCCCAGGAGTCGCGCCCGTTGTGGCCCCATGTGCATGCCCTTCGTGGCCCCGCTGTCGCCATTCGAATCCCCCTCATTGTCCTACGTGGCCCAGTTGCTACCCTCAGTGGCCCCATAATTGCTTTCTGTGGCCCCGCATTATCTGCACTTCGTGGCCCCCGCTCGTTCGCACTCTCCGTGGCCCCATACACATTCCCTTCGTGTCCCCGCTGTCGCCCTTCGTGGCCTACTTCGTGCCCTTCGTGGCCCTGCTGTCGTTCTCTCTCGCTCTCGCTTTCGCTCGTCGTCGCCGTCGTCGTCGTCGTCGTCGACGTCGTCGTCGTCGTCGTCGTCGTCGTCGTGGTCGGTCCCCTGTCCGTCCCTCTTGGGGTCGGGTCGACGGTCCGCGGCCGCCCCGCCGATCAGCGTTGCCGCTGGCCAGGCCGACGGTCCGCGGCCGCCCCGCCGCTTGCCGGGGCCCGGCCTGCAGGGAAGAAAGGTATACCCCCTAAAAGGGGTTCGATCGAAGACGAAGAGGGCGGGTATCGAGGGTTTGGGAAATACGCGTTACTGGACACTCGAGCATATAAGGTCGAACAGTCTTAAAATGATTGTTGTTGTTGGTGGTGGTGGTGGTGTTGTTGTTGGTGTTGTTGTTTGTTTGTTTGTTGATTTGTTTGTTTGTTTGTTTGTTTGTTTGTGGGTTTGTTTGTTTGTTTGTTTGTTTGTTTGTTTGTTGTCGTCATCCCACCGGCGACACACCCCGCGACACACCCTGCGAACCCACCCCGCGACCCACCCCGTGACCCACCCGCGACCAACCCCGCGACCCACCCCGCGACCCATCCGCAACCCACCCCGCGACCCACCCCGCGACCCACCCCGCGACCCCCGGCGACCCACCCGCGAACCACCCCGCAACCCACCCGCGACCCACCCCGCGACGCATCTGCGACCCACCCGCGATCGACCCCGCGACCCACCTGCGACCCACCCGCCACCCACCCGCGACCCAACAGCGACCCAAACTGCCGACGTCCCCACCGCCCCCTCACTCTTTATCCGCATCTGCGGGGTGATACGTATTTGTGCATATACACACATATGTACGTAGCACCCTGCG